>JAUPFR010000027.1:3621107-4081676 GCA_036925125.1 Oreortyx pictus
GGCACCGCACACCTGCGCCCGGCGGCAGCGCGGCTCCGCTCGGCCCCGCTCCGCTCCGCACCGTGCGCGCCGCCGCGGCGGGAGGCGCCGGGGCCACCGAGCCCGTGGTGGGGCGGGGCTGCGAACGGGGAGGGGGCCACGGCCGGAGCAGCCGGCTCCGGGCCCGCCCGGCGGCTGCGGCTGCAGCGGGGCCGCTCCGGCAGCGTACAGAGCTGGAGCTACAGCGGAGCTGCCGTTCCCACCCCGCGCATTGCCCCCGCCCCTGGACGTCCCCCCCCCCCCTCCCTCCCCCCGTCCCCCCCCCCCCCCCCAACCTCGGCCCGGCCCCTAGCCAGCCTCGGCCCCCCCCTCCCGCCGTGCCCCGGGTCGGGGGGTACGCGGCCGTGCACCCCTCTGCCTCAATTTCCCCTCCCCCACTCTGCAGAAAGGCTTTGTCCCTGCCCCCCCCCCCCGCTGTATCCATGCATCCCCCCCCTTGCGGACAGGCGGCAGGACCCCTACCCGCAGCCCCCGCCTCAGTTTCCCGTGCACAAAGTGCTTTCCCCCCCCCCCCCCCCTCTCCCCTCCGTGGCATTGTGGCTGCATCCCCTGTGCAGAAGGCTCCAGGCCACCCCACGGCCACGGGGGCTGCCTGCCCGCGCTGGGGTGGGGGACACCCCAGCAGGGTGGGGGACCCCTGGAGCATTCACCCAAGGCCTCCGGGTGGGGACGTGGCTGGAGGAGGAGGGGGGGGGGGGGGTGTTCGTTTTCACATATTTGATGATTTAACACCAGGCGAGCATCATATTCCCCTCCACCATCTGCTTCCCGCGCCTGTTTTAGCTGAACTTACACAGAAAAAAAAAAGAAATAAATCACAGCAGTCATAAATAAACCACTGCCCCCCCCCCCCCTCCCACCTCCCTCTCCTGCGCCCACCCCCCACCCCCCACCCCCCTTTCATCCCATCCCCCAGCCCGGTGGGCAGACGCTCTGCTCGGAGCATCCCTGCTCGTCCTGCGAGGTGACAGAGGCAGGGTGATCCCCGGGTGATGGAGAAAGGGTGCGCTGAGTTGCGTCGGTGCTCAGCGCACGCCACGGGTTTCTCACGCTGCTGATTCACCCCTTCCTGCTGATCCCTGGCAGCGGGGACATGGGGACGGCCAACCCCGGGGTGGGGACCGCCCGTGCAGGAAGAGGGGGGTCCCCAGAGGCCCTGTGATGGGAAGGAAACCGCGGCTGTGACTCAGTGCCTGAGTCAGCGTCCCCGGAGTGACATCGAGGGGACAGCGCTGAGCCCCTGGACCTGGCCCTCTGCTCATCGCTCCGACCAAGCTCAGGCTAATTAAGGTAAAGGACCTTAATTAGCCTGCTTATCTTCCTGCTTCATTCCTTTTCCCCCTTCCCACGGACCCCTCCACGGGAAGCAGCCGAGACACTTCTTGCTGAAACCTCTGCAGGGACCACGGCCACGGCACGGGTGACACGGGGGGGGGGGGGGGGGGGGGGAACCACTGTCCCCTCCCCGTCGTGGGTCACTGCATTTCTGCGTGTGCTGTGGGGGGGAGCGCTCCCCATGGGGTCAGCGCTTCCCAACCCCAACACCCGATGGCATCCCATCAGCACGGCCCCGATCCTGCCAGCCATCGTGCTCCCGGGTGCGGGTTTGGCCAGCAGTCTGGAAAATCACAGCTTTGGGAGAGCCGTCGCTGCTCACAGCCTCTGTGCGGAGATTTATTCACGGGCTGTGGGGTTTGTTTGACCTTTCGGAAGCGTATATAGTTGGGGAAGAGCTAATTGGCTCTGTAAATCCTGCGGCGGCGGCAGGACGGAGCGCGGGCTGCCTCGGTCCCACCGTGCTGGGTGACACACAGAGGGTGCGGAGAGGGGTGTGGGGGTGGGGTGGGGTACGCCAGCAGCCCCGTTCCCATCACTCTTTTTATCTTTTATGTGTTAGGTTTTATTTATAGGGAAAACACTCCGGAGGTGCAAACAGAGGGGTATGTCAAGGCTGCACGAAGCCGCCTCCATCGCAGCAGAACGTGCCCGAGTCTCTGCTTGGGGCACTGTAGCTCCCAGCTGCCCGGGCTTGAGTTTCCCCTGGGCGGGCCAGAAGTGAGCTGAGGGATGCTGTGCACGGCAGGCACGCACTGCGGGCAGCCCCAGCCCTCCCCCTGTGCCCCCACTGTGCACTGAGAACCACAGCCACCGTGTGATGAGTGGAGATGTTCTCTGCGGTCCTGCGGCTGGAGGGGATGCCGTTGGGATGGGGGGTCAGGGAGATAGCTCCCCCCCCCCCCCCTATCTTGTGCCCCACCAGCTTCATACATGCCAAGCATGCAGGGGGAGTTCTGGGCGTAGCTGCAGCCCCCAGGCCTGTTCCAGCACGCCTGCTGCACGGCACAGCACAGCACGGCACGGCATCCTGCTCCTCCTGCCCTCCAGGAGCCCCAAGCCCAGCTCAGAGCAGGGGCTCAAGAAGGGGGTTCAGGCAGCACTGCCTTCATGGCACCCCCATCCTGCTGGCAGCCCTCACATCAGAACCCAACGGGGTCCCTTCCCCAAGGACCCCCACACAGCACTGTACTCCTGGTGGTTTTGGCACTGCTTCTTCGGGGTCACCCCCTTCAGGCAGCCCCCAGGTGCATCCCCCTGAGCCCCAGCCTCTGTGGGGTGCAGGTAGGGTGCCCACATCCGCCAGAGCACTGCAGCTCTGCGCTGCGAGCAGGGAGAGCTTAGTCCTCACTGATTGCCTCTTTCCTAATTAGCCGCACCAGTGGGAAGGTCTGTCCCGCCCAGAATCCCTTCTTCAGGAGATGCACTGGGCAAAGTGGGAACCACACAGCGTGCAGTGTGAGCCTGCACCTCTGCAATAGAGGGGGTTCAGCACAAATCTGGCATGAGCTCTTGGTATCCCTCAGAGAGAACAGCAAACACACCCCAACCCTGCATCGTGACCCTCCCCCCGTCCCCCCCCCCCAAGCTTTTGCACACGTGCGTGCACGATGTCTCCGTGCATTTGCTCACAGAGGAGCATGGCAGCAGCCCCAAGCTCACCTCTACTGGCATCAACCCCCCCCACCCCACCCCCACCCTAATCAGGCTGCACCCAGTGCCCACAGCAGCAGCTCCATCCCCAGCACCTGCAGCAGTCCAGTGCTGTGCCCGGCCCTTCCCCGGCACGCTGCGGCGGCGTTCGAGGAGGAAGAGTGGTAATTAAGTTAATTTGCACATGCAAATCATCCTCGGTTTGAATCTGTTAATTTTATAATTTGATGTTTAATGTACATCTCTGCTGTGTTTTCCCAGCCAGAAACCCAACATTTTCTGGGTGCTAATGACGGGGGTTGCGTTCCGGGGGTGAGGGCGAAGGACCCCACATTTGCACGGCCACGTTGGGCTGATGGTGAGGAAGCATTAATTGCTGCTGTGGGTTGGGTTAGGGGCTCTTCCACCCCTGCTGGGCTCTGCCTTCACCCCACAGCCCTCACCTGCCCAGTTGAGTATTAAGGACTGCGTTACAAGCCTGCAATTGGAGTGGTATTAAATATTTCCAAATAAGTACCTGTCAGCGGGGCTGAGTGTGGAGGGGAGGAGGCGACGAGCTGCTCGTAGCAGGAGAGGTGCACAGGGTGGCCTCACAAGAGGCTGAACCTGCCCCGTTCTCAACTCACTGCTCCTTCTCGTCCTTCTTCTGGGGATGCTTTGGGATGTGGTGGTGCGAGCTGAGACCTGGCAGCTCGTGGCAGCCGAGCTGCGAGTGATGGAGCTTTCCCATCCCACCTCTCCAGGAGCCTCAGACCACAACATCGCAGAGAATGCAGAGCCCACCTCCCATATCCCATCCCTGGGAGTTCCCTGCGATGGGTACTGCAAAAACTGGGGCTGCGTTGGGTGTCAAACATCATCACCCCGAGGCCGTGCATCACCCGAGGCTGAGCATCACCCCGAGGCCGAGCACTTCCCGGTGCTGCGGCGGAGGACGACCGGAGCCACATCCCTGTTTATCTGCGGTTCCGGATGGAGTTTTGCATACGCCGGATTTACGGATTCCCTTTGAAGCTCCGGCTGCTGCCGGTCCCTCGTCTCTGCTTCGGTGGAGATAAAGCGGCTCCTGCAGCCTCCGCACCCGAGGGGACGCCGACACCCTCCTGTCACACACCTCCCTGCCCCTCCGGCCCCGCAGGTTTGCTCCCCGTCCCCTTTGCTCCCTGCACCCTAGCACATGGCCGGGGCCACATCCTTCCACGTCGTCCCCGTATCCCCCGGTGCCAGCCGGGAGCGGAGCATCCCCCGGGGTGCAGGGGAAGGGCGATGCCACCTTTCTAATGAAAACTAATTGGCACTAATCCCTTCTCATTGTTTACTCGGGACTGATTTAAGCACATTTCAGGCTAGACTGAGCAGTTGAGCATTTCTAATGTATTTTTCTTTCTGCTTTAATGACCTTGTTCCTGCCACCCCGCTGCTGACTACCCTGCTCCAGAGAGCGATGCGGAGATGAGTGTTAACTTAATCAACTTCATCCAGAAAGAGGAAAACCTCTTAAGGGAAGGAGCTCTCCTGGATGCCACCAGAATCCTCTGCCCCCAGGATCTATGGCTCCCTCCGTTGCAGGACCCTCCCATCCAGCTGTTCCCCAGCCTCAAATCCAGATGTTCCCATGGCCAACCCTGTACCATCCCATCCAGATGTGCCCCCCCCCCCCGTGCTCTCTCTCTCCAGCTGTCACCACTGCCACAGCAAGGTCACCCCCATCCAGCTGTCATCCCCATCTCCCCACCCAGCTGTTATCCCACAGCCCCCACCCAGATATTCTCACCCTCCAAAGTTGCTCCCAGTCCAAGGGGTGCTCCCGTCTCTCCCCCCCCCCCACACACACACCCCAGCTCCACGCAGGCTGTCCCTGTCCCCATGTCCCCTGTCCCTCCCCACCCTCAGCCTCCCACTGAGCCGGTGATATTTATAACCTCCCCTCCAGCTCTCACCCGCTCTGATTCCGTGCAGAGCTGGTGACTTTCACAACCTCGGAGACTTTCTGTTCTCCTCCTCTCCTCCAGCGATGAAAGGATGCTGGGGAGGCTCCGTGCTCACGCTGCGAAGGAGGTGGGCATCTCTCCGGGCCCCCCCGCTGCTGAGCTGTGCCACACTCACCTGTTCCTTGGAGGATTTTCACTGCTCCCTTTTTTCCTTTCTCCCCACGAGGACGTGCTCTGTCGGGTTTATATCCCCTCCTCAGGGCTGGGGAGGGGCTGCTCCTTGTTCCCCCCTGCCCAGCCCCACACCAACCTAACCCTAACCCCTATGTCACCCCAAAGACAGCACCGCACCCCACTGTTCCCTGCCCTGCACACCCCAGTGCCACATTGTGCCTCAGTTTCACAGGACCCCGTGCTCAGCCACCCCGCCACGCATCCGCCCGCTGGCAGAGCAGATCCCAATGGGATCCCACAGATACATCATTATGTTTTTCCCCTCGAGCGTGGCTAACCCGGCGCAGAGTCCAGCCCGGAGCATTTTTCCCCCTGGGTAGTGCAGGGCAACATCCTATGGAAACAAAAACGAAAAGAGAAAAGGAGATTTTTCACCCCAAAAGTCACGAGGTTGAGCAGAACGTTTCCATTTTGGGGGGTTCTTCCCCCTCCAGTGTCTGCACTGCAGCTCTCAGCTCCGTCCCTTTGCAGGAGGAGGAGGACAGCACTGTGGGAGCTGTGCCATGGGGACCCCCTGGGTCTGCCCCCCAGAGAAGGACTGAATCCCTTAGTGCAGTTCAAGGACAATTGGAGTCTGAGGAGCTGCTGTATTTCATTTCACATATGAAACGATTCACTCCGAGCTTTGAAGAGGAGTGAACAAACAACCCTAAATGGTTAAAAACCCAATAAGATCGTAAGAAATCCTTCAATTTCTTGCTGGCTAAGGACTGGAGTTAAGGTCAGCTCTTTCCTTTCCTTAATATGTGATTTTCACCACGATCCCGTTTGTGCCCGGGCTGTCAGCGTACCGCTAAAAGGCTCCTTTTGTCTTTAGCCCTTCCCTTCTTTTAAGGAAAAATTCACTCCTTTTTGGCAGCGTGCTGTTCCCACCTCTCACCTGGGAGAGCGCAGCCCAGTCCCTTCCATCCCATTCTGTCTCCAAAGTGATATTTCAGGTAGGGGACCCCAGACCCCTCCCCCTCTGCAGGTTGGGTTTGTCCCTGGCTGCTGCCTCTCCTCCTCCAGTGGCACCGCACTGCAAATTCTCCCCCTTGAGCCACTGAACCCTACAGATGCTCAGGGCCGGACCGTGCCCAGGGAAACCTTCAGCCTCTCTGCTTTGGGCTCGCTGCCACCCAGGGCTTTGCACCGATCGATGCTGCAGCCTCTCTTAACACCTTACAGGGATCGATGGACAAGGAAGGGAATTGCCTGCACCGGAGGGACTGTGCAAACGTGGCTAAATCCCCCTGGCAGGGCTCAGCCTTAACCCCGGACTGTGACGTGGTGGGCACTGCAACGTGACGCTTTGCAGAGCACAGCTCCCTTGACCTATTTTAGGTGTCTGCCTCTTCCCTCCTCCGTCTGCAAATAGCTCTGCAAAGGAGACAGCCATCAAGGAAACACTGAATCCAATGAAATACAGCCAAAGCTGGAGCCTGCTGCTAATACCAGTGCCATTCCCTGGCTGCAGGCACCAGGGCTGCCAGCTCCTGGCACTCCTGTTGCACTGCTGCACATGAAAGCTCAGCAGTTCAGCCACAGCAAGGCGAGCCGGCATTGCAAACCCAAACTTTTGCCCCCGTGGGGCACGGAGCTCAGCGGTTGGGATGGGAGCTCCGGTGCTGTTGCAGCATCCTGCTCTGCCCATCAGGAGTGCTGCAGCATCCTTAACCTGCTCGGCCAGAGCTGGTGCCAGGGACCCACTGAGCCCCACGGCAGCTCAGAACACGCTTGATTTAATCTCTGGGCAATGGGACCCCGATCCTGGGAGGGGGGAAAGGGGGGGGGGGAACACGGCACATCCCGGCTGCGGTGCTGGAGCCCATCCTGGGAAGTCAGCTTTCGAGGAAAGCGATGCGGGGAGAGGGAGGATGACGCTGGAAACGCTCCAAGCTCGGCCGAGCTGATACGAAACCGTAAATTATCTTCCAGCTGAGCTCTCGGCGGCACGCAGCCCCTCCGAAGCGCCGGGGAGAGGAGTATCCGGAGCTGACCCCAACCCCTCTGCCACCTTCGGCCGCGGATACGATGCCACGAGAGCAGCTCTCAGCCGTCCTCCGAGCTGCGAATCCTCATAAATCCAAAGCAGATAATTAACAGGTGCCCGGGGCTGATCCCCGCATCCATCACCGCACGCAGAGCCGGGGCCGGCAGGGCTGTGCCCGGCGTAAATCACGGGCACGGATGATTCTGCTGCTCTCCATCCCGGGCAGGAAAACCCCCTCATTTTGCAAAGGGCTGAAAGATGTCCACGATGGAGCAGAGAGCGAGGACGCAGCGCTGGGCTGGGAGCTCCCGCTGCCTTAATCCCCCTCCAGCAAGTGTGTTAACGAGCGCTGCTTTCTGCTATCCCTGCGAGATAATTACACCCGAGATGAAGTGGGGAACGCTACCTTGCATTTAATTAATGACTCAGCACCGCCGCACGTGCTGCTCGCGGGAAGCAGGAGCTTTGCAGCGGGTTTGGGGCGCCGAGGTGCACCCCACGGGCATCACCGAACCCAAAAGGGAAACAGGAGGCAAACGCTGACATTTAAATAATAAATCCCTGCGATTAGAGGGAGCGATACCTGGGAGAACGGGCCGGCGCTGGCGGCCAGCCGGGTAATTAGACCGCGGCTGAAATGATGAAAAGATATTTGCAGGCTTTGAGGCAGAGCCTTTGAAGCTGTAAATCCTGTGAAGGAAGCATCGCTGCGAGAACCCGCGGGGAGATATTTACCCGGACCCGCTTTCCGCCGTGCCCTCAGCCTATAAATAAACAGACGGAGATGACAGAGCGCACCCCCTCCCCTCCCCCACCCCCTCCCCACCCCCTGGGGGATGCTGAGCTCCGAGCGGAGCTGCTGTTTTGGGGTGAATGGGGTGTGCTCGTGGGATGCTTGGGGCTGGTCGTACCCCCCCCCCCCCCCCCCGTGTAGGGAGTGCACTGCTGGCCCTACAGTGGGGGGTGAATCCTCCAACACCACCCCCGAGCCTGTCCATCTCTAGAGGGGTGAAGGGAATCAATTAGTCCCAGCGTTTCGGGGTTTAACACGAGGGCCCCGTTTGGCGAGATGGAAAAGCAACGTTCAGAGAGGGAGGTGTTGCCTGAGCTTGGCTGGGTCTGCATCCCTCCACCCCCAAACTTAAACATGTGGGAGGGTTGTTTCATAACACCCCTGCGTGCTCCTCCCCCACTCCTGCACCCCCGTCCCTCGTCCCTCTTGCAGCTGGATGGATGGACGAGCTCCTCGGGTGCAAACGAGCCACCCCACATCCCCCAGAGGTTCCCCAGGGCCGAGGGCACGTGGGAGTGGAACTCATCCCTGGATTCCTGCACCAGGCAGCTGCTGAAGGCACGGGTTTTGGCCCAGAAATATCAGCCTGGTCACCCCAAGGGACGCGTGCTGAGGTCTGCGTGGAGCCAGGAGCATTAGGGTCACGGCACTGTGAAGCTCCTGCCCTCGGAGAGGACCCTCAGATTTGGGCTGTGGCAGTGGGGTCTCGGGCTGCACGGGGATGCTGTAGGATAGGAATTAGTCGCAACGCGATGGACGGACAGACCCCAGTAGAAACGATGCAGCAGCTCAGCACAGGGGTAATTAGCAGCTTGTGATTCCAGCTACTCATTAGGGGCTGGCACCCCCCACAGTTGCGCTCCGTGCAATTAGTCGCTAAGTAACACGCGGATATTTATACCCCGGGCGAGGAACCGGGGGCCGGCACCACCGGGATGCAGGGGATGGGGACACTGCAGGACCACAAGGTCGGATCCTGGAGCTGCGATCTGTACCCACATCGGGGCACAGAGAGCACCCCGGGGTGCTCCACTGCTTGGGGGGGGGAGGTGGCATCGCTGCCCCCCAACCGTGGGACACAGCAGCCACCACCGAGGGGGTGGGGCTGCCCCGAGCATCCTTCTTGCAGGGGAGCGTTTTATCATCCCTCTCACCCCACCCTAACGAATTGTTTTAATTAAGGAAATGCCGCTTTCCACTCTCCCGACCGCCGTTCGCCGGTAGAAGCGTTGCTAATTGTGATGCGCTGCGCCTTGCTGGACTCGTTCCCCGGCAGCTGGGGGGGGGGGGGGGGGGGTACTAAAAATATGTAGGAAAGGCAAAACAACGGAGTGCTCGGATGCAAACCGATGTGAAGGGAGTTAGGGGGTGACTGCTCGGGGCCCCCCAGTGTCCCCCCACTTCTCAAGCAGAGCCGTCTCCTCCCAGGCAGAGGCAATGGCCCTGGGGCTGTCTGCTGCCCCAGAGCTGCCATCTCTTGGCCCCGGGCACCTCCTGACTCTCCTGAAACTCGTGGATCTCAATGCTCCGGAGACGCCACTTCAGAAACATCCGTCTTTATTAGCAGCTGTTTAACATCTCCCCGAGGGACTATAAAGAAGGGAAGCAACTTAATCAAAGTCATGCAGCAAAGTGCGGGCGAGCACGTCTCTCCTGGCTGCAGTGCCATGGCCTTTCCCCTCACCCTCACTGCCACTTTCCCTTTGGCTGCGGTGTCCTCAGGTGCACCCAGCAGGTGCCAATGTCCCTCTCGGTCCTGCAAAACTCTCTGTCAGTCTCCCTCCTGGTTGCTCCCGGTCCTCTGATGATGTCCTTCCTAGTCCCATGTGACAGCATGCTCCTGGTCCCATAACCATGTCCCTCCTGGTCCCATAACCATGTCCCTCCTGTTTCCCAGCAGCATCTTCCCTGGTCCCCCAGTAATGTCCCTCCTGGCCCCATGATGTCCATCTCAGGAGAGCCCCTTCTGGTCATTTCTTGTCTCTTCTGGGATAGCCACGTTGTTCCTCCTTATCCTCTCTCACAACGTCCTTTCCAGGTCCCTCCAGGCTCCGTGATGACATTCCTCCCACTGTCCCCTGGCCCACGCTTCATTCAAGCAAGAGATGCCCCAGACAATGTCCCCTTGCAGCCCATCCAAGCCCCTGGTGGACCACCCCCGAGGTTCCTCCAGCTGGGCAGTTGGATCAAGGCATTTCCCCCACCCACTCCCATTTACTCCCAACATCCCAAGCTGCGTCCCGATCCCAGGGGAGCGACGTCCTGGGGGATCCCATTGCAGCCCCATCAGCATTCAGGCTGCCGACACGAGATAAAACCCTGTTAGCCACCACGTCACAGTGGCTGCGGGGCGTTGCGATGGTATTTAATCCTTTTGAAGGCTGCTCTCCCCGCTGGTGATAACGGAGCATCGTTGGCTGCAGCCGGATCCCATTGTTTCCTACAGAGGACTGCGCTGCTCCCGTTCCCAAACAGGGATGCAGAGATGGGGAAGGCTTCACCACGCCATTGCTGGTGGCACTGGGAGTGGAGGGAGGGTTGGGGGGAAGGATCTTTTCCTCCCAGCTCATCCTCACGCTGTGATTTCCTCCGTGCTGTGAGCTGCCTCGGAGCCAGAGGATCCAGTGATTTGCTGCTTTTCCACCAAGAAACGAGGAGAAAATGGAGTGTGTGTACGGTGGGGGTCTCAAAATGAAGGTCGTGTGGGGAGTGGGATGCTACCTCCTTGGCTTGGGGGGAGGAAAGTGCTGTGACAGTGTCTCCCACCCCTCTGGATGCTATCGCAGTGTGTGGTGGGGGCAGGAGGGGGCTCAGTGCCTCAGGGCTTTCCCCACCAAGACTGGTGCCGTGCCATTACTCCTGTAATTGAGCTTAATGAGCATTGTCTAAGATTTCTGTTCCATCGAGCAGCCTTTGCAGCAGCTCAGGATGTCCCAGGGGGGTGTCACCTCGATGGGGACAGTTCTGATGTCACACTGGGACAGGGACTCCCCTCTGCCCACAGGATCGGGCAGATGTCAGCCCCTTCTCCATACAGCTCTGCCTTTCCTGGCATTTTTGACCTAGAGAAGGAATTCTGCTCCCCTTCCCATACCCCGACATGATGGTGATGGGCTTGTGTTGGTTGCTGGGACCCCAAGACTCCGTGTGCTGCCCCTGGACCCAGAGTGCAGGGCACAGTAGTCCCAGCGCTGCACCAGAACCCATCTCTTCCATCACAGCTCGCTGGGCAGCCCAGCGCTGCCGGAGTTCAATTTTTCTGCGGTGATTACAATTTAAAAAGCAGTTCCCCTGACCATTAAATCAAAATGAAATTGATTGGAGGCAGCAAAAGGGGGAAGGAAAAGAAGAAAAAAAAAAAAAAAAGGAAAAGAGCTGAGGAAAAAGGGAGGAATTTTCTCCATGGCTGCGGCAGTGTGGCAGGGACACTGACCATCCCCAGTACCAGGGCTGGGAGCATCCCCGTGGTACTGGTGGAGGTGGAGATGTTTGCATCAGTCCTGTGGGTTTTCCACCCCGTGGGGAGGATAGCACAGGGCCTGGGGCCATCTCTGGCAGTAATTAATGACCTCACAGCTTAACGAGCACATAGCCTGACCCCTGGGCTCGTGTTCTTGCTCACTGTGCTGGACGGAGTGATTCTGCAGAATGACACTTCGGGAGCACTGCTCTCCAGGAGGACTCAGCCCCCAGTGATGGTAACTCGAGGTCCTTCCATCCAAAACTGAGTTACAGCAGTTGGGTTTATCCAAAACAAAGGATGTTTTCCTACGGACCATTTCAGCTCCGAGCTGCTGCTTCACCCTCCTCCGTTATTTTTTGGTCAACTTCAGAACAAAAAGCACTGCTTGGAAACGACCTTCATTTCCTAACACCATTGAAATGACTTTGTTTTTAAAACACCGCTTAGAAATCGCTCGGCTCCTCGCTCCCTCCTCAGCACTGCACTGCTGCCCACCACCAAAACCCCACAGAGTTTGGGGCTGTTCCTGCTCCCCTCCAAACCCATCCCCCTATGTTGAGGAGAAGATGCTCCAACAGCAGCGACGCTGTGTGAGGAAATCAAACGGCACAGCACCATCTCTGCCCTGATGGATGGATCCTTCACGAGACCTTTGCTGGGTCAGCTGAATTTGGGGGAAGAAGAAACCATCGGCAGCCTGGTGGCTTGGACTGGTTCCCTCATAGCACCATTTGTCAACAACTCTGTGTCCAGAGTGATGAGTGGTGTCCCACTGGGGTCTGTCTTGGGATTGGTGATGGCCATGGGGAGAAGGTGGTGATAATGATGAGGAGATGATGGTGGTGGCCATGGGGAGATGGTGGTGGTGTTGATGAGGAGATGATGGTGGTGGTTATGGGGAGAAGGTGGTGGTAATGATGAAAAGATGATGGTGATGGCCATGGGGAGAAGGTGGTGGTAATGACGAGGAGATGATGGTGGTGGTTATGGGGAGAAGGTGGTGGTAATGATGAAAAGATGATGGTGATGGCCATGGGGAGAAGGTGGTGGTAATGACGAGGAGATGATGGTGGTGGTTATGGGGAGAAGGTGGTGGTAATGATGAAAAGATGATGGTGATGGCCATGGGGAGATGGTGGTGGTGTTGATGAGGAGATGATGGTGGTGGTTATGGGGAGAAGGTGGTGGTAATGATGAAAAGATGATGGTGATGGCCATGGGGAGAAGGTGGTGGTAATGATGAGGAGATGATGGTGGTGGTTATGGGGGTTTGCTTTGGACACTTGAGCTCCCTTGGGCCACCTCAGTCTTGCACCTCCCGTTTTACCATCTCCATAAGTGAGGAAGGGTAAACAGGGACCAAAAGGGGAGAAAAAACAGATGGATGCACAGCAGAGGGAAGCTGCCTGCCTGCTGGAGGATGCTGCACCGGCTCCCACAGGGAGCGGGAGACAGAGAGGAGTGCGGGGAGCTGGTGCGCCGAAGATCAAGAGGAAAATGATCAAAGGAGGCATGTGGGTGAGCGCTGGCAACCCCGTCACCCTGGAGACGGGAAGCAAATATTTGGGCTAATGGTGCTCTCGGTGAGCTGGGCCGGGCAGTTCCCATTGTCAGTGACAATAGCGATGGGCAGCCGCCCTGCGTGGCTTCGTTAGGCTCTGCAGCACAGAGCTACCTGGGGTGTCAATTAAGGGCAGCAGCCATCAGCCCAGCACGGGAGGGATGCTGGGGGCTGCTATAGGGAGGGCAATGGGGCTATGGGGCTGGATGGTCCTCGTGGAGCATCCTGCACGGCGCGGGGCTGGCATGCCAGCACAAAGCCGTTGTCTCCCCCAACATGAGGATGCTTACACACCTGAGATCAGCCCTTCTCCGGCGATTAAAAGAGGGGAAAAAGCCCTTATGGGCATTTCGGATGTGCCAGGTGCAGAGCAATCCCTGTCCTGTCCCCAGGGTGGGACACTCTGCCCCAGCACCGTACCCGGTGCTCCATCTGCCTGCCCGTTCCAGGAGCGCAGCATAAATTGGAGTGACACGGAGGAAAATCAATCTGAATGAATGAGGTCACCTGCCTTATGAATAATGCATCCAACACGTGTGTTAAATCGCGTCGTCCCCGGTGTGCTGGCGATGGGGAAACCGAGGGGGAGCCAGGTGGAGGAGCTGGGCACTGGGGCTGAACTGGTGGCCCACGATGGGCGCTGGTGGTGGCGGAGCTGAGCTGGGTGCTGGTGCTGAGGCCGGTGGTGGTGTAGTGCTTTTTGGGGACAACCAGAGGCAACGACTCGAGATCAGGTCGGCCCCACATGGATCCCCCCCCACCCCCACCCCATGTGCTGTCCCCAGCTGCCGTCGGCACATGGCCCAGCACTGGGTGCAGTTGCGTGGCACGAGGATGGGGCAGGTGATGGAGGTGGAGGAAGGAAGGGCAGCGCAGCCCGGGGATTATCACAGGAAGAAAGCGAGGCTCTGTTGGGGTAGCAAATGTTTTAATTCCCCTCCCAGCTGCCCACAGCCCGGCTGCTGGGGACAAGGAGCAGCAGTGCCACGCCGCACTGGGGTCAGCAAGGAGCGGGGTCCCACTGCAGCTCAGGCACGGTCCAGTTCTCCCCATCACCACCCCCCTCCCCCCCACCCCACCCTTTGCACGTTATGAAGTCGTTCGGTGCTAGAGGAAAGCAAGCGGGGGAGCCCGGCAGCACCTCAACGTTGCAAAAGAACATCTTGAAGCCATTCTGCCATCTGTTGTGCTTTCAGCGCAATTAAGCAGGCAGCAGCCATGCGAGACAGCAGGGAGCACCCGCCTGTGTGCAATCCTCCCTGCAGGGCTGGAAATCTCCCTGGCACGGTGGCCGGGGCACGGCTGGCTGCAGCGGGGTGTGAGATGCGGGCACTGCTGATTCGCATCGGTGCCAGCGCTTCCCCCACCGCTGAGAGCAGCACGCTGGCAGCCGGGGAGCAACGCAGATGCCTGGGATGAGATTGCTTGGCATGTGAAGCAGCAGCAGCCCCCCCCAACCCCCCACCCCGGCTGCCTGCAGGGAAGGCAGCACTGTGCTGCTCACACAACCACGTGCTGCTCGGTTCACCTCAGCCCCGTGCAGCAGAGGGGGCAGAGGGGGGAGATGGCCAACACCTTTCAGCCAAGGGAGGCTCGTGATGGGGTGCAAGGAGGGGGAGGCTCTGGGCTCCCCCAGCCCTGTTGGGGACAGAGCTGGGACGTGTCCATGTTGGGGGGCAGAAGCTCCTGAGTTCCTCGCAGAGCTGAGCACTGAGCAGTCCTCACCCTGCACCCAATATCCTCATCCCATAGAACGGTTGGGCAGGGTTGGAAAGGATCCCAAAGCCCCACCAGCCCCGTCCTGCCATGGGCTGGGTGCCTCCCAGCAGCTCAGGCTGCCCACCAGGAATGGGGCACCCACTCCGGGCAGCGCTGGGGCCCCAGCACCCCCCAGCAAAGCATTTCCTCCTCACATCTCACCTACATCTTCCATTCCCCCTTTGCCCTTACCATTACCACCAGTCCTGGGTCGCCATCATCCCCCAGTGCTGCCGTTCTACCGATATCCCCAAGCCTGGAGAAGCTCCCGCTGCCAACGTGGGGCTGTCAGCACTTCCCTTCGTTGCCTCTGTTGTTAACTTTAACGGTAACATCAGTTTATCCCCTTGATCTTGACGGGAAATAGGGAGGCGAGGGAAGCGTCTCCGGGGAACCGACGCTGCACGCGTTGAGCTTTAATTAGGGATGTGAGATTCCCTCCGACAGACGCGAGCTCGGAGCTGACAATGATGAGGACCAGCACTGAAACGCAGCATCAGATGGGAACGGAGGAGACGGTCCCCCCAGCCCCATCCGAACGCCCCAGTTTGGCACAGAGGCGGTGTGGCCCGGACCCACAGGGTCAGTGGGGCTGGGGACGTGGCACTGCCACCGCTTGCAGCAGTGGGGAGCGATGCAGCCCACGGGGGTTGGCTGTGCTGTGCACGAGGGCGCGTGGTGGCTTCAGAAAACATTACAGCTGATTAAATCTGCAATTACCGATCTCGCTGCCGCCGAGCTCTCCTGTCAGCCTTGGCCTCAGCTGCTGACATCGCTGCGATAACAGCCGCGATTAGCATAAAATCCCGGCTCCGAGCCCGGCCAAGGATGGGGAGGATTAAGCAGCCGGCTTCTTCTGCTAATTAATAATCCACTTGATTAAGAATTGTCAGTCAATATGTCACCAGCGCAAGGACGGGACCTGTGTCCACGAGCTGGTGGCACTGCTCTGTGCCGGCATGAGGCTGCCATCTTCCTCCCCCTCCTCCTCCTCCTTCCTCCCCCACCCCCCAGGCCAGACACCCCTGTGCCATCCCAACCCCACTCTCATTCAGCCCAGCCCCCCTCTCTCCACCCTTTCCCTTCTGCCTCTGTCCGACGTCACACGCACTGCATTGGGGTACCCCAGCACTCCTGCAGCACCATAGGAAAGCCTTTCCCCATCTGATGACATCGCACAGCAGTCACCACCTCACTCAGCCCCAGCGCAACCCCCAGGCTGCCCAGAACCCCCCTGCAATGCACAATCAGGGCACGAATGATGCTGAAGTTCGGGGTCCATCAGCTGTGGACAGAGCTCTGTGCCCCCTTTTCCAACCTGAACACCCCGCCACGGCTGCTGCTGAAGACTGACCACGGGCAGCCACAGGGTGGGCACCCCCAGAAGCAGCTCTGCAGCAGCTGAGTGCAGGTTACAACACGAGCATCTCCCCTGCCACGGGAACGCGGAGCAATTAGCTAATTGCTCCATCCTCGCGGTGCAGCGGAGCAGGGCTCTGTGTGCAGCAGTGCAATGCTTCGTGCTTAACCCACATTCCCTTTTGTCCCAGCCGGAGCGTGCCCAGGGCACTGCGCTCAGCACGTGCTGAGCTCTCAGCCTCAAATTAAGCAGCCTCTCGCCGTGCTAACGAGCCCAGGTAAATGGGTCACGCTCACTGCACGGAGGCAGTGCTGTGCCCGGGAGCTCCCATTGCTCCTGGGCAGCTCAGAAGTGATGGGTGGATGGGCTCAGCCTCCAGCACTTGGATTTTTGGAGGCCACGTGGGAGATGCTCCCAGCGTGGGTCCGTCCTACCCCTGCCCCGCTGACCCCAGGATGAAAGATGGGGTCCATGCCCCCCTCTCTGGGCGTCCCCCTCCCAAAACCACCCAGGAGGACGGGCATGTGTCTCTGGAGGAACGGCACTTCCTGACGGCAGCTTCTCCGGAGCGTTAATTATCTAATGATTCGGAGCCGCTGTACTGTGAACAAACAAACAAAGGCAGAAGGCACCAGCTCCAGCTGCAGCACGGGGACAGATGTGCAGCAGGGAGAGAGCCAGGCTGTGTGTGTGGGGACAGCACTGCACGGGGACACAGCCCTGGGGACCTGCACAGCCCCTCTGCCCCCCATCTGGGGGGTCCCCAGCGCTAAGGGGACTGCCCCGCAGTGTGTCCCCATGCTGACAAGGTGATGTTGGGGTGCAGCTCGTACAGCCTGAGTGCCACCCCCAGGGACACCCGTTAGCTCAGCACCTGTCACGCCTCACGGGCCTTCGTTTGCCACCCCAAAGATGCCCCTACTCCTGTGGGTTTGAGGTGTCCCACTCCCCAGAGGGCTGCACCTCCCCCTGGAGTGCACAGATCCATCCCCAGGGATGCAGCTGCTGCTCCTTGCACGTGGGGAAAGTGCTGTGATTACAGATGGGGCATTCGTGGAGCCTGGGGGATTGGCATTCTGGCAGCTCCCAGGGCACAGCCACAGCAACACAGCAATTATCAGTCCCATGTGTTAATGACAGAACTTCCCACTGCTGCTTCCAATTAGCAGTTCCTGGGGACCGCATGCTGATGTTCCATTGCCAGGGTGTCCTGGGGGGGTGTGGGGGTCAGCAGGTGGCAGCAATGTCACTGGGGCACCTGAGGCTGGCTGGGTGATGCATTGCACCCTCGGGGGAGCACAGCTTCTGGTTGTTCAGAGCCAGGCAGAGCCCGGGTCTGTCTCCTCCCCATCAACATTGTCTGCTTTGCTTCCATACCCAGAGGGCTTTAATAGCACGGATAATACCTACAGTCTTTCATTAGGATCTGTGCTGCAGTGCCCTGTAACAGAGCACGCGATGCTGGGAGGGATCAAAAAGAGCACTCAGCTGAACCCAAACCTCCAGCACATCTCCAGTCTGCAGGAGCCAGACCCCAAGACATCCACACCTGAGGGCCCAGCAGGGCTTCCCCTGGGGTCCCCCCACTTTCTCTCCCCACAGCACTGCAGCACTGCCCCAGGTCTCTCCCAGTCGGGTTGCGCATTCCCTCCGCAGCAGAATTAGCCCGCAGTGTGCTCGAGGGTGGACTGCTAGGGGCTCTCCTCCCAACCCTTGGCCCACGTACAAGTGTGGATTTTTCTGCCTCACTCCAACCGGGGAAGGTCTCTCCTCCCGGCTCCGGGCGACGCTGCAAGAAGGGACCATTGTGGCCAAGTGCAGCTGCACGGAGGGGATTGGATGGGGAATGCCAAACGTTGGCTGCTGGGAAGAGGCTGGGGTGAGCCAGCAGCCCTGACGGCGTTCCAAACCCTGCACGTGGACGGTGACAATCGGGGCTTTATGGGGAGTTTGTGCCACCCACGGCTCGGGCAGGAGGAGGTGGGCGCTTCCAGGCGAATGGTGGGTGTGGGAAATCCACGTGGGGTTCACAGGGTGCTCCCAAACACCACAACAACACCGTGCTGGGGAGGGAGAAAGACAGAGCCGGGCTGCCTGCCTTTAGGCAGCGCCAGCTTTCATCCCCCACTGATTGGCAACGGCTGCACAGCTCCATAGAGCTGCCTGGGGACAGTGCCATACAGCACAGAGGGGCAGGGGAAGGCGATGGGCATAACCCTAATCCAACCCCCACACTGAGGATCATCCCTAACCCCATTACTCTAACCCTATTTCCCACCAGGTCCTCCTATGCTGCTCCCAAACCCCTACGTCCATCCCGCAGTGCTGAACAAGCCTGCAAAAGAAAAATCCCTGAGCCCACCCCACAAGCAGCACGCGTCTCAGGTTCTTACAGCCATTCTGGGGTTATGATTAGCAGTGAAGCAATACAACCCGACTGGATAACTCTCTTACAGAGCGGCAGCGCGCTGGGATCTGACACTGACGAGGGAAGAGCGACGTCTGAGCGACGGGGAGGGAGGGAAGGGGAATAAGAGGGCAAGGAGAACACCTGGGGAAAGCGTGGGGAAGGCGAGAAGAAAAGGACAGGCAGCCCGCAGGGCGCTCTGAAGTACAGCAACGAGCAGGAGGAGATGAGGAGTGGTTTATCCCGGATCACTTTGAAACGATGCTGTTCCCATTCGGCGCTCCGCCGTTCCCACGTGCAGCCGCGGAGCGCTTCTCTGCCGCCCCCTGCCGGGCGCCGCCGGTACTGCAGGCACTGCCCCGCGCATGCGGAGTAGCGCCTCCGTGGTGAGCATGCGCAGTGCTGGTTTCTCGGAGCCCCGCGCACGTGGCAGCGAGGCGAGGCGATGGCGGTTGGGGGTGGGTGGGAAATCTGCGTGCTCGGCAGCTCCCAGGAAGCTGTGCTATCCGTGGGAGTGGTCCCAGGGCTGCCCCACACCAGCGCTGATGAACGAGCTGTCCTGGTGCCGTGGAGGACGCAAGAACGCTGCTGCTCCGCACATCCCCGTGTGAACAGCGTTTCGGCATTGAGGTCGTTTCGCTTTTAAGCAGCGCAGCTGTTTTCCCTGAGAAGGCCGTCGTCTTTTCCACGCTTTGCGCAAAGCGCTCGCGAGGTCGGTTGCTGGTGATGGCGTCTCATGAAAAGATATCAGGATGGAGATGGTCTGAGGTGCCAGGGAACCGGCGAAGAGCTCTCTGTCGTGCTGCAAGGTGTGGAGGGCTGCGAGAAAAAGAAAACAGCAGGAGTGAGTGAGGAATTAACGGAGAGAGCAACGCGGCGCACTGCGCCTGCAGTACCGAGCTATGGTCGCTAGGTGGCAGCAGCGAACACCGTAACGCCAGCGCGCATGCGCGATGACGGGGTGGGTGCCTGTCAGTCAGGTGACACGATGAGCCAATCAGAAGCCGCGATGCGCGGAGGGGCGGTGGGTGGCAAAGCGGTCTGATCCCGGGGATGAAAGAACGGAAAGGAACGATAAACATCGCGGAGTGCACTGCTCATCTACTGTTCGAGTAGTTACAAGGAGCAGATGCCGCTTTTACGTTTCCGGGTGCATACGCTGTGCTGCTTGGAGGACCAAGGAACATAGAGATTGGAGAACTGGCGGCGCAGAGCGGTTAAAAGAGACGCTACTTCCGGTTTTTTTTCGCCGCACATGCGCAGCAAGCTCTGGAGGACCTACTACCATAGAGATAAAAGGATGCTGGAGGACCTACTACCATAGAGATAAAAGGATGCTGGAGACCTACTACCATAGAGATAAAAGGATGCTGGAGGACCTACTACCATAGAGATAAAAGGATGCTGGAGGACCTACTACCATAGAGATAAAAGGATGCTGGAGACCTACTACCATAGAGATAAAAGGATGCTGGAGGACCTACTACCATAGAGATAAAAGGATGCTGGAGGACCTACTACCATAGAGATAAAAGGATGCTGGAGGACCTACTACCATAGAGATAAAAGGATGCTGGAGGACCTACTACCATAGAGATAAAAGGATGCTGGAGGACCTACTACCATAGAGATAAAAGGATGCTGGAGGACCTACTACCATAGAGATAAAAGGATGCTGGAGGACCTACTACCATAGAGATAAAAGGATGCTGGAGGATCTACTACCATAGAGATGGAGCGCTATAGTGATCGCTGCTGAGTTCGCTGGGGAAGCGCTCAGCGTGTGAATCTCACTCACCCGGTGTGAGTTCCTATAGAGGGGAGAGAGGTTCAGCCCGCTGGCTGATCCCAGAAGTCAGCAGTATCATCCCAGCTCGTCTGCAGTGCCGTCTTCCAGCCTTGGGGAGGGAGGTGTTCAGCCAGGGGTGTGTTTTTGACACACGAGTGGGGACCTGCAGACCAGCTGAACCTCACAGGGATCCCTGTGCATGGGATTGCTGCCTGTATCAGGCCCCAGCGAAGCAGTTTTTTGTCTCTGTCTGAAAGGGTTTTGTCCCTTCCCACCCCACTGCTTCCTTGTGGTCACCTGCTCCCCTATGGGGGCACTGAGGCTGAAGGAGATGATGGCATTAAATCCCCAACATCCTCATTTCCAACCCTGTGTTCTGTATCACCCACGTGCCCATCCTCAGCTCCCCCCCGAGACAAGCCATCCCACTGCTGTGAATATAAATACTTTATTGCTACTGTGCTGGGGTGCGTGCAGCAGTGGGGGGGTAGCACGGGACCCCCCCAGTGCCAGGTGAACACTGGGGATGTGTGTGCCAGCACCAGGGTGCTGCTCAGAGAAGCAAAGGGGCCGTGAGTGTGTGAGCATGGGCCTGACCCCCCTGGCAGGTTGCTGGCTGTGCCCATGGTCCCTGTGGTACTGCCTCGCTGGTGGGGATTCATCTGCCCTGCTCCTGCAGCTGCTGCATCTTCAGGATCTGGCACAGGAGCCTCTGCACGTCCTCATCCATTTGGCCCTGGGGCAAAAAGAGACATTCGGGAGCTCGGTGAGCTGGCAGTGCCTGGATCTGGCCCCTTGCTGCCACCCACATGTACAGGACACTGGTACGGATGGTGCCCTATGGCATTGTCCCCACAGCGGTGTCCCCAGCTCACTTGTACTGCGTAGAGCAGGTGGCTCCGGTACAGCTTGACCACTTTGCTGTGCTGCAGCTCCGTCTCCTGAAAGAAAGCAAGCAGGCTTGTGCTTGGGGCCAAGGGCTTGGGGAACCCACCGGGCACCCCAGTACCCACCGCCAGCTTCTCCTCCAGCGCCCGGATCCTGGACTGCATGGCAGCAGCATCACACGGGGGCTGCGGCGCTCCCTGGGACTCAGGGAGAGCATTCAGGGCCTCCTTCAGCCTGAAGACCTCTTTGGAGAGCTCGGTGATCTGTGGGGAACCAGGGGACCGCTCAGCCCCACCTTCCCAGGGGTCTCCCCATTGCCGTGCCCTCGCTGCCACCCCTCTTCCTCCTCCTCCCCATCCCCTACCTTCCTATCCCTGTCCCTGACCAGCCGAGCCGAGTCCTCAGCGTGGCCGTGGAGGTCCTGCAGGCGTCGTGCTTCATCCTTGGCCTGGGCCAGCTGCTGCTGCACGGCGGCCAGCCGCTCCTCGGCCGCCTGCCGCTCGCTCTTCATGAACAGCGCCTGCCGCTGCACCCGGAACACTTCCTCGCACGTCTTCTCGTGCCGCCGCGACAGCTCGTTCAACCTCTGGCTCAACGCCGCCGCCTCGGCCCGCAGCTCCTCCTGCACGGCCTCGTGCTCCCCTCGAGGCACCGCCGCCGCCAGCTCAGCCTCCATCCTCGCAGCCTCGCGTCCCTTGGCCTCCGCCGCAGCCTGCAGCCGGTCCGCCCGCTGCTGCAGCTCCCGTACCTGCTCCCGCAGCGCCGCTGTGGCCCGAGCGTGCTCCTCCGCTGACACCTGGCCCTTGGCCTCCGTCTGTGCCCGCCGCAGCCGGGCCAGCACCTCCTCGTGCTCCTGCCGCCCCACGGGCCGGGCGGCCAGCTGCTCTCGCAGGGCATCCAGCTCAGCCTCCCTGCGGCCCAGCATCTCCTGCAGCTGCCCCAGCTGAGCTGTCAGCTCTTCGTGCTGCCGCACCAGCTCGGCCACGCGCTGCTCTGGCTCCAGCTCGGGCACGCCGCTCGCCCGACAGCTCTGTGTCTTGGCTTCCAGCTCGCGTCGCATCGCCTCCGCCAACGCCTCTGCTCGGCTGCAGCGCTCCAGCAGAGCCGCCTTCTCCCGTGATGTCTCCTCCAGGGAGGGTCTGAGCGAGGCTGTTGCATCCCGGTCAGCAGCCTCCAAGCGGCCCTGCAGCTCCCTCACCTGCTGCTCCCGCTCCTCCAGTGCTGCCTGTGCCTGCTTCAGGGCCAGCTGGGCCTCGGCCAGCTCAGTGCCACGCTCCTGCTCGGGGCTGGAGGGAGACTGCTGGAGTGGGATCTGCAGCTCGCGCTTACTCCGGGTCTGGGGCCGCTGCTCCTTGCTCTCCTTTCCACCCAGCTCTGAGCCGGGGCTCTGCCTCTCACATTCAGCCTCCGCCGGCCCCACTGTGCCCTGAGCCTGCAGCCTCTCCAGCTCCCGTTTGAGAGAGTTGTAGAGGCTGGCCGGCACAAAGTCCCCGGGGGAAGATGGGTCGCTCTCATCCCGCTCGAAGTTCTCCAGGACCTGCTGAGGGGATGGTGAGGCTGCCAGCGGGCAGGAGACCAAGGAGGGATGGGCAGACGGAGGGTGACTTGCCTGTATCTTCTCCCTCAGCTCCTTGTTCTGCATGGTGAGGGACTGCACCTGGCCCTGCAGTGTGGCCAGCAGCTCCTCAGCCGAAGGGCTTAGAGTTTTCTTGGAGAGCAGCAGCTCTGCCCCTGTGCAGCACACAGATGATGGTGTCATGCCCATGTGCCTGATCCACACCACTGGGAACCCATGAGTGCTTCACAGCCCCACGGTGGCCTTGGGATGCCAGCAGGGCCCTACCTGGGAACTCAAGCAGCTCTCCCTCCTCGTCCTGCAGTGTCTCAATGTCGTAACTCGTGTTCTCTTTCTCATTCTAGGGGTGCAGAGCAGTATGTGTCAGATGCTGCACATCCTGCCCGGACTCTGGTGCTACCAGTGGCTGCCTATGCCCACCTCCAGCGAGGACAAGCGGCTCTGCAGAGCCTCCACCTCCTTGCCCAGCCTCTCCTTCTCTCTTTCCCGTGCTGCCAGCCGCTCCTCCAGCTCTTGGATCTGCAGAGCATGACACAGGGGTCCCCCTCACTCTCCAATGGCATCCCCAGGACCCTCCAGACAGCCAAGGCTGCCCACAACCTCCCCACGCTGGCCTCACCTGCTTCTCCATGGAGCGTAGGGAGCCCTTGTCCAGCTCTGCCTGCTGGCAAGACACATAGAGACAACAGGGAGGGGTAAATGCTGTCCTCATCCCTCCCATCCTTGGTGATAGGGTGGCATCTTCCCCATGAGGTCTTTCCTCACCAGTACCTCTCGTCTCTCCTTCTCCTGCTGCTCCAAGCCCCGGATTTTCTGCAAGAACTGTGCCCGCTCCTGCCGCAGCCGCACAATCTCCTCGTAAGCATCCTGATCCTCCTGCAGGCAAGAGCTGTCCAGCCTCAGGACATGATGCCGCGGGCCCATCCCTATCCCAGACTCCCCACTGTGGCCTCCACTGCATTCTCAAACCCATGAACACCACCTCCAATGCAGGCAGGGACCCCCAGGGTGGGCAAAGGTGGAGGAGCTCTGAATGGGCCACAGTCCAGCTGCCTTGTGCCTGCCATGCTGGCTGCAGGCGTGGAGTTAAGCCTGTGCCAAGGAGGATCCTGTCTCTTACCTGGCTGGGGGTACCTGGGGGAGGCAGGGGAGCTTTCCTCTTCCTCGGGGTGTTGCTTTTCTCTCCGCCTGCTGACTGGCTGGGTGAAGATGTCTGCAGAGAGGGACATCACACCCCAAGTGGTCTCCCTCCTTCCTGGTCCAGCACCACCACCTTGGAGAGCCTCAGGGCTCCCAAGGACCCCACCCAGGGGCAGAGGGCAGGAGCCAGGCCAGTTCTGCTAAGAGTCAGGCCTGGCAGCCCTCACCTGGGATGTCTTCTCAGATGATTCTTCTGTGGAAGAAAGAGAAATCAGGGAGGTTTTGGAGATCAAGGAGGTGGGCATGGCAAGCAGAGCCAGAGTGGGTCCAAGGAGACCTCTGGGTGTGCTCACACAGTGGTGTGCACTCAGGGAGAACATACAGCTGCCTTACCACTGGCCCAGGACTGGCGCTGAGCTGCCTCTTGCAGGAAGTGCTGGATGAGAGCATTGCCCGTGGCCAGGCCATAGTGTGCAGCATCGTGGCCCATCGAGTCCACCAAGGCCACCCGTGCACCAGCATTGATGAGCACCTCCACGGTCTCTACGCTGCCATTCTCACAGGCCAGCATCAGGGCTGTCCTGAGCGGAGGGGTGGGAGCAGAGGTGAGAGGACCATCCATCTCCCCACGTGCTCCCAGTCTCCACCAGCAAAGACTCACTCACTTCCCCTGCAGGTCCCGGCTGTTGATGGCTGCACCACGGTGCAGCAGGTACTGGCAGAGCTCTGAGTGGCTCATCTTGGCAGCAAGGATCAGTGGTGTGCAGCCACCCTGGGCAGAGATAAATCAGGTGAGGTTGTGGGGACGCTGCGTGGATCCCCCACTTTGAGGCACTTTGCTGCTTGATTTCCACATCCCATTTGGATGGTGTTTTCCACCCCAGAAGCAACTGCATTTCAGAGGTAGCCCCAGCCTGGATCTTTGCTGCTCTGTAGAGTATCACAGGGTGAGGAGCAGAAGGATCTCACCTTGTCCTTGATGTTTAGGGAAGCCTTGTAATCACAGAGGATCTCTGAGCACGATATGCAGCCACTGATTGCTGTGGAGGACAGAGGATGAGTGCCGCCTGATAGGGGGAGGCAAGCAGGATGGGTTTGGCACTGTCCCCACTCACCTGCATGGTGCAGCGCCGTCTGGCCACTGCTGTCAGCTACATCCACAGGGCAGGAGGCCTGAAGGGAGAGGGTCTGTGTTACAGCAGGATGGGAGACAGACAGACTGTGCGAGCACGTAGCTACTTGGCATGGTTGGAGGGCTGAGCAGGGCTGCCCCAAATCATACAGTGCCAGGTAAAGCCAGGAACCACCATGCCAATCAGCGCCACCACTGAGGGAAGGGAGCTCAGGGACAGAGGGCACCACTCTGAGGCTGCCCTTATGGTGCTGGGCTCAGTGTGCCATGGTGCCAGCAGCCTCCCTCCCAACCCCAGTACCTGCAGCAGCTTGCTCACACACTGTGGGTGGCCGTGCTTGGATGCCAGGTGCAGGGCTGTGTAACCTGGGGAGAAGGACGGACAAACAGGTTAGAGGACAGACAGCGGGTTGGTAGCAGAGGGGATCGGCTGGGGGACAGATGGGTGAGCACACAGCTGGGCTGAGGTTAAATAGGAATGAGACACCCCCAGGAGCACCTTCAGTCAAATGCTTGAGTCCCCACAGAGAGTAGGGCCAATATACATCCCGTGTGGCTGTCACCTCTGTCCCCTCAGCCTCAGTGCCTGCCAGAAGGGTTGGAAGAACCAGGGAACACTGGTGGCCCAGCACTATACAGGGGTATATGATCACCACGCCCTCACCCGTGCTGTCCTTGGTCATGGCATCCACACCGTGAGCCAGCATGGCATCAAGGCAGTCCACATTCCCCCGTGTGGCAGCCAAATGAAATCTGCAGCGAGACCCAGAGCTGTCGGACCCGTATCTCTCACCCAAGCCTCATCTCAGCCCTGCAGCCCTGGTGGCCCGGAGACACAGGTCAGTGCTTACGCAGATTTGCCCTCCGAATCCAACTTGGTGGGGACCAGGCCCTTGCGGACGAGGAGGGATGCCACCCTCCCAGCATCGTTGTAGTCCACAGCTTGAAGGAGCTTCTCATCATTCTTGGTCCAGTCCTGACTCTGCAATGAAGCCATTGTGAGGCTGTGATCCCTGTGCCTGAGCCCTGTCTCTGCCTGGGTCTCTCTGTTCCCAGCCCTGATTTGCTCCTTTCCAAGGAAGGGATCAAGTCAGGGCAAGCAGGGCTGACAGTGAGCTCAGATCCCCGGGGATGACAGCAGCCCAGGATGTGTAGGGCACGATGCTTCCCCTGCTCCTGAGCAGAACTGGGGCTTGGTGAGGGTTTGCTGGCCCAGTGGCCCCACACACCCCATCCTCAGAGAATGACCCACAGCAGAGCAGCACCAGCGTGGGAAGCCTCGGGCTCACCCCACAGCCTGAGACAACAAACCAGAGTTCGGCTGCGGCTGGGAAATGGATGTCACCTCTGGGACCTGTTCGCATCCTGCCCCTCACCAGCTGATGCCCAGCGCTATTTAGGGGCTCTGTGCCACGGCAGCTGTCCTATGGGGCCGGGGGACCCTAACATGGCTCGTGGAATAAACCAGATTCCCAGGGTTACTGGGCAAACTGGGAGCGTGGTGCTCACCCCCGCCCCTTTGTCTTACAAGGACAAAGCCGCTCGGAGAGGTCGCAGAGGAGCCCCGGGGACAGAATTGGGAATAGAGGGGGTTCGGGCGGGGTGGGGTCGACACAGCTTACCCCGTGTGAAGGACTGAAGGGGAGCGGGGATGAAGGGCAGGGACGTACCGCAAAGGAGGCAGCGGCACAGAGGCAGATCTGCTTCATGGTGTTGAGGAGGAGGCGGCGGGCAGCCATGCATCCCTTGCCTCCCTGCCTGGGCGTGGGCTGCCTGGGGCTCCGGGACACGGACCCCGGACCACGGGTCGGTCCGGTACGGCCGCCCGGGTGGGGGCCGGGTCCTGCCGCAGTGGCAGCCGGGATCCGCCTCCTGCCACCCCTTCGTCCCTCCTTCCTGCCCTCCCTCCTCGGCTCCCGGAGTTTCAGCATCCTTGCATCCCCGCATCCCTGCATCCCCGCCTCGGAGCAGGTACCGAGGTCCCACCAAGAGCCAAGACTGGTCCCAGTGAGAAGGGATGGGGGGGGGGGGAGTAGCTCTCCCACCCTGTGCCCAAGGAAAGGAGAAAATACATCCCCAAACTACGGGGACAAGCATCCTCCCACTGCCTGCATCCAGCTCCCCAAGGAGGAGGAAGGATGTAGAACCTGAACCCTGCCCTGAGGGGGAACAGACTCCCATCACTTTGGGGCCAGGAGGGTCACACTGGACCCCCTACCTGAATCTTAGGGGAATAGTGACCTCCTGCAAAAAGGAACCCCAAAATATGGAAGGATCCCTGGCATCTGTCCCAGAAGACCCCTAGGGGCTGCAGGTCCGAAGGGAGGCCCTCAGCCCTCCCCTCTCACAGCACTGTGGGGAAACTGAGGCACAGAGCACCCACACAGAGCAGTGTGGGGCCCCCAGATTACTACATGTCCCCCTGGTGCTGCCATAGGCAGTGGGGACGGCATTGTCACCCTCCTCCCAGCCTGGTGAACAGCAGGAGCCTGCAGCATGGTGCCAGTCTGGTGCTGAATAATTAAGGAGAGTTGACTCGCTGGCCCCAAGGTGGGAACCCAACCCGGCTGTGGCAGCTGGAAAGCTGGCAGCCATCCCTGCATCCCATGGGACAGAAATGTGTACAGGTTCTAGGGCACACTCCCCTCTCCTTGTTGCTGCCTTTCTCTCCTTTGCTCTGCCCTGCTCCCATCAATGATCCCAGTGGCAGCCGTGGTTAGCAGCCACTCAGGGCAGGTCCCCATGTCTCCATAACCACATGAAACTGAGAGCATCCCGAGTCGGGTCCCCATGTCCCCATACCCACGTGAAACCCAGGACATCCTGGGACACGTCCCCACATCCCTGTGGACAACCCAGGACACATCCCCATGTCCTCCGGGGACAGCACTTACGTCTGCCTTCCTGAACTTGGCCTTCAGGCTCCTCATGGCAGCTCCAGCCCCAATCCTGTGGCACCCGGACACGCGATGGCTGTGCCTGAGAGCCTCGTGGGGTCAGGCCCTGGGGATGTGACTGTGGCAGAGGGCAGTGGCAGCTTTGAGGGCTTTTCTGCTGCTGCTGCTGTGGACCCAGCTCATCAGCAGCCCCGTCCGTCCCTCATCTCACTGCTGCTGGCCCACGGCACAGTGCGGGGGGGTTACACAGCAGCATTGGGTTACCTCTGCAGTTACAGCCGGGGGGAACATGGGCGGGCCCTCCATCCTCCATCCTCCATCCTCCATCCAGGCACGGATGGGGAGCGATGGCACCCTTTAAAACCCTGCACCCAAACACAGGGCAGCTGCAGGAGCAAGGGGACCACAGCAGGGCTGGGAGAGCCTCAGGGGAGGGGAAGGAGGGTTTGAAAGCACCACGACCCTTTAAGTTAGGTGTTAAGAAGTTTTTTACTCAGAGTACTGGAATGGATCGCCCAGAGATTGTGGACGCCCCATCTCTGGAAACACTCAAGGGCAGGCTGGGTGAGATCCTGGGCAACCTGACCTGGCATTTGGCAACCCTGCCCAATGAGTGCGAGTGGAACTTGATTATCTTTAAGGTCCTCTCTAACGTGAGCTGTTTTATGATTCTATGACCTGCCTCCCCAGCTCCCCCTGAGGCTGCAGGCAGCGTCAGACGTGGCTGGGAGCAGCACAACTGACACCCCCTGCCTTCGTGGGGGCACCCACTTGCATGGCACCTCTTTGCACGGCGCACCCTTGCCAACACCCCGTGTCTTCTTCCCTTCCCAGGGCTGTGTTTTACAGGGGACACATCTTGGCAAAGTGAGGGCAGACATCCCCACTGCCAGGCACAAAGATGGCGGCGCGGCCTTCTCCAGGCGAGAGTTTGCGCATGCGCCCTGACGCCGCGGCCTCCTTGCGCTCTTCCGCCCGCTCGCGGTCCGACAACAATGAGCTCTCCGGCGGGCGGGCCGGGCCATGGCGGTGAATTACGCGGCCGGGCTCTCGCCCTACTCGGATAAGGGCAAGTGCGGTCTCCCCGAGGTGAGCGCGGCGCGGCGGGGTCGCCTGGCGTGGCCTGAGGCCTGCGAGGTCTCCATGGCAACGGGGCCTTGCGCCCCGCGGGGTCCCCCGGCACCGCGGGGCCCTCGGGTGCTCCGGTCCCGGTAGGTCGCCGCCTCCATTCCTTTCTTCCTCCCCTTTGTGCCCCTCAGCGAAAAAGCAGGATGGGCCCGTGACCCCGTCCACCAGCGTCCCCCATCCTGCTCGTTTTAAGCCTTTAGCTCGTGTGGGGGTGGTATATACAGTGCTCTTTCTCTCATGATGTGTATTTCTCATTAAGCAATGTGAAATCTCCTTTCCCCTGAGGAGTCTTCGTTGTGGATAAGACAGAATTGTGGCTTGCTGGCTCTTTGGGCCTGCCAGGAGGCACGTAGGACTCACGTCTGCGCGTCCCCATTCCTGTGGGGATTTGTCTCTTCTGCTCAGATTTTTGATCCACCAGAAGAGCTGGAGAGGAAGGTGTGCGAGCTGGCAGACTTGATAAGGAGTTCTTCCAATGTGGTGTTCCACACAGGGGCTGGCATCAGCACCTCCTCGGGCATTCCTGACTTCAGGTAAAGGCAGTGGGCAGCAGACAAGGGGTGCAGGGGGACAACACCTCCTCTGAGTCCATCTTCCATCGAGACTGGGCTTCCTGCCAGCCATCCTGTCACGTCCTGTCCACTTTTGTTCTGTATCAAGCTGAAACTACCCTTTCCATCTTGAACACTGGTTTGATGTTAAACAAAAATCTCCAGTAACATGTGGCCCTCATTTAGCAGTGCCTTGCTTGCATCGATAGGGATTGGGATGCAGTTACAAACATCTTAGCAGAGCCTGAGATCTCATTTATTGCTTCTTCTGTCCCCTTGCTGCAGGGGGCCCAATGGTGTCTGGACTATGGAAGAGAAGGGGCTCTCCCCAAAATTTGACACCACCTTTGAGAACGCCAGGCCCTCCAAGACTCACATGGCACTTCTGGAACTGCAGAGAGTTGGCATCCTGAAATTCCTGGTCAGCCAGAACGTGGATGGCCTTCATGTGCGCTCAGGATTTCCACGGTACTGCCTCCAGGTCCCTTTTGTCTGTCCCAACTTCCAAAAGCAGGGCTGATCTACATACCTCGTGTGCATACATCTGCAAACATCCCTGACAAAACACACCAGCCGGTTCTCTCTTTACATTGGGGTTTGAGTTTCAGAGAGAACTTAGAAGCTGTCTGCCCACTGATAAAAGAGAATGCATTAGTGAGGGAAGAAGTATGCAAACCAGCTTGAATTCAGGAAAGAGAAGTTACGGAAGTGGGGTTTGGAGAGTGATGACATTAAGTCAGAGTCATTTGATACTCTTTATAAGTGCAACCTGAAGCTGCCTGGTAGAACAGTCAGGCCATGGCATTGGGTTGTTGTGTGTTGCTGCCTGTCAGAGATGCAGCGGTGGCAGCCCAGCCACACTGTGCAACTGTCTGGGGAACAGGAGACGTCAGATCCCAGCTCAGGACACTTTCCTCTGCCTCTGCACACAGTTGAATGGACAGAAGGGAGGGTAGGAGCATTGGAAACTGCTCCTACAGAGATGCCTGTTGCCCTGTTTTACCAGTGTTGCTGGGAGTGCTATTTTAGGGTTTGCTTAAACTGAATTTCAAGAGAGAAAACAGTTAAAAAGTGGATGTTGCTCCAGTGATGAAACTGTGCACTGGCCAAAGATAGCCTTAGAGGGTACTTTGCTTCTAGATAAACTTACAAAACTGAGTGCCAGGGCAGAGAGAATGCTGTGGTAGGAACTGATCTGACTTACTGGCTGCAGGCTCTAATTTTTTTTGCCAGCTGCAGTGGGGTCTGGGGTCCTACATAGTGCTGTTCTCTCTGTGGGAAGCAGTGATGTGTGGGAGTTGAGGGTAAGGGTTATCCCATCTCTGCTTGGGTGGAGTCTGAAGTGTGTTTAGCAGCGTGGTGGTTAGTTCCAAGTTGTCTTCAAAGGAACCTGCCTTTGAATTAGCACTTGTGGCAACAGGTTCTTCTCCCTTCAAGAAACTTCAGCCTGTGATAAGAACCCATTTCCAGCACTTAAGACTAGCAGGTAATTATCTCGTAATCTATACTGTTTGGAGCTACCTGGAAGAGAAAGAGAAAGCAGCTGAATTCAAGTAAGGAAACAGAGTGAAGGAAGTTAGGATGAGAATGAGGAGTTTGATTGGGATCTGGGAGAAGATGCATTTCTCAAATGGCTTCAAGCCTTTGTGGTCTGAGCAGAGAGCTGCCTCAAGAGGGTTTTTCCTATTATTAAAAACCCTGAGGCCTAGTTCGTGCTCCTGGCACTGCATTTGCCTTTTCAAACTAAACACACTGGAAAAAAAGAATAGGAAATAATCACCGTGACTCATCTGTGTTCCCTTCAGCCTGGTGCCACTGGCTCACATTCTTCTTCAGCATTTCTCTTCCACTCAAGTGGAGCACATGCATAAGAAAGTGCCACTCAGCTGGGGCCAAAACTGTTCAGCATTGTGGAAATCAAGGTAGTCCTGGAGGTTTCCAGTCACTGTGAGGCTCATAGGAACATGGGGGGAGTGTGGCTTTGTTTTTTTCCACTAGCTTCAGTACTTTGAGGTTGGTGTTGAGCTTGAGAATTTTGGACAAGAAGGGTGGCAAAGGGCTGAGACTCTCCAAGGACAAAGAGAGAAACACTGAGTGCTGAGAAGAGCAAAGATCCAGGTTGTTGCTAGGCACAAAGAAGGTTGGAGACTGGGGCAGAATAGAAAAAGAGCTGGTGCTGTGGATGGGAGCATTTAAAATCAAACAGCCAGGATATGCTTTCCTTCCCCTTGGTCCCAATTGTGGCTAGCATAGCATAACATTCTCATGATGGAAGTGGAACAGGTGCAGAAGGCCTCTTCCCAGGGGCTGAACATGTCCTTTGGGTCTCCCCTGCCCCACAAGTGAAACAGCTCTGCCCAAACCACCATGGAACAGTATTTCTGGTGTGAAATGCTCAAGCAGATCTCACACGCCCTGCGTGCGATGGCTCCTCGCGGTTCAGGGAGCCTCTATTCATCTCTGCCATTTCTCCCACAGGGACAAGTTGGCTGAGCTCCACGGGAACATGTTTGTGGAGGAGTGCATGAAGTGTGGCAAGTACGTGGGCAGCAGCAGGTGGGGGCTTTGTTGTTGTCCTGGGGAACGATGGAGGGCCTGCACAGACCTGGAGCTGCCTGTCAGACAGGTCCCTAGTGCAGAGTGCATGGAATAATGGACAGATCTGTCCCACCTGAATTGTAAGCCCTGTCATACTGTGGGAAGTAAACATTTGGAGAGAGTTTCGTTGCCTGGGAAACCCTCTGCTCATTGTGGCAAGCAGGGCTGCCTGCTAGAGAGGTAAGAGCAGGTTGATGCAGGCTGGGCTTTCCATCTTGGATAGTAGCAGACTTTGGTGTCTCTGGAGCTGTTGTTCAGAGCTCCCTAAAACAGGAAATTGCTGCAGGCAGCACCTGGGTAGAGATGTGGGTTGAGATTGATGAAGGACTTAGGTGCTGAGCTCATTGCTTGTGGCTCTGTGACCTCACCTGCTTCCTTCACTCCCAGATGTGAAACGTGCCACGCTGTGGGGACAGTTCACAGCTGTGCCCCCTCCCTGCTTGTGGCTGCTGTGAGCTCTGCTTTACATCTGACCCTGAATAGCACCATCTCTCCTGTGTGCACAGGCAGTACGTGAGGGATGCTGTTGTGGGCAGCATGGGGCTGAAGCCAACAGGGAGGCTGTGCAGTGTCACCAAAGCACGAGGGCTGCGGGCCTGCAGGTACGTCTGCTGGGGCAGCTGTGGGAGTGGAGGTGCTGGCCAAGGGGACAGCTGAGTACCTGGGAGGTGGGAGTGCATGATTTTGATGTTCAGACTTTGTGTTCTAGGGCTGAGCCCTCAAGTTCAGGTGAATAAATAAGCAGCAGTGGCTGCACAGGACATCTTTGAATGCACGGGGAGGTGGCGAGTGCCCCAGACCTTGAGGAGTTCCTAGCCATGCAGCCTACTCTTGGGTGTCTTCCCATGCTGATCATTTAAACGTGTCCTGCTGCTGGAGGATGCACTGATGGAGGACTGTAGCTTTAGAGATGGCCCTTCCCCTCCAGCAGAGTGCAGCCCTTACACTGCCCTGATGCTGCAGATCTCCTGTAGGGAAGTGTAGGCAGCTCCACAGCTAGAGGGGCACTGATGTGACATCCAGACACACTCCCTCTGTGTACAGCAGAGTTTGAGCTGGAGGGTGGGGGGCTGCAGGACGTGGGGCAGAGCTGTGCTGATGCACCTCTGAATCTGGAGAAGTAAAGGTGCTCACCAGCAATGAACAGAAACAGAGCAGCTTTGATGGCTTTTGGTGGCATCACAGCACCATCTACAAAATGCCTCACGAAGGTAAATTATGTTTCTTCCTTTGGCTACTGGTGAGTCCCCACAGCTGCTCTGGGCTCTCTCCCATACCTTTGCAGTGCTGGCCTGAGGAGGTGTGACAGAGGGGTTTGGGTCATGGAGCTGTCACCTCTCTCCCAGGCATCTCTGCTGACCATTCCTGCCTGGCAGAGTAACTGTGGTACCTGTGTGTCTTTTAGAGGGAAGTTAAGAGACACTATTCTGGACTGGGAAGATTCCCTGCCCGACCGTGACCTCACGCTGGCAGATGAAGCCTGCAGGTACCAAATTTAGAATTTTCAAGCTATCCTGACTGCTGATTGCTGCAGCTTTCAGTGACCCTGGAGGGTGCCTGTGCTCTCTGCATTCTGCCAGTACCACAGCAGGCCTTGGGTTGACCCTGCGTGATTTTGTTCATGCATAAGCACCTTGCAGACCTGAGGCAGGATCCAGAAGACAGCTCTTTCCCCAGGAAGTAACCAAGGAAAAAGTACTTCATATTCTGGCCACAGCTTTGCTTCCCAGATGGAAGCTTGTAGAGCCCAGGCTGGAGCAGTCTGCAAATGATCATGGTTTTATGGTTGTTTTTTGTTATTTTCTGTCTTGCAAATTTGATCTCCTCCCTGCAGGAAAGCTGATCTCTCTGTTACACTGGGGACCTCTCTGCAGATCAAACCCAGTGGCAACCTCCCACTGATCACAAAGAAAAGAGGAGGGAAGCTGGTCATAGTCAACCTGCAAGCAACAAAGCATGTGAGTGAGAACATCCTTGCTGCTCTGCCGTGCTCTTTTCCCTTCACTTGTTTCAGCCCCATCGCTCATTCCCTGCACATTGTCCCCTCCCAAGCAGCCATATAGAAGTGGCAGGCTGGGCTTCCTAGAAATGGGAAGGGATGTATCAAGAGCACGATTAAAAAAAAAACAAAAAAAACAAGCACAAAGCCCAGTGTATGCTCTAGTGAATATATCCAGTTAAATAATTGCACGCACATAACCTGTGCCACAGCACAAGGGAGTTTGGCTCTGGTTTTGGTGCTCTAATTGTCAGGCATCTTTTGAATAACCAGAGCTGGGCATATTCTGAGATCTGCTAGAGCTCTGTTGTCCCTGTCCCTGGGCTTGCTAGCCTGGCTTTGCATCTTATGTGTGCTTTGCTGGGCTGTATTTAAAGGTGCACACTGTCTGTTTGCACCACAGTCCCAGCAGCCTGCAGCATAGCCAGGGAGCAACGTCAGCTGGGGTCACTGTCTCAGTATGTGTTCCTTCACAGATGATGTCCCAGGAGCAGGAGCCCTGGAGTCTGCGTGCAGCTGAGCCGTTGCCCAGTTCCCTGTCCCCAGGCACTCCCTGAGAACAGACATTTGTTCCTGTACATCGTGTTTGTCCCTCTAATGCCACATTTGTCCTTGCTTACCCCAGGACAGACAGGCTGACCTGCGCATTCACGCTTACGTCGATGATGTCATGACAAAACTGATGAAGCACCTGGGGCTGGAAGTCCCAGAGTGGACAGGGCCAGTGGTGGTGGAAAGTGCTGACTCTGCCGAGCCTGAACAGCTCCACAGATTGAAGCCTGAGGCTCACGGGCTGCTCAAGGAGGAGCCCTTTTCCCAGCACAATGGGACAGCTGGGCAGTGCCCTGACCTTGGGACCACGCTGGTGGAGCACCACGACAGTCTGAAGCAGGAGTGTCCCAGTCCGGACACAGGACCACCACTGATGAAGAAGATGAAGGTAGAACCTCTCCTCACCTGACCCAGACTGTTCCCTGTCTGACTAGAAACTTGTCTGTGCCACTTTTCCTACCGACTTATTTTTTTTTTATATATATATCCTTAAGCGTTGTCTCTTTTTTATGTAAGTATTAAAAACACTTGAAACACTTATGTCTGGGCAGCTGCACCTGCCAGCACGGGAAGAATGTTTCCTACTCTATATAGTTCCTGATCTGTAAAGAGAAGGTTGCAGAGCCCAGCTGTGCCCTGCAGACCTCAGAGGGCCCAGGGTGCTCAGTGCTGCGTAGGGAACACTGGGATAAGTGACACAACAGGATCAGGCAGCTGTTGCTGTCTCAGAGCCAGTGCTAGGCAGTGGTGGGGTGGTGTTCTGGTCTCTCTGCCTCCTGCTGTGCCCGTGGCTCGTTGGGCAGCCTGGGCAGGGTCTGTTCAAGGTCCCCAGCTCTGCTGTCACCTCGTGAGCCAGGGAGCTCTTGAACCCGACAGCCAAGGTGTCTCTGAAACCCTGTGCATCACCCTGTAATAAATTAAGGCAGGTGAATTTTGTTTATGGTTTTTTTTTTTTTCCAAAATACTTTTTATTTAGAGATGAAAATAAAGTTTGTTTGCTTAAAAAAAAAAAAAGAGAGAGAGAACAAAACCACCAAGCTGCAGTGTCAACATCCAGCCAGACCAGAGCTCCTGTGGTACCCCATCCTATTTTGACCGAACCCACATCCCTTCCCCCCAGTCCTGCTGTACCCAGCAGGCAGGGGCAGCCCCTTCCTTCCCTCCTAGTAAGGCCAATAGGAAATAATCTCCTCTTCCCAGTTTGCAGATAGAAGCAAAGCCAAATTGGTCCAGCATCTGTCCGTGCCTGGAGAGGGACCCCAAGGGTCTGTCCTATAGGTGCTGGGGTGCCAAACCACCCCACTGCATCCCCTGCAGTCCCTGGGTGCTGCTTAAAGCTCCTCAGCTGGCTCCAGCACCGTGGGTCTGCTGTGATCAGCTTCGGTCCAAGCGAGCGATGTCAGGCTGTGGTGCAGTGCAGTGTCATCCCCCAGCACAGTGCCAGCTCGGTCCCCATCGCTCTGGCTCAGCCCCTCTGAGGCAAGTGGTGCTGTGCTGTTTCTGGAGGGAGCTTTGTCGAGGTGTGGAGTGAAGGAGCTGCTCCCAAAGGCTTTGTGCAGCGTCTCGGTTTCGCCCTGGGGCTTCGACCACAGTGGCTCTGGGGGCTTCTCATCCCCAGCTCGGGGCTGTGCATAAGCCACCCGGGAGGCAGCTGTGTTATGCAGGGACCTGGAGAAAACTGAGCACGAACGAGAGTCAGAATTAGCAGTAGGGCCCTCTGTGTAGCCCTAGCATGGCCCCCCCAGCCTTCCTTACCTCGCACCGGTCCAAAGTCACCTGTCTCAGCCTTGCTAGGGGCAAAAGGGCTGATGGAGGGGAAGACGATGAGCGCGAAGGAGAGCAGCAGGACCTGGGGGCACAGGGGTGGTTTTACTGTGTGTGGTGCTGGAGGAGGACCTGGTTCTGCTACATGGTTCCTGGAGAAGGGGCTGGTGGCAGAACCAGGGCTGCATCCCTCTGTTTCTCCCTGCCCACGTGCCCATGGGAGGACACCATGCATCCGCCCTTCTTCACGCATACTGCCGTCCCTTCTTTCATCCACCCAACCCTGGAGCATTTATCCTTCCACATCAGCACACCCATCCCTCCATCCACCCTTGCCAGCACTCCTCCACTGATTTCTTGCTCCCTGGAGGATATTTGGGGCAGAGAATGGGGATAAAGGGAGGAAGCTCCACGCACCGCAATGCAGGTCCCTGTCTGTGCTGCCTTGTTGCTTGACTGCACCACCAGGGCCTGGAGCTTCTTCAGCTGCTCCAGGAGAGACCTGGGGACAGAGAGAGTGCGTGAGAACCCCAAGATCTGGGATCCACCTCCCAGCAGAGTCTCAGCCACCCCTTCACCTGCCCCTCTGTCCCTGGTGTGTTCTGGAGACACCTACGAGTTCTGCTTCTCTAGGTGCAGGACTTTCCTCTGCAGCTCCTGGTTTTGAGCCGTGCACGCTGACATCCTGGGGGATAGGGAGAAGGACGTGAGGTCTGAGGGGAGCCAAGCAGTGTGCCTATCACCAGCCAGCCTGGGGCAGGGGTTCAGAGGCCACACCGACTCTCCAGCCCATCGATATACTCCTTCTTCTTCTTGCGGCTCTCCTGAGCTGACTGCTTGTTTCTGATCTTCCGACGGATCTTCTTCAGCACCCGCTCCTCGTACTGAGGAAATGAGGGGGGAAGGGGGGGATTAGGGCAGCCAGGACCCCCCGCACACAGCATCCACTTGCTCCATCTCAGGTACCACGGGACTCACCTTGGTGAGGGGCAGCTGTGTGGGCAGGGACACCCCCTCCTTTGCCAGCAGTTTCTTCTCATCTTCTGTCAGCACGAGCTCCTGGAACTGCCCCTGGCCCTGCCTCAGCATGGAGCTGGACATCTGTGGCTGCTGTGGGACCGTGGGTTGGGTGGTGATCCCGGGCTGCAGGCTCACCCCACGCCTGCCCCAGAGGACCACGGGTGGGGACCATGGTTCAGGGTTGAGGATGACATCCAGGAAGGGACAGGCACAGGACTGTGGTTCAGGAAGGGGAATAAGCAGGGGAGAGACAGGGAGGGATGAGGGTAGGAATGGGATCACGGTCCAGGAAGTGGCAGGGATAAGGAGGGAGGGAAGGGACAAAGGTCCAAAGAAAGAGACAAGGACAGGGACAAGAAAGGACGAGGAAAGGTACAGGGATGGGGATGGGACCGTGCCTGAGGAATGAGGATGGCATCTAGGAAGGGACAGGGCTGGGCACAAGGAGGGAACACAGTGGTGAGGACTCACAGCATCAGAGCTGCCCGAGAGCAGCAGATCCTTGACAGTGAGGGTACAGGACGCAGGCGCAGGGAATGTTGATGGGCCTCGGCCCTCCTCCAGGAAGAAGCCAGGGCTCCACATATCTGCATGAGGGGTGAGCGAGGGCTGTCAGCTGTGTCATCTCCTTGGCCCCCCAGCTTCCCTCTGTGCCCCATACCTCTCCATTCTTCCACTTTACCCAAACCTCCCATCCCACCAAGCTCCCCATCCCTTAGCTCCCCAGTGTCCTCTCCACCCTCCCAGTGCTCCCAGCCCCGTCCTCCACCCAGTCTGTCTCCACGGCTCACCCAGGTCAATGGAGACCTCAGGGCGGGGAGCTCCGGTGCCCCCAGGGTGCGTCAGAACCTGGCAGGAGTTGGTAAAGGTGTATGGAGCCTCGTTGAGCCCTCCATCGCAGCACCCGGGGGGGCTATCGAGTTGATCAGAGGGGGGGTCCTCAGAGACTCCACTGTCGCTGACACCTGGGGACCAGCTGGGCGAGTCTGATACCGAGTCCCCAGAGCCCAGAATGGAGCTGAGGAAGTCCTCGCCATCCTGGGCACGCTGTGGGGATACAAATGCCTGTCACCATCACTGCTGGCCACCCACAGGACAGCACTGCACAGTGTTCCTGTAAGGTAGGGCCACCTCTCAACCTTGAGGACTCACCCCATTCTCGTGCCAGGTGCCTGGAGATGTCGTCCCCAGCTCCACACCGCGGAGGATTCCATCCTGGCGATCAAAGAGGAGGTCCAGCAGGTCGATGCTGTCGAGGCTGCCCACAGTGGAGGCCATGGCTACAAGGAGGCAAAGTCAGGCTCCATCCCCATGATCATCCCTGTGGCTCTCCCCCAAGTTTCACAGCTCTGGGGACACACTGACGTACGGGGCAGCTTGGGTGAGGGGGAGCAAAGATCACAGGGACGTGTGTGGGACCACGAAGAAGTGTATCCACACACGTGTGTGTGTGTGTGTGTGTGTGTGCAGATGTACACGATCGTGTAGATGCACACCTAGCTGGCTGTGTGCGTGGCCGTGCTGACACGTGTGTGCAAGGATACGACTGTGCAATCTATATGTACACACGCGAAGCCATGGAGACACGAGTATGAGCACGCACACGTTGCAACCTGTACTGGAGCATGTGAGCACACCTGGCCAAGCCCTACACGGCTGCACACAGGAGGGAGAACACATGTGTGTCTGCACAGCATACAGGGAGTCGGGGACACGGCAGTGTCTCCCCTCTGCTTGCTTCTAGCAGCAGTAACTCCCAGCTCCTCCATTCTCCCTCAGCAGCCGGGGCTCCCCGCAGGCACTCAGCTGCCCCAACCCTACCGGGAGGAGCACCCAGACCTGAGCCTCAGCTCAGATGTCTGGCCCTATCTGGGATGTGTGACTGCTGGGAAGATCAGGTTAATCATTTAGTGTGGCAAATGGAGGGGAGGAGGCTGCTGGTCAGCCCCAAGGAGGGGTCCCCACTGCTTCTCCAGTCCCACAGACTCCAAGAAAACCAACCAGTTGGCCAACTGACGAGCAAAATCAAGGAAGTGACCAAAAGACAGATCAAACAGCCAAGCAGTTGGCTGAGTAACCAGCAAAACTGAGGAATCTACCGAGAGAAAACAGCCAAGCTGTTGGCCAACTGACAAAACAGACTGACCAAACCACCAACCCACTGACCAACTGACCTAACCTACCCAACCCACCCAGCCCACCACCCAACCCACCTCACAGCCTGAGGAGCACTGCCTCAAGAGTTCTCTGAGCTGAGATTGAGGTTGGCTGTCGTTAACGTCACATTTGGCCAGCCAGCTTGGGAAAAAAGGGGAAACTGCACACTATTCCCTACCCCTGATCCTTCCAGTGATGCCAACAGACTCATTGCTGCCACCAGGGCCCTGGCAAGCACTGGCAGCCGGGACATACCTGTATGAGACCCCAGCTCCAGCGGGGAGCCCGCGGATCCGTCCTGGCCTCTGAACTGCCTTGGTGTGCGGGACACTGAGCCTGGCCACCTCCTCCTCTGCGATGCCCTGACCTGAGTGGCAAAGTTTAAATTCCAACAGCACATAAATAGTGTCCAAGATTGCAAAATCGACCGCGTCCTGATAGGGGCCGGCGGTACGCGATGGCAGAGGGAAGGCCCACAGCACTCCGTAACTCATTAGCCAAATGTTTTTGTCCTCCTCTGCCGAGCGGGGCAGGAGGGGCCTGGGCTGATGGGCGAAGTCCAGGCTCCGCATCTGCCCATGAACTTTCACCCATTTCAGGGGTAATTTCTCTTTATTTATTTATTATTATTTTTTTTTTTCAGATGAGTGTATCAGCATGAATCACATCCTATAGGTGTGGAGAGCATCTGGGGAAGATGTCGACTTGGACTCTTGCTGCTCCTTCATAACACGTCCATCCCTGCTGCTCCTTCATAACACGTCCATCCCTGCTGCTCCTCATACCCAGGGCTGCCACCTGCATCCTCCGTGCCTCAGTTTCCCTGCAGTCCAAAGGCACAAAGGCAGGGGCTCGCTGCCCGCCGCATCCCTCGCCCTGCCGATGTCGAATACCTCGCATTGCAGCTGGCTCCTGGATCACCCGGCGGATCCCCACGGCGCAGAGCAGAGCCAAACCCGACCCCGTCCCTCGTGCAAGGTGAGCAAGGCGACTTGTGACCGCGCTGCGACACGGGTACAAGGCTGCAACGTCGCGCTTATCTCCGCCACAACGCCCTCTGTCCAGGAGGGACCGGCAAAGCGGGCGGGCACCGCCTTCACGCCTCATTTTATGGCACCGCGGCGGAGACGTGAACTGCCGGCTCCGGGCAAAGGGCACCCCCCCCCCCCCCCCACCTACCCCACGCCCATCCCCCACCCCCGCTCCCCTCCCCCACACTCCGCCGCTGCTCCGCTCCCTTTGCGTGCACGGCGGGCACCGCTAGGGGGCGCTGCAGCCCATCATGTGCCGCTCCTCCCTTCTCCCTCTCGGTTCCTCCCGGTCCCGCCCCATGTCCCGCCCCGCTCGGCCCGCAGGCGCGGCGCGGCCCGGCCATGCCGGCCAAGAGGAAGCCGGTGCTGCCGGCCCTCACCATCACTCCCAGCCCCGCCGAAGGACCCGGGCCAGCAGGCTCCGCAGAGTGAGTGAGTGGCGGTGGGGCTCGTCCGGCCCTTCCCGCGGAGGGAGCGTCGGGCTCGGGGTGCTGGGGGCGGCTGAGCGGGGAACTGGGGAGCGGGCGGGACGGGAACGGGGCGGGAGGATGAGGTGGGCCCTTCCCGGGCTGGGGGCTGATGGGGGCCGGGCCGAAGGGCCCCCCCCCCCCCCCCCCCCCGGTTTGGCCGGGACGAGGTGGGGAAGGGCCGGGGGTGGCTGAGGCCGAAGGGAGAGGTGTGGGGCGGTCGTAGGGGTGAGGAGGAGTGGGGCCCTCGGGCCTTGGGGGTGGGAGGGCTCGGGGAGAGGTGGAGGCAGGCAGGAGGGGTGCTGGGGGCTGCAGGGAGCCCTTCCTGATCCCCTGCCCTGGGTGTGGGGGGGAGGGGAGGGGTGGCAGCTGGCAGAGGGTGGCTGGTGTGTGTGTGTGTGTGTGTGTGTGGAGTGGGGTAGCAGGTGTTGGGGAACACAGGCCCCCCTTTGTGCTCGGCTGTGGATCTAGGGTAGCGGCAGAGCAGGGGGCTGGTGGACGTGTGGAGAGCTGTTCTCGTGCTTCACAGAGACGTTTCCATGTTAGGGGAGGCTGCCTCTCAACTGTACAGGGGTTTGGGTTGAGTATGTGTGGGGTGGGACTTCTCGTATTCCCACAAAAAAAAAAAGCGTTGAGGTTCTTTTCCCTGTGCTTCACTTTCTAATCCTTCTGAGCCTCGCTTTGCCCCTGCCAACAGACGACAGGCTCTCTTTCTCTGGGCCCTCACGGACCTCTGACTGATTAACCCCATCATCTCCTGCAGGGCTAACCTGGTGGACCTTCAGAAGAAGCTTGAGGAGCTGGAGTTGGATGAGCAGCAGAAGAAGCGCTTGGAAGCTTTCCTCACCCAGAAAGCCAAGGTGGGAGAGCTGAAGGATGATGACTTCGAACGGATCTCCGAGCTGGGGGCTGGCAACGGTGGTGTGGTCACCAAAGTGCAACACAAACCCTCAGGGCTCATTATGGCACGGAAGGTAAGGGGGCAGGAGATGCCTTGCTGGAGCACAGGGTCCAATCAGGATGTCTGCAGTGCTCCACCTGAGTGCACAGCACCTGTCTGGGTTGGCAGCATTGCCCTAAGCTGGGCTCTGTGCAGAGCCTCTTCCTCTTCACTTCTGTGAACTTTCTGGTTGTACTGCTCAGCTGTGGGTCATCTACTGGGAGGGGAAGTCTGCACCGTGGCAGGTCATGGGGTTTTGCAATGCCTTATGTGAGGACATAAGCTTGTTCTTTTACCAGTGAAGCTATTTTTAATGAATTCAGTGAAATGGTAAAGCACTAGGAAATGGGTCTTCTGAGGGTCGTGGCTAATGTGAGCTCAGTGTGGCATGTGGGGGCCCTGCACACACCCGAGTCTGGCATGCACACATCCCTTGCTGTCCTCGTAGCAGTTCCAAGCAGCCTTGTGAACCTGTCTTGATGTTCCTTCCTCCTTGAGATTGGCTTATGGGAGATGTCTTTTACTGTAGTGCCTTTTAATAGAGAAACAGGAGGTGCTTTGTCTGTCTACTAGAAAAGGCAATGCTCAGTGAGGACAGCACAATTGCTAATATACAGGACAGCGTCCTTGGAAGGCTCTATCCTCACCTGCTGTGAGGACAACTTAGTGGGTATTGTGAACTAATAGGTTTTCCAGGTGGTTTGGCTTGGAGCTGAGCTCTGAGTGCCATCGTGGCATTATTTTGGGGACATTAGGTGTAAGTAGGTGTTTTTGAGACTGTTGGGAGTGCTGTGTTTAGAAAGTAGAGCCAAGGCAAGCTGCAGCCTTGGGCAGCACTGCTGTGTTCCTTGCAGAGACCAAGGCTTGGGTGTCCTCGAGCTTATAGTAACAGCAGCTGCTTTCTAACCTGCCACGACATTTGCTAGACTTCATGGCTTTCCTTCCCACAGCTGTGGTTGCTGTCTCTATGTGGAGCCCAAGGAATAATGCTTTCACGTGCCGAAGCTTGGGAACATCTTTTTTTTTTTTCCTACTTTCTGTAGTTTCCTTAATATGGAGCACCTGTTCTTACAAAGCCTGTGAAAACATTCACATTGCTGAGTCAGATCTGCACCCAACTTCTGGCTTGCCTTTCCATTCTGTGTCCTGTGTGATCTCAGTGTGTCACACAGGCTGGCAGTTGCTGTGCTTGCTAACAGACTGCACAGTGCTCTGCTTGTCCCTTTATCCTTAATTTTAGTTTGCAAAGAAAAAAACGCAAGTCGAGGTCGAAGCAGAGCGCACTTTGAAGACGTTTTTCTTTCTGCTCACTCTCACTTGTTCATGTGGTTCCTGTAAGGTTGTTCTTTTTGTTTTATTTATTTCTTCAGGCCCTACACCTTAATTTTTTTTTTTTAATTTATTCTCTTCTCTTGTCAGCTGATTCATTTAGAAATCAAGCCAGCCATCAGGAATCAGATTATCCGAGAGCTGCAGGTGCTGCATGAGTGTAATTCCCCATATATTGTGGGTTTCTATGGAGCCTTCTACAGCGATGGAGAGATTTCCATCTGCATGGAGCATATGGTGAGTCCACACCCCCTCCTCTCCTTCTGCGAACTGCTGCACCCAGCACTGTGCTCCCAGCTGGATCTTCGTGAGAATGACATCCAGGTGAAGTGGATTAGTTGCTGGCAGTGCAGTGGCTCCTTGCTCTGTCTGCTCAGCGTGCAGCAAGGCTGCTGAGCTCAGTTTAGAAGCTACACGCTCCTACTTAGGCATTTAAATGACAGGCATTGACTTTTTTGGGGGGAGAAGCAGAAGTTTGGGGGTTGGCCAACCAAATGTTGTAAACCCACCACTCTGCAGAGCTCACTGTCAAATGCAATGTGCATCTTTTCTTGTCTCTGTCAGAAGCGTTGTCGTTTCCTCCAAAATGATGCTGGCAGCATCGTCTTTGTATCCACTGCAGAGGGGAAAAGAAGCTAAAAGCTAACAGCAAGAAATAGAGCTGGTGGGATTGAAGTAGTTCTCAGTGAGCTCTGATCACCAGAGGTCTTTTTTCTGCTGTAGGAGTGTGCTTGATACTGAGTCACTGCAGTCCACTGAGCTGGGGTGTAGTGTACCACTCTTAGAGCACTTGTCCAATCTCTGTGTGACCAGCTGCTCTGCTGCTGTTGGTGTGCTGATAACCTCAGTGGTTTGGGTTGTTTTTTTTGTCCTTTCAGGATGGTGGCTCTCTGGATCAAGTGTTGAAAGAAGCCAAAAGAATCCCTGAGGAAATACTGGGGAAAGTCAGTATAGCGGTGAGTTGCTGCGGGTGAGAAAATGCTTGCACATCCCCAAGAAGCTTTCTTCATTTCTCCACGTGTGCTTTCCCATCCTGAAGCTGTGCAGGAGGTGATGGTATGTGAGATGGGAGCAGGGAAGCAGATTCCCAAGGACACTCCATAGCTCCAACCCCTGTTGTTGCACTGTCTGGTGGCTCCATGCAGAAACTTCCTTGGGCAATAAACCCAGGACTTGTGATTGTCACAGTAGGAGTTGTTTTTTGCTCTCTGACTGAATCTAAACAGTGGCCATTGCTCACTCCTATCCATGGTGATCAGTTGCAAAACTTGAAGTGCTTAGTCACTACAGGGACGCTTTCCTCACAGAGCTGTGGTGTGGCAGCACTCAAGTTTATGCAATGTGTCTTACTGCAGGCAGAGCACTTTGCTTCTGAGTTCTTATCGTGTCTTTGGCTTCCTTCTAGGTTCTGAGAGGTTTGGCATATCTGAGAGAGAAGCACCAAATCATGCACAGAGGTGAGAGGAGGAACCTAAAAATAGCTGCCTGTGCTGGAGGAGCCCTGTGTTTTACCTAAGAGCCATGTTTACACTCTTCTCTCTCACTGTTGTCAGATGTGAAGCCTTCCAACATCCTGGTTAACTCTCGAGGAGAGATTAAGCTGTGTGATTTTGGGGTCAGTGGTCAGCTCATTGACTCCATGGCAAACTCTTTTGTGGGAACTCGGTCCTACATGTCTGTAAGTTCAACTTCTTAGTGGGTTTTTACTTGGGTTCAGCTTGGCTGCAGCTGGGGTTAACCACTTGTACAGAATCAGGGTCCTGTCCAAGCTGTTTGCAATCTGGGCTTGTGGTCTCTTTGGGCACTGCCTGATCACGTGTCAACTGGTCTAGTGCAGGTGGGTTTGGTGCAGACTGATGGAAAACAAAGCCAGTCTGGAGGAGAACTGCAGAAAGAGCTGATTGTGCTTCTAAATGAAAGTCATAAACCACTTTAGCCTGGCTGCAGGTGTGTTAAACCTCGTGTGGAGTGACACACTTTGGCTAATGGTTTCTGTCCAGCCTGGTGTAGTGGCAGGGACACAGAGCAGTGAGTGGCACCGTGCAGACTCCTCTGCCCAGTGGATCCCTGTTCTATCCTGTGTCCTGATAGCAGATTGCTGTAACCATGACATTCCCCCCTGGCTGGTTCTGGTCCTCTGACTGGATAGCAAAGAAGATCCATGTCTGCTGTCCACACCACGTGTGGCTGGAAGGAGGCCGCTTTACTAACAAAGCTACTGGTGCTTCTGTACTTAGGTCTGAGCTCCTCTTGTATTTTGGGAATGGTTATTTAAGTAGAGTTATAGTTAGACGGTGTATTTAAGGGTATGTCCCCTCTGCATGCAGCCATTGGGTCTGCATAGCTCACACAAAGCTACCAGTATAGATGGCTTGCATTGCTTTTTATTTTTTATTTTTATCACAGTAGGGTTTTCTGCTCCTCAGATATTAACAGGAATAAGCAAAAAATAAAAATAAAAACTTTTTTTTTTGGCTACTCATTTGAGATCTCAGCTCACTGAGAAACACTGAATCCTCCAGGCTTCTGAGTACAGACAACTGCAAATGCTTCTCAGCTGTATCTCTTGGTTAGATGTGTGCAAGTGCTTTGTCTTTGCATGTGACCGCCCCTTTGCACTTGGCAGCTCCTCCACTCCCCAGAAATGCTTCCTCTGCAGACACTGGTGCATCTGGCAGGCACTCTTGGCTGCTTGGAGGACACCCGCTCGTAGAGAGGATGCTTCAGGTTTCTTATCAATGTGTTGTCTGCGCTCTTTCCTTCCAGCCCGAGCGGTTGCAGGGCACTCATTATTCGGTCCAGTCTGACATCTGGAGCATGGGTCTGTCCCTGGTGGAGCTATCTATTGGAAGGTACCCAATACCCCCACCAGACTCCAAGGAACTGGAAGCAATATTTGGCCGTCCCGTTGTGGATGGGGCAGAGGGAGAATGTCACAGCATCTCGCCGAGGGCCAGGCCCCCAGGACGCCCCATCAGTGGTAGGGGCTGTCATATGCATTGGATGCAATACACGAGCGTGGGGGCGAGGGGATGAATTCCTTCAGTGTGATTGGGTTAGCAAAAGCTGTTGTGGGAGGGAGGGTTCTTACCTTGCCCTTTCCTGCGGGCAGAGCTACGTCTGTGCTGTAGCAGAATTCAGTTTTGCTGTGGAGGTTTGTAATTCTGAGTGAGAGTTTGTGGGGTTCTGGTCTTGTATGGGGAGCTTAGGAGGTGATTTGGGTTTTTTTTTTTTTTTTTTAACTGTGGGTTTGTTCCCACATTGGAGCCCTCTGCCTCTCCCAACAGAAATCCCACAGTGTGGGTTTTCTTTGTGTGAAATGAAGTCCTCTGCTGTCTGAACGGTTTCTCACCAGTGTTTATTTCATCTTAACTGCACAGGCCATGGAATGGACAGCCGGCCTGCAATGGCCATCTTTGAACTGCTGGACTACATAGTTAATGAGGTGAGTATTGCACTGCTGTAGGCTCTGCTCCCCTGGGTTGGTGGTGTGTCTGCTCTGCCAGGTCAATGTAGTCTCAGAAACCTTTGCTTGACAGTGGTTTTTCAATATAACCCCTTCAAACTGCACCAAAATCCTGTTTGCTGCTATGGTAGAATGAGAAGGGAGCAGCCTGGAGGAGCGTGGCTTTGGACAAACCTTAACAGGTTTGTTAACCCTTCTTCCTCTCTCTGCAGCCACCTCCCAAGTTGCCAAATGGAGTTTTCACGCAAGATTTCCAGGAGTTTGTAAATAAATGGTAAGGATTTCTCTTTGTAACAGTGTGGAGGCCTGTATATGCTTGCTAGCATGTGTATTTGTAGTTATGCTTTGCAGCTCATCCCACAGCCTTTCAGGCATCCTTCAGACACCACTGCCTTCAAGACCCTTTGACCTTGGGGACATGCCTGGGGATGCTGTTACCATCATTTGGATGTTACAAAACCTGTAAATTTGCCCATTCAATCTAGAAGTGATGGATCTTGTGGCTCTGCTTAAAGCCCAGGGTGCTGGAGCTGCAGACAGTACGTGCTCCTGGTCTGCTGGGGAAGGCAGGCAGGAGGCAAAGTGGTTTTAGTGAAGCTGGAGACCTTTCCAGACAGATAAGCAGTTTTGTGTAAGAAGTGTCTGAGTGCTGCTTTTTCTCTCCTGTTCTTCTCATTTCAGCTTAATTAAGAATCCAGCGGAACGGGCAGATTTGAAGATGTTGATGGTAAATGGGAAGAGCAGTCTTCTTTCTACACTGGGTGGCACCAGATCTGCAAGCTGCTGCCTCATCCCATCTCTTCCAGTCTCCCTTTCTCTAAAGGCTGGAAACTCCCCTGTCTGAGCCTGAGAACCAAGTCCAGCCTGGGAGAGGGAGTGACTCACTTGCCTTTGTCTCAAAGGCAGTGATGTCATCTAACCCCTGAGAGCTTGCTGCCCCTCCTCAGCAGAGCCCAGGATGGGAACCTGATGGCTCCAGCACCTCTCTGTGTCTGTGAAGGTGCCTGAGACAAACCTTTGCCTCTTGAGCAGGGTAGAAGAGCTCAGTTTATCTCTGAATCTTGCTTTTCTTCCTCAGCCTAGTGCTGAGCCACAGCTGGCTGCCCTCCACTGCCCCTTGCAAAAGCAGCAGCCCACATCCTTGTGTCCCTGCTCCCTGTCCTTGTTTTGTGGCCACCCTGCTCTGCCTCTCTTCCTCAGTTAGAGGGGGATTAGGGTTTGCTCTTCAGGAGCAAACAGACCAGGCTGAACCCACACCAGGCTTGTCCTGTCTCCACCATGGCATTCTGGTTTGCTCTGGGGATGCAGCACACAGGCTTTGCACCTCAACTCTTCTCCATGCCCTGAGAGCTTAAGGGTCAGGCACAAGATGCAGTGACTTTAAAACCCAGCTATAGGGCTGTTGGTAGCAAACACCTAGAAACTACTCTCCAGATCTGCTGTCTGGGCCTGAAAGCACCCCGAGCTGTGGCCTTGGATCCATCAGCCTTACTGGGGTCCAGTGCAACCCCACCAGAGCTCTGAGAAGGGGCTGGGGGTGGATTGTGGTGTGCTCCGGGAGGTGGGAACCCTGTGCCTCCCCCCACTGCAGGGAACACCTGGCCACATGCTGACGAGGTGCCTTCCTAACCTTGCTTTGCTTCCCTTGCAGAATCACACCTTCATCAAGCGCTCTGAAGTGGAGGAGGTCGATTTCGCCGGCTGGCTCTGCAAAACGCTGCGGTTGAACCAGCCCAGCACACCCACCCGTGCTGCCGTGTGATGGCTGAGCCCCACCACCTGGTGTCAGTACATCTGCCTCTGTCACCGTTTCCTCTCCTTCAGTACACAACAGAACTGCCCTTCTTCCTCCTCCCCAGCCCCTTCTCACTGCACATCCCACCGGCGAAACACCATCACTTGGAAATGTTAATCAGCTGCCCCCACCCCTCCCCCCCAGCAAGCGTGGGCTTGGTTTCTGTTGGTCTGGGGGTGTCCTAGGCCTCTGCTCCAGCTTGGAGCTCTTGACACTTGGGCAATGTGCTGCTTATGTTAATTTTTCTTTTTGGTTGGTTGGTTTGTTTGTTTTTTGTTTTGGAAACATGTTCACTTGGGTTTAAAACAAGTGTGTGCACTGGTGTATGTGTAGGAGATGGAGGCAGGGGATGGCTGTGGGGTTGGTGCGTGCTTCATCTGCTCCCGGGCTCCTCAGCTGGATTAGCAGCATGGAATGGGGAAATCAGTGCTACCAGGAGGGGAGAAACCTCACAGGGTGCCCACAGCCACAGAGCCTTGGTAGGTGCTGTGCCACAAGGCTGTGGTGGCACTGCTCAGCCCAGCTGGCCTGCAAGTAGAGGAGGCACGTGTGGCTTTACTTCTGTTGTTTAGTTAATTGGGTTCATTTAAAGCCTGTTCTTGTGCACTGGATTCTTGATGAATTGTCTTGATCTGCTGAGTGCAGGCTGAGCTCCCAGCTCGGATGGGAAAGGTGTGGGGCAGGCAGTGGGCTCTGCTGTCCCTCCTGCAGGCAGGCCTGAGTGCACAGAGGGCGGGTGCTCCACTTCCATCCCTTGCAGTGCAGGCAGCAGGTCTGATGCCTCGGGCAGGATCCATCCCTGGATTTGCTGTGCCTCAGGCAGAGCAGTCCTGGACCCTGTGGCCTGCATGCTTCCCCCCTCCAGCTGCCCCCCAGGCTGAAGCCTGGGGTCCTGCAATGTGTGGGTTTGCAGTGGAGGGGCTGGGCCAGACCTGGATCTTATCGGGGGGTTAAATTTCCCCTCACGCTCAGTCCAAAGGCTTCAGGGTTTTCCAGAGTCTGCTCTGTGCCCACCGTGCTCACTCTTAACCCCAAGCCTAGGTTGCTGCGTGCCCTTCTGGCCCGAGAAGGGTGAGGCCCCTGTTTGAAGTCAGGGCTGAGCCACCACCATGTGTTCATCCCCTCTGTGCCTTACAGCCCTTTCTCCTCCTTGGGGGGGGGTGGGCCTCCTCAATTATGCATTTATTACTTGGATTTTTTTTTCCCTTTGCAATTTGCCAAGTGACTGGTGGGTGCTTCTCCAGTGGGGCAGGCCTGCTGCTCAGCCTTCAGGAGGAGCGTTGCCTCGTTAACCCCAAACCCTGTGCCCCTTCCCCGTTGCCTGGCTGAGGCAGGGGGATGGCAGCAGGATGCACTGGGGCAGCTGCTGTTTTTTGCCTCTCATGTGCAAGGTGGGGAGATGGTCAGTTCATAAAGTGTCAGGGTATTCGTGGCTTGTTTCACTTTGGTGTTGGGTTTTGGAAGGGGAAAATCATATCAGCTTTTTTTTTTTTTTTTAAGCTAAATATTTTCATCATGGAAAAATAATAATAAATGGCACTTTACATTTACAGGCCTGTTCTCTTCTGATTTCTCCTGCTCAGCTTTAACTCCTGTGCAGTCAGGCTTTGACAGCTCCTCGTGGAACGGATCCCCCAGTTATCCTGGCACCAGCCTGCCCTGTCCCAGCAGGATGGATGTGAGTTCCAAGGGAAGGTATTTTGCCATAAACCCTGCTCTGGGGTTGCTGGATGCTGAGTGTATTCACTATAGAGTGAGGCTGAGCTTAGCTGAGAGCCCTGGACTCATCCAGCCTTGGAGTACACCTGAAAAATAATGTTTTATCAGCACACTGCATCCCTTCAACCCCTGCAGGGTGGGGCTTGGGGGACCCCAATGGCTGGGCACAGTGTCTGGCACCTCCTGCAGGCATTATAGGGTCGCTCCTACCCTCAGGAGAGCTTTGGAGACTGACTTTAGGGCATCCTAGTGTACCCCCCAGACCATCTCAGCATTCTTTGGGTGCTTTGGCTCCCTAGTGCTGTGCCCTTGACGACTCCTGGTGCTTCCCATGGGCTCTGGGGTACCCTGTGTGCCACGCAGTGCATTCCACCCGAAGCAGCTTGGTGTGAATTAAGACACAGGCACTCTTGTGGCCTCGCATTGCTCCCTGGTGCTGCCGTGGCTGCACCCCACCTTCTGTACTTCTTCTCAGGATGATGCTGTGCCATACGCTCTGCTGAGCAACCCCGTGCTGTCCCCGTGTGTGTGATTTCCACCCCAATTTGACACACCTGACCCCGAAACCATTCCTTCTTGCTGCGAGCTGTTTGTGGCAGCAGCCAGCTGCTCTGCTGTGCCCCCCATCCTGCCCCTGCCCCCCACCCTGTCCCTGCCCCCCTCCATCTGTCCCACAGCACTCCGCTTCCAGACTCACAGTGCAATGATGCCAAATGCTGAGAGCAAAACCAATCCCCCTGCAGGCAACCGACCCCAACGTGGGTGCTACGACCCCACGTTCAACAGAAAGAGGGCAAAGAGGCTGCATGACCCCCCCCCCCCCCCCCCCCCCCCCCCCCCCCACGAAGCCATGTCCCCGTCCCCATACGCTCTTAGGGCGAGCAGCTCTACCGCCGCCCTACAATACCCGCCGCTCTTCCCTCCCCGCTCCCGTGCCCACCGATCCCCGTGAACGTACCGCTTCTCCTCCCCACGGCCGCTCTCGTTCCCGCTGCCCACGCTCCGCGCTGCCGGCACCCACGGGGCGTGGACGCTCCGCGTAGCACTGCGCATGCGTGCGGGCGGCTGCAGTACCGCGGTGCTGCCAGCAGGTGGCGCCCGTCTCAGTCCCCCCCCGCGCAGACTGCGCCGCTCCGTTCCCAAAGCCCCTATGGGGGATCCCATTTCCCGCAGTGAAGGATCCCGACTTCGTTGCAGGTGACGCACCCCCGTTGCACAGTGGCACCGCAGAGTGTGCCTGGAGCTCCTCAATTTGGCCCGGAGCTTTCCCTCTGAGCCCCTACTCCTAGATCCCCCAGGGCAAGCTGGGGCACCCGAGCTGCCCCATAGGTAACCCCATCAGCTTTCCTGGGCCACCCAGTGTACCCTGGAGCACCCCAGAGCGCTCCCAGCGTGCCCTAAGATCAGACCTGTGACCCCCCCCCCCCCGCCAAAACTCGATTGGGTACCCCAGCACCGAGGCGAGCGGCTGCACCCCAAATTCAGGCAGGTGCGGAGAGGGGACCCCATAGCTTCGAGGCACCTGCGGGAGCAGCTCTGATCCCACCGCACGACGCCTCTGCCGGGAGCAAGCTGCAGGCAGGCAGCCAGTGCTGGTGGGAGGAGAACAGATTGTCCACAAAACAGGCACTGTGCGGAGCGGGATCCCCCGCGAACCGCACCCCGGGGATGGGGCCGGCTCGGAGGGGATTGGGGGTCCCCTGCGCTCACAGTGGGGCCGGGTGTGCTGGTAGCTAGCCCAGCCTGGCCCTCCTGGGGTGTCACAGCAGCATGAGCAGCCTCGCTCTGCACAACTGGCAAAAGGCTGGCAGCTCTCCGTGGGAGGGCAGGCGGGATGCGAGCATCTTCCTCCTGCCCCTGAAGAGTGAGGCTCCGTCTGCTCGGGAACGGAGCGAGCAGAGCTCAGAGCTGGGCTGTGAAAGGGAGTGGTGGCAAGCAGAGCCAGGAAATCCAGCACGCAGGCTGACACTTCATCTCTAACTCCTACTGTTGTGACAAAGAGTGGCGCAGATGGTTCTGTTTAAGGACGCTTCGCCAGCATCAACGTCACGTTTCTTGGCTCGCCGTTGGCATCCAGACGCTGCGTTTCTTGGGGGCAGCCCTGCTGACCCCGGGCTGTGGGGGAGGGATAGATGGAGCAGGGGGAGTCCTGGGTTAGGGGGGAAAGAAAAGCACCTCAGTGCTTTCTTGCGTCGCTGCATCACTGCTGAGCTTCAGTTTCCCCTTTGGGAGTCGGTGGGGTGAGGCAGGAGTAGCTCTGATGTGCTGGGGAGCTGATCCCATTCCCTAGGCCGGCATCATTTCACTGCTGCACGAGCTCCTGCAGCCAGAACCACGATGGAAACAGAAAGGGGACAGCCCCAGCGCAGCCCTGGCCAAGCACCATCTTTTCCCTGGCACAGGTGAAGTAAATACTCACCAAGCAGCACATCACCTGCTGCTCCACGCGGCTCCGCTCCCAGCCCTGCTAATTGCAGCGTTCTCACTTCACGCTGATGGACATGATAAGATTAGTGATTACAGAAATCTCATACTGCAATTGGATTGAATTGGGAGGCTGCGTGAAGGAAATTGGACCGAGCCGCAAATAGGAATTAATTACAACCTGGCAGCAGTAAGATGTGAGGGTTTGAATAGACGTTATTTCTATATACTCACACGTTGCCCGGTGTTACCTCTGGCTTTGCCCTGGAGCAAAGAGCTTCAGCGTGGTGAGATGTGGCACTGCCTCTGCTCCAAGAGCAGCTTTGGGCACTCAGAGAGGGGCCCCCCACTTGCCTGGTTGTGTGACCGTGGCACCTCCATGGGGTGAGCACAGCCCAGGGCTCCCAGCCCTCCCCTCCTGCCTGCAGGCTCTGCTATCTGCATCGCCATGGCGATGGAGCCAGGATGATGCTCTTTGTGGTGTGTCCAGCACTATTTCCAGATGCTGCCCGTGCTGGGGGGCAGATCCAGCTGCGATGGTGGATGCGGCCCCACGGCCCCATCATGCTTCGATGTGGGTAAGAGGCACTGCCCCTCAAGAAACCCATGATTTGGGGTGCAATCCCCCCCCCCCTCGGCACCCAGCAAGGACTCCCCCCCCCAACCTGTACCCACACCCAGAGCTGTAGCACAAGTCTCGGCCCGTGGGCAAAGTGCAGAGCTCAGCCGGCAGCCCCAAATTGCTGTATCGATTGGTGCCTGTCTGAACTGAAACCAAAACGTTGGCCAGCAGCTGATGGTGTTCAACGAATCCTCCTGTCTGCTTTGGGGTTTTTTTGGGGGGGGGCCATTTCTTTCCCCTCCCACCTGGGCCTGCTCGGTGCGTTGGGCATTTTGCAAACCCATCAGAGGGAGCTGGAAAGAGGCAGTACATCCTCAGCCCCTTCTCTTGTCCATCCCTATAACCACGCACATTCCCAGCACAGACTGTGGGGGTTTTGCCAGTCCTACAGCTCTGTGTGCCCCAGCCAAGCCCCTCTAGGGCTTTGCGATGTGTTCATTTCTCCTCTGCCAAATTCCTCCAGAGGAGATGGGAAAGGCTGAGCCAGGATCCGTCCCCTGGCTCCAGGTCCTTGTCAGCGTGTCAGCTTCAAAACATGAGAGCAAAGCTTGAGTGGAAAAGCAAAATAACCTGAGCCTGAGCCCTGGGGCTGTGGCGACAGCAGCACTGCCAGCCCTGGGGAAAGCCCACAAGCTGCTGCTTCTGTGCTGGCTCTTATCAAACCTGCAAATGCCTCAGGGCTGGAAAGGAGCTTTAGATCATCCCTGCTGCCAGCAGGACCTGCCCAGGGCTTGGCGTCCCCGTGGCTTAAAGCGCCCAGACCCCATGGTCAGAAAGCAATGGGGGGGGGCAAAACGTTTGCCTGTGGCTTTTCTCTCTCACCTGATGCGACCACGAGGAATTGTGGGATTCAATTAACTTCTGGTTTCCACCCGGTAACAGTGGGAGTCTCTCTCCCTGCTTTAAAACAGACATGCTGCCACGGAAGACAAATGCATGCAATAAAGATGAGGAGCGTGCACGCCGGAGGGAGGCCGGTACTCGCACGCAGCTGCGGGGTGGGTGCACTGTGCCCCGGTGCCCACTGAGACAGCACTGCTCCCACACTGGTTGCTCAGAGCCTGGGAGTGATGCTCGGGATCAGACTGCAGCTGGGGCAGCCCCACAGTGCCCAGGGCCCTGCAGCCCCCGCAGCCGGACCAGGCAGCCAAGGTGTTGCCAAGCAACGGGAAGAAGCTATTTTTTTTTTTAATTATTTATTATTATTATTATTATTTTTAACCAAAACTGTACATCAGCAGCTTCGTCAGAGCAGGGGGTGCTGCGAGGCTGCCCCCGGCCCCAACAGCACCCAGATATCTGCAGGGAAAGGTAATCACTGAGACCACGCTCATCCAGAAGCTGCGCCCACCCCCAACCCTGCTCGTAGCTGGACCCCAACCCCATCCATCCCACAGCACAGAGCCTCACTGCAGCCCACCCCCAGCTCAGGGTCTAACCCCAGGCTCTGGAAGCCGTTATTTCTCTCCTCTAACAACTCAAATTAGTAATTCAGAGCTAAATCTTCCCCCACGAGCCGCCCCTCTGACTGTTTCCCATGCTTCGCATACTGAACACTTGAGGGATTTTTAGTGTTTTCAGGCTGACCCCATCCACTCTGGTTCCAACCAACTTAATCAGACTCATTTCATTGCTAACTGCCGTAGCATTTACACCTCTAGAAATAAAAACTACTTTAATTTCCCGGCACCTGCCAAGTTCTCACCACGCTGCTTTCTGTGCCCCTGGGGCCGGGAGGAGGGAGGGCGGATCTGTTTGGCGTTCCTATTCTTTATTTCCCCTAAAAATGACAGCTTATTAGAACAGTGGAAATTAGGAAGAAAAAAAAATGCTGCAGACAAACCTCCCTCGTTTCTTCAGCAGCTGCTTGTCAGAGGTGGGTTGGGGGGGGGGAGGGAGGCTGTCCCCAGTGCTTCCCATCATGGGGAGGGGGGGGGAAGTGGTCAGCAGCACATAGGAGAACAGAAAGCAAGGGAACATCAGGAGCTGGGTACCAGCCGCATCTGTTTTAGAAAGACTTTATTGCACTAAAAAGGGGAAAATCATCTGTAAACAAACATTCCATTAATGAATATATAAATATCCAGCCACAGAAATATCATCAAGCAGGAACGTTAGAAAAGAGCTACAGGGAGGAAGGACCCCGCCAGGACTCCGCATCCACCCCTCCATCCATCACAGCAGCAAGTCCCAGGGCCCAGCTAAGTCCTGGGACAGGGAAGGGGGGAAGGCACGAGCTCCTAGCCCTCCATTCCCCCCACCGTGGGGCCAGCCCCAAGCCAACGAGCAGCCCCCAGCCCTGCTCTCAGCCCTACCCCCAAAACCCAGAGACACACAGCACAGCTCTACCATGGGGGGGGCTGTGGCACCCCCAGCCCTTCTTGAGCACTGAAACCTTATGCACTGGTCCTGGCCCCGGCCTCTGGCCACCAGCTGGGCGTCCCCTGTCCTCAGCAGCACCCACTTTGCTCGGTGCTGAGCTCAGCACCCCCTCCTCCCCCAGGCCAGGGGATGGAGGAAGAGCAAAGGTGGGCACTGCTTGGTTGTTCCTGGGGAGAGCAGTGGGAAGCAGCAGGTGGGAAACCCCCTGTGGCAAAGGGATGCGTCTGTTCCTCGCGTCCTGCACGGTTTGTGTTCAGCCACAAGCTCAACAAACAGCCACGATCACCCCGAATCCCCCCGACATGCAAACAGCACGCGACCAGAACCATGCCTCATATACCTGAAACATATTTACAGACAGAAGTAAAACACGCTGGGAAAGATCAGCCTCAGATATAAATAGCCAACACTGAAATCTGCCATCTGCTGCAAAGGACAAGGAAGGAACATCAACCGCCACCAACAGAGGTTAACACACAGGGACACATGTGCGTGCGTCCACACGTGCTGGAAGGGGGCAGAGAGGAGCAATGCTATTTCTGCTCCTTTTCACCAAAAAAAAAAAAAAGAAAAGAAATAACATGCAGGTAACACCACACCAAACAACAATGAAGTGTCTGTTTCAGCCACCTGCAGATACCCCAGCCTGGATTTCCCCCATTCCAGCATCTCCAGGCAGCACTGGGAGTGCCAACACAGCCCTGTTTGGGGACTGCATCCCACCAGGTGAGGGGCTTTTGTGTTCCCAGGGCCATGGCTCTCTCTGCGGGTGGGAGCACAAGCTCCCAACCCCCTGAGCACTCATAGATGAGGGAGGGCAGAAGAAGGGAGGGCAGCCCAGATCCCAGCCTGCCACCCATCCCCAGTGCCACGCAGGTACACGGCCAGCAGCACTCAGGGAGATGGGGAGGGGGGGGGGGTGGGTGCTGCTCCTGTTGCTTGGGACAATGCCCAAGCATGCACGCCCACCCCCCTGGCCTCGTGCCCCCCCCAGCTCCTATCAGCTGCCATCCGTGTTTGGGCAAATCCAAATACCTCTGGAGTTCCTGCAGCTGTTATCCACTGGGGGGTGGGGGGGGTCAGTACCTGGGGGGTGCCGCTCAGGATGGGAGGGCATCCCAGAGGCAGAGCTGACCTATGCGGTCCCAGGAAGGGACTCAGAAAGACCACAGGTGTGAGTCAGCCACGGGGCCACCTCCCAGGGACCCCAGCCAGGTTCCTGGGTCACCTCTGCAGCATTTTCTCTGCAGTTTCCAAGACTACAAAGCTTGACTTTTAAATGAAAGCCAAGGTCAATGCCATCATCTGATAACAGGAGCTAAAGCTTGGAAAGAGGTGGCAATAAGCACGCTGCAGAGCTCTACGCGCTTCCAACTTTCACGCTGGCCAGCTGGAGGCCACGGGAACCAGAAAGGGAAGAGCCCAGCAGCTGACATCCATCCATCCGAAGGGGACAGGGCAGGTGGCTCCTGCTGTGCTCCAGGAGCCGCAGCCCCGGGCAGGGAGCTGGACCAGAGGGAAGAGGCTGGCACAGGAGGGCTGCCTCTGGCAGCTCCGCTCCCGGGGACCTGGCCCTGCATCCCTGAGCTCTGCCACGGCCCTGGCCCTCCTCTGGGAGCCCCTATTTCAGAGAGGTCAGGGCTGGCCCCAGCCCTCCCGTGCCCCAGCCCCACGGGCACGCTCCCTGCGGGGCTGCTGGGCCTACAGAAGGGCGCTGAGCGGGAGCTCCTTCTCCCCCAGCAGCGTGTCCCTCTTCAGGCTGCTGCCCTTGTTGACCACCTTCAGCTTGAGGGACAGCTTCCTGACGTGGCTGGGGCCCAGCCCATCGAAGAAGAAGTCCTCGTTGAAGACCGGGTTGCGGCTGTTCTTGATGATGGTGCTGCGCTGCTTCTGCAGCTTCCCCGGGTTGAGGCACAGCGAAACGCAGCAGTGGATGCCGCGCACGTCGACCAGGGCGTCGTAGAGGTCCTCGGCGCAGATGAGCCGCACTCGGAGCCGGGCGTTGGAAGGATCATAGTCAGCGGTCAGACGGAGCCGCCCACCCCGGCTGAGCCGCAGGATGTGCTCTCGGGGCCGGCCCTGCGGCAGCTCCGTGCCCGCTGCCGGCTGTCCCCCAGCCGGAGCGCTCCTGGAGCGACGCTGCGCGCTGGGGCTGGTGTCGGCCGAGCTGTCGTCGGTGGACAGCGAGCTGTTGCGAGCCACCGAGTGCTTCAGCTTGATGACCTTGGACTGGCTCTCCTGGCTGAAGATCTTCAGCAGAGAGACGGAGCGGGAGAGGAGGGGGGAGCCGAAGGGGGAGGACTCGGCCGAGGAGCACGTGTCGCTTTCGCCGCCGCTGAAATAGCGCCCGGGGTGCATGAGGGCTGCCCCGAGGTCGGCAGGTGCCTGGGATCTGCTCTCACCGTTGAGCTTGGCCCTGCGCTGGGCGCTGGGAGAGGTGGCCGGCGAGGGGCAGAGGCTGCTGTGCTCGCTGTGGAAGAGCGATTCCTTCCGTCGGGTGTGGGGGCTCTCCACCAGCGTGGCGAAGCCATAGGAGGTCTGCGCCTTGGGGACGTACGGCAGCGACATGGCTGTCTGAGCCTGCGGGTCCGCGTTGGTGCTGAAGCCTCCCTCGGCCGTCCAGTCCTCGGCGCTCTCGATCTGGATGATGTGACGGCCGGATGCCTTCGCACGGGGTCGGCTGGGAGGCCGGGGGCTGCGTGGGGTCTTGCGGCCCGCCAGGTCCTGCTCCGAGACGGAGGGACCCAGGGTGGGCTGCGCAGCGGGCTCGGTACCCTCGGGCTCAGCGGGTGCAGCGCTCAGCTTGGGAGGGATGAAGAAGTCGGGGATCTTATCGGGGGTGAGGACGTTGCTATAGCGGGATCCCCGCGGGGAATCGTCCGGCCCCGAGCCCCGTGCACCGCTGCTCTCCGCCATGCCGCGCAGCCGCTCCAGGAGCCACATGTTGCCGCCGGGTGCAGGGCTGCAAGAGATAACGATCGGAAACGCTGTCACCGGGAACCGGGCAACGGCGAACCGCGAGCCGTAAGCCTCGCGGGTGATGGGAACGGGGATGGGGAAGGGAAGGGCCGCGCCGAGCGAGACCGACACGCAGGGAAGGGGAGGAAGGACTCGACCGCGCTGAGGGGCACCGGGACCCTCCGGCCCCGGGGGGGAACGGACGGGGAAGGACCGGACCGCGCCGCGGGACGTAGCGACCGAGACGCTCCAGCCGCGAAACGGGGATCGGGAAGGGACCGTCTGCACCGACGGGCACCGGGACCCGCCGCCCCGGGACCCCGCGACGATCGGCGGAGCCACCGGACCCGAGAGCTGGGAGCGATGGGACGGGGCGGCCGTGACGCACGGAGAGCTGTGCCGAACCGGGCCGGGCCGCCCACCGGGCAGCTGCCGTTTCCGCTGCTGGAGCCGCTGCCGCACCTGGACCGGAGCCTCCGCCGCAGACCCGGGCGGGAGCGGACGCGCTTTTATACGGCCCCGCCGCTCCCCGCCGCGCCGCCGCCGTAATTCTCCGAGCGCTGCGCCCTCACATTTCTCGCACCGCTCCGGGTACACCGGGGGATGCTGCCGGGAAGCTCCGAGCACCGGGACGGGTCGGGTCGGAACCCAGCTCTGCCCCACGGTCCCTTCTAAGCCGGGGAGCGGCAAGCCGCGGCCCGCTCCCCACCGATCCCGGGTCGCTCTGCCATGAAAACACGGGTGGGACCGTGACTGGAGTGGGAACGGACACGGCAGCCCCGTGGTGTCCCCGGTTCCCTCCCGCCCGGGGTCCTGAGAGAGAGCGTGGAGTGGAGCCCGGTGCTTTCCCTGCTCCAAGCTCTTGAGCTCATCAAAGCACTGAACAAAGCCAACAGCACTCCAAGGCGGCTCAGAGCTCAAGGACTCGCTGAGTGCATTAAGTGGTTTAATATCGTGGCTGGAAGGAGTGGGGAAGGCAATGCCACTTGTCACACATTTCGCTAGCACCACGGTAGGATGTGGCCCAGGTGGTGCTGGGGACACCAGGGGCAAAATCATCAGCAGAACCAAGAGAGCAGGGGACGGGCAGGAGATCTTCAGACCGGGAGGATGAGCTCCAGACAGGTGCCACGTGGACCAACATTGTCCTGCCTTGGGGACAGAGATACTCAGAGCAGGATGGGGCCTGGTCGGGGCCAGCAGGGGTTCCTCCTTCCCCAGGGATGCTGCCAGGAGTCAGGAAGGCTCCATTCTCCCCATGCTCACAGCAGCACAGGGCTGGGTAGAATCACCAGAAGTGAAAGCCTGGCTCGGTGAGCTCATTCAGTGCAGTGCTCAGCACCATGAAAAGGGTGGGAGATCTCGGCTCCTTCTGCATACAGACTGTGAGCTGATAAAAGGAGGAGGACACGGTGAGACAGACCAGGGGCCAGCAGCCAGCTCTGGTAAATGTCGTGAGGGAGGAGTTGCTCAGGGTCTGGGAGAACAGCAGTCCCCTCTGAGAAAGCTTCTTGCCCTGCACGGCCTGGTTTCCCCCGTGTGCCCCCTCTGCCACCGGAGTGCTCCCTGGCATCGCAGGCACTTGGATTTTCTCAGCAGATCGCTCTGCCCCGTGGGGAGCTCTGACAAAATGCAGATTTCCATCTGGGAACGGGTTGCTCAGCGCAGCAGTCCCTCTCCCCCACTGCAGGGACAGATCTGGGAGAAGCCACTGGGACCAGTAAATGGAGCATGAAAGGTTTGGGAAGCACCCCTGAGTGCCAGGAGGTGTCCGGGCTGGGATAGCACTGGGGAGCACTGGGGAGCACTGGGGAGGGGGAATGGCAGCGTTGTGGATGTCTTTGGGGCTCAGCACTGCAGTGCTGGCTCCACCCGGGGGGGAAAGTGAATGGAGACAGAGAGAGAGGAGGAAGAGGCTCAAGGAAAAGGTGAACAAAAGGCTGGTGTTTACCTTTCCTCCGCCCATGTACGACGGGAGGTAAATAAAGTGCAGAAATGGTTGAGTTCCCCGGAGATAACAAAGAGCGTTGGAGCGGGGCCAGCCCTGCCCGCCTGCTCTGTTTGGGATCAACAGTCCCCTGGAGCACGGAGGGGAGCAGCGTGACGTGGGGCTGGGGCAGGAGAGGGGCTGCAAAAGCCACGGTGTGCTCGTGGGACCCGGATTACAGCAGCAAGGATGGCGGTGCTGGGTCATGCACTGGGGATGCAAGCTGTGCCCGGGCTGCCCCACGCAGCTTTGCTCCACGCCGTGGGCTCAGGACCAACGTTCACCTCCAGTGCTGCGTTGCCACAGACACTGCGCTCAGAGGGAGGTGCCAGACCACGGATAGAGACGGGCAGGGAACAAATGCTTGCAGGGTTGGGAGAAAACGAGCTTTCCAGTGCTTCCAGAATGGGCTGCAGACCATCACACAGCACTGCGGAGCTGGAAGAGGTGGTTTTGCCTTCCTGGCTGCCCCACACCCCACACCCCCCCCTCCTTCCCCCGGCCGTCATGGGGCTCCATGCCTTCCCACGAGTGGCACAGAGGTGGAAAAGGGTCGGCTTCCACGCCAGCCTGGAGGATGCTGGGGGTGCACAGCACCCAGCAATGCCCGGACTCAAAGCGGCAGAGGGGCGATGCCTGGCTGGGGGACACGGTGGAGCTGGGGACGGAGTCAGGGCTGGGACATGGCAGAGCTGGGGATGCGGAGCCGGCAGCGTGCTACCACCTGCTGGAGGATGGGAAGCAGAATCCCCCTCCTTCCCCCTCCCGTTCCCTCACAGTGGGGCGGCAGCGCACCCCTCCTTCCCCACCGCCCGGCAGAAATTCAATTGCAGATGCGAGCACTCCTGGGAACCGACGCTCTGATTGCATTATTCATGTCCATAGTTAACTCGGTAAAGGGCTCATATTTAATTGTTTTCTGTTTCGAGAGCTGCGCAGCTCTCAGCTCATCTCCCCACTGTGTGCTGGGGCTGGAAGGCTTGGGGGGGGGGGGGGGGGAAGTGCTCACTTTCTGGTGCAACAAGAGCTGAACCCCCCCCTAAAACATGACGTGCCAGCCCCGCCAGGCTCGCAGCATCTCAGGCAGCAGCTGGTGCGAGGAGCGGGCTGGTTCTCCGACAGTGAAGGAAGCAGGGGCTCTCGCTGCCTTTTCCTGCCTCTGCTATTGAGGGAATGGTGCAATTATCTTTGCAGACACATTACTACATGACAAAAAATAGCAGCTGAGATGGAAGCGCTACATCCCTGTAGGTATTTGACTATCAATGGAAAATTACACATTCGTTACTGGGCTTTATTTGGCAATGATTGCATTCATTGAGTCACCCTGCACCCAGGCAAGCCCCCTCCCCCCTCCCCCCCCCCCCAGTACTGACCCTGCCCGGAGGGACGACCCCAGAGTGTGATCCTGTTCCCCCAGGCCCAGCATTGGCACTGGCCACAGTGGACAGAGAGTGCTTAATGGGGACCCCCAGGTGTCAGTGCTGGAACTGGGCTCAAAGCCTGCCTGCAGCTCGCTGCCAAAGCTCCATACCCAGCCCACGCTTTGCAGCCAGAACCCACTGGGGCTGAGCACCCACTGCCATGGGGAACACACCCCCTGGCAGCCTGGCCCTGCTGCTAGCTCCAAAAGCCTTCCATACCCAGGATCTGGCAGCTTCTGGGCTCAGGCAGGGCTTTTCCTGCCTTTACCAATTTCAGCAAATGCCTTTTTATCACCTGGCCACGCAGCACAGCCAGGAGCTACGGTCATGGCCAGGCTCAGCTCCCGCTCCCAGCCACTTGTCGGTGGTCATTAGCAGGTGATGAATGACAGCTCAGCTCTGCTCTGAGCTGCTCTGATGCCAGCCTGGCTGTAGCGTGAGACAGGGCTGCACCAGACACCTTGGCAGCATCTTGGCCTCTGCAGCCAGCCCGGCTCCAGAAGGAGATGCTGGAGCTCAGAGGTGATGTGTGCCTGGTTGGAGGGTGCAGCCACAAATGTGGGACCAGCCAGGAGCTGACAGTGATGGAGAAGTCCACCTGACACCCCCTGTGTCCCCATCTTTGTCCCTGCTCCGTGCTGACACAGAAGTTGGCAGCCTCCAGCCCTCTCCCCTGCTAGCACCGTGCCCGGGGCAGCATGAACAGCAGGGAACTTACTCATTTCCAGGTTTAATTAGAAATGTAATCGAAACAATGAACCCGTGCCGAGTGACGAGAGACGGGATGGTGAACGTCATAAAAACCTGCCGAAGCTCCAACCAGGTCGGGGCTCAGGGCTGGGGATGTTTCTCCCCCTGCCAGCCCCAGCTTTGCAGCCTCACTGCTTCCCCACGCCGTCCCCACAGAGACTCCATCCTGGCCCCCCATCTCAGGGCCACACAGGGCTCCAGGGGCTCTGTGAGCTCATGGAGAGAAGGCAGCTGGAAACCTGGAACCAGTGAGAAAACCCAGCAGCACCAGCTCTGAGAGATGCTTGTGCCCAGCCCCGCCAGGCAGAGCCCCAGCAGAGATGCAGTCCCCATGGATGTACGGGGGAGGTCCCCAATGTCCTGGCAGAGAGAAGGGACTGAGGCAGGAGTTGGGTCCTGAGCAGCAGTGCTACGTGAGAGGCAGAGCTCAGTGGGTGGGGGCCAGAGCCCCAGCAGCCCCTCACATGCATGCACACGTGTACACATGCACACCGCTCGACCTACCCCACCCCAGGAGCCCGGGGATGCTGCTCCTGCCACTGCCTCCCTCCCCCCCTTTGCTCCATGTCTCTTGTGCCAGGATGCAGCAGCAGCAGTGGGTATGGGAACAGCAGTGTCAGGGGCAGAGGGCACAGGGCAGCCCCGCTGGCAGCAAAGGCTGTTTCACCCCCAGCACATTCCCACGTTGTCTGCAGATATCCCTCTTCTGGGCAGCGTTTTGCCACTGCACGTGGAATAAACATCTGTGTGTCCGTGTGGACAACGGAGAGAAGGCATTGTGGGTGGGAGGACAATGGAGGAACAGCATGTCCCCTTGGGGACGGGGACCATGAGACCCTATTGGGGACCGGGACAGGGACGCTGACCCTGAGGGCCTTTGACTCTCTCCAGAAGTCAGGCACGAAGAAAGGAGGGGAGCGCAGAGGAGCCCTAGCTTTGCCTTGGGCTGGGGCAAGATCAGTGCCAGGGGAGTGGGGTGGGGGGGCTCACATACCCCCTTTGCATCACTGCTTCCTCTGGACAACCTGGCGGAGGTGCAGCTCACTCTCTGCAGCCACAATGGGCTGCTCGTTCTGCCGATGATGGTTGATGAGGTGGCTGATGCTCTCAAAGAGCACGTCCTTGGTCCTCACCTGGGGTGGGGGCATAGCATCCCTGAAGATCCCGGCAGCTGTTCCCAGCCCCCCAGCCCCCTCCGCCCTGCCCTTACCACGCCCTCGGGATCCACCAGCAGCAGATGCTTGGGCTGCCCACTGTGCATGCCCGTCAGGACATACTGCCCCGGGTTGGTGATACTGTCCCTCACCAGGAAGTCCCCATCCATCTGCAGGAGTTTCTCAGCATCCCGTCGGCTCATCTTCCCATGGTACCACGGCTCCTTCCTCAGCTGCTCCTCTGTGGGGGCTATGGGAGCCTTCCGGGTGGGGGGACTCGGCCACTGATCCTCGATGGGGGGACTGACGTTGCTCCCCGCAATGCACTTGTGGAGTTTCAGGGCATCTTCAAAAGGCCCTACAGGGACCGAATTTGGGGGGGGGGGGGGGAACACCACTGCTCTGGAGCACGGGGCTGGGCAGACTAGTGTACAGCACACCCCTCAACCCCAGCCCATCACCTTACTCATATCAAAAAGGTCCTTTTTCGGGCTCTCCTCCGGCGCTGCGTGAGTGGCATCCGTTTCCAGGCTCTGTGTGTTCACGTACATGTGTTCCTCGTAATCCCGAGGCACCAGGGGGTGCCCGTCTGCCTGCAGGTACCCATCGCAGGACTGGCCTGTGGGGACTGGGCATCACCACCTGCACGGGCCAGCTGGGAGCAGGGTCCCCTCCACATCCCCTGCGGGAACCCCAATGCCACCAGCATCAACATTTCCAGCAGTGGTACCCACCCTGGTTCTCTGGGTCCCAGGGCTGCCCTGGCTGGCTCGACAGCTCTCGTCTGAGTGCTAACACACCCTGGGAACAGGAGACAGCAAGGGCACTGGGGAGAACTGACCCTGGGCCCTCACTGTGGGGCTACCAGTAGCTCCAGGGCTCACCTGGTGGGAGGGCTGAACGCGGACACGGCCTGGGAATGCACTGTGCTGGAGGCGGGAGTCGATCAGCCCCCCTGGGGGCGGCTCCTTGCCCGGGATGCTGTTGTAGTAGTCATGCTCGGCCGCCTCATCATCCTCTCCCCACGCCGACTCCTCCATCCCCAGCACCCTTGTGCAGAACGCAGCAGGGAGCGGGGGCAGCTGGGGACACACTGCCCAGCCCCAGTCCCAGCAAGGACAAGGGCAGCGAGCAGCAAGGGGACGGAGGGATGTAATGGGGGGGGGACACAGCCCTACCTGTCCGGGGGCACCACCGCCTTGGGTGGGCTGTGCAGGTACTGCTTGAAGCGCAGCTCGAAGGCCTGTCCCACCGTGTTGATGACGCTCTGTGCCAACCCATCGCAGCACTCCAGGATGTGGCAGGCTGTGAACGGTCAGGAGGACAGACACGTGGCTCGAGCCTTCCCCCACGCTCACAGCAACCCCTCAAAGAGCCCCCCAGCTGCCCCTCACACCCCACCAAGAGCTGCCCTACTCCAGCCCAGCTCATCCCTACTCCGTGCCCTGGGGATCTGCATCACCTCTCTGGTTGATGGGGTCCTTGGCGACGTAGGCGACGTAGTCCGTGGTATCCTGGGGACATAGCGGGTGTTTGGGGCTCATGTCCTGTTGCTGCGGGGTTGAGGCTGCCAGTGCCAGACTCAGCCCTGTCTGTCCCAGACCCAACGACTGGGCTGTCCCTAAATTTCGGCTCAGCCTGGCCCCGCCATGGGATGGGCAGCCCCATGTCCCCGCTCCTTGAGTGTGGGGCCGGGGCATGAGAGCCTCACCATGTCCCCACCGGAGGCGAAGGAGATGGATTGCATGTGGTGGTTGGCGATGATCTGTGGGGGCACGGCCACAGTGGGGTTACTCGGGGAGGCCGCCAACACCCGGCTCAGAGCTGAGCTTGGCGGCAGAGTCTGGGATGCCTGGCTCTCACCTGGCGTGTGGTAGGGATCATGAGGTTCAGGCCATCAATGGAGATGTTGACAGCGATGCTCATGCCGGCAAAGCGGAGGTTGCTCTTGCCCAGGATGGAGAAGAGGGCTTTGCTGGGAGCCTGATGGGGGACAGGAGCACGGGGGCAATGTCGCCCTTCCAGAGTGCCTTTATAGAGTGGGGAAAACAGAGAGGGTGCCCAACACCCCAGGCTCTGCACTGAGATCAGCCCTAGCACCCTGCCCATAGCCCTAGGAAAGCAGAGAGGGACGGGACTGGGTGGGAACTCACCTTCTTCTTCCAGATGCCCTTCACACCCGGCACTGCCTCGTACAGTCTGTTGATGGCTTCTCTGCAAGCCCCAAGTCCCACAACATTACTGCTGCAGATCCCAGACGTTTCCTGACTGCTTCCCCTTCCCGTAGCTCTGGGAGTATCGTCCCCGGGCAGCCGCAATGTCCCCCAGCCTCCCCCAGTGTCACGGGGCTGGTGGTACGTCATCCCCACTGGGGCCACCTCCCCTATCCTCTTTCCACCCATTGATCCAGTGCCCATCACCGCATTGCTGCCTCTGTCTCAGCATGCGGGGTGGCCCCCATAATAGGGCAGGGGGTCCTCCCGGCCCTGACCCCCCATCTCTGCAGGTCCTACCTGGTGACCTGCGTCCGCGTGTTGAAGTCCAGGGACCTCATGGAGCGCAGCACCTCGATGCACCCCATGTACTGCAGGACGGGAAGGAAGGTCAGAGAAGCCTCAAGGAATATCGCCAGCCCCATGCAGGTGATGGAGAGGAGCTGAGTGCCGGTGAGAAGGGCCCGCTTTGGCACCAGCTCCAGAGCTGCTCCCCTCTGCCTGTGGGCTTTGTGCAGCGCTGGATATGGCTGCCAGCATCCCGTACCCACAGAGATGAACATGTGGATGAGGAAAACTGAGGCTCCAGCCCCGAACACTGTGCAGGGCTGGGTTGGTCCGGAGCAAGGCCAGCAGCCTCTGGGCCCACTGATCATTTCTGCTGCCCTTGCACTGTGCCCCAGGTGAGGCTGGGCAATGCACTCCCACCATACAGCATCCAGGCCCTGGGATGTGTGCCCTGCTTGGCTACAGGGGCTCCCCACAATGCCCATCCCAGGACACAGGAGTCCTGCTCAGTCCTTCAGGATTCTGGGACCATGTCTCAGTGAGGATCGAGCAGAGGGGGCTTCCAGCTGCCCCGAGCCCCGCGTGCTAGGGGGCTTCACACCTTCCCACACCAAACCAGAGAGCAGCGGGGCCGGGAGCACTTACCCTGACGATGTAGGAGACGCCAGGACCCAGCACCCTCTCGTCGGGATGCAGCCAGCCCTGGGCCGGCTTGTTGATGAAACTGCCCTTGCGGTTCCACTCGTCCCCGACCGGCCGGGCTCCCTCCACCCTCGCCGCTTTCCTGGCAGCCCCGGCCCCTCCTCGCAGCCGGCTCATCACCTGCAGCGAGCACGGAGCCGAGCAGCCCGGCTCGCAGGCTCCCAGCACGGCGGCCAGGCTGGACGGAGCCCCCCCGGGCTCCACGGCTCCTCCCGTTTTGGCCGGCGAGGACAGCTCCTTGCTGGAACCCGAAGGGCTGCGACTGAGAAAACCTCCCGGACCGGGGAACTTCCACTGGGGCATCCGAGGCAGCAGCATGCAGAAGGTGGTGCCCGCCTCCGGCTCCTCGCCCGCGGCGGGGCACGGCTGTGCCAACCCCGGGGCCGCACCGGGATGCGCGGGGGCCGGGGCCGGCATAGGGGCGGCCGGAGGATGGCGCGGCCGTGCCGCGGCCCTCAGCGGCTCATCCCGAAAGCGATCATACTTGGGCTCGGGGAGCATGCCCCGCAGCCCCGGCAGAGCCGAACGCTCTCGCTCCCGTTCCGCTGCCGCGCCGCTTCCCGCCCCCCCCACCCGCTCCCTCGGGGCCGCGCAGCGCTGATGTCATGGTGTGAGAGCTCCGCCGCCCGCCCCGGCCCCTCCCGGCTGCTCGAGCATCCCCGCCTCTCGCCAGCTCCGGCCCCGCAACCCCCGCCTTCGCCGGCCGCACGGCTCCGCCAGCACCCCGAGCTCCCCTGGCACCGCTCTGCATCACCCAGCACCCCCCCCCCCCTCACCCCCCCCCTCCGACACCCCCACCCCTGAGACCATCCATCACCCAGCCCTGAGATCACCCGGCATCACCCAGGCCCCCCTCCGGCACCCCTTGACATCACCCACCCCTGAGATCCTCCAGCATCACCCAGCCCCGAGCCCCCCCCAGCATCACCCAGCCCCGAGATCACCCGGCTTCACCCAGCCCCCCCCCCGGCACCCCCAGGCATCACCCGATCCCAAACCACCCCAGCTGCGCTCCCTTCTGGGATGCTTCCAACGGTGGGAGCCCCAAAAGAGCCAACTGTGGTCCCTGCTCCGATTCGGGGGTACCCGAGGGTGAGGTCGGAGGAGCTCTTTCCTGCACTACACGGGGTGTCTGTGCTGACAGAGAGAGCCCCAGGTACGGCTTGGCCCCATTCCCGCACCTGGGATGCCCTCAGGGGCGAGCAGGAAGCTTCTGGAAGGGGCCAGCAGCCTCTGGCCGCTGCCTTCACCTGCAAAAGGGACATTTTCTCCATTTTAATACCACTCCATCATCAGGAAGCGTTTGCAGGGTGCCTGGGGCTGCTCGGGAGGTGGGGGGGGGGGGTTGAGGGGGGCTTTGCTGCGCAACGAGGCTGGCTTATTTCCGTGCCTCCCAACCCAGTGGTCTTGTCCACTCTGATTTTGTCTGGCTCCCACTTGTTTATATCTGCCCGGAGGGCTCAGGCAGTAAAAAGCACAATCATTTTCTTGCTGCTTTTGCCAGTATCTGCAGCAAGCAGGCAAGAAGAAAGTGTGTGTGTGGGGGGGAACTTAAAGGGACTTTCTGACCTCAAAACGATCGTGTCACACTCCCCTCCTCCAACCCTGGGGCTGCTGCTTTTTTTTTTCCTTCTCAGCGACTCAAAGGACTCGGACCTCTTGCCGAGCCTGGCAGTTCACCCACAGCATCCACCCTCAGAGCAGAGGGGCAGCTCAGCCTGCATGAGGCATCACACCCAGCGTGGGGGCACCCGGAGTGACTCACACACTGGGGACCAAGCCCAGAGCCACCTCCTCACCTCCAGTCCTCCCTCGGGTGCTGTTGTTTCTTTTTCTGCCTTTCCACTTTCAGCTGAGCATCTTTGGAAGGGTGAGCGGGATGCTCTGCTGCAGAGGGGTCAGGTCTCTGCCCCACAGACAGAACCAGAGCCTCCCTGGGGGCCCGCAGTGCCCTGGGCAACGCACAGCCGCCTTTATCTCGCCTTCTCTTCACTGTCTCCTGCTCCCTGGCAGATGATGGGGGTGAAAGCCAGTAATCGCTCTAAGTGCAATCGATAAATCAGGGTAATAGAATTACATACATTTGCTGTTGCCATATTAGGAACCTCTTCTCTTCTCTCAGCCTCTCTCTGCCCTTCTTGTTTTGGTTTTCAGACCACTGCAAAGTGCTGGAACCAGCTGGGCTCCTGCAAGCTCCCCTGGCCAGATCCAGCCTGGACCCGGGGGGGGGGGTTGGACCCTGCAGACCCTGCCTGGAGCAGGCAGCTTTTGGCCCCATCATTTTATCCCGCATGGGAGAAACACTCACAAAGCCAATAATTACGCACAGGTGAGGATCTCAGAGAACAGTGTTTTATTTCATCATTGCTGCAAGCAGAAGTGCCTCCTGTAAGAAAAACGAGCCCTCGTATCTCCTAGTCCCAGCCCCCCTCCCTGCTGCCAGGTTCACATTCTTCACATGGTAGTTGACCAAGTCCATCTCCCTTTATTCCTCCAAGGAAGCAGAACCCAAAAGACAGTCACCAAGCCAGTATCTCCCCTTCACACACCTGCCAGGTAACTTTTTGTGTCCTCTTGAGCAGTTCTGGGCGCAGATGTCTGTCTCGCAGCCTTTACCTTTGGTTGCCTGCCCTCCCCTCCCAGCCATCCCTCCACGGCCCCCACGCTGTTTCTGCATGACTGCCAGCTCCCGCAGGCTGCTCCCCAGTCCTGCACAGGTCCCTGATGGATTATTTTCATCTCATTAGCAGCTGGTTTCAGGCTCTGGAGAGCTAGCTTCGCAGCAAGGGCTTCCCTGCCCTCCTCCCCCCTCCCCCCCCATTTTCTTTTAATCATTAGTGGAAGGAAAGCTTCCAGGGATAAAGATCACAGCCTCAGGCGCTCTGTTGGCACCACGGAGCATCTTGTCATCCGGGAAGAAAACTCCCTAACCCCAATGCAGTGTTAGAAAGCAGCATTCCTTTCTTCCTCAATACAGTCTGGGCAACTTGACAAACAAGTGTGCCCTCTCAGAGAGAGAGAATTAAAAGAAAACAAGGCTGCTCACCCAGCAAGCAAAGCTGAAATGGAATGTCTTAGAATTAGCACCCACTGATTCCTTTTGCTAAATGAATAGATTGATCCTTAAACTAATATTCTGATCCCTGTTGTTAAAGAAACCAGCCTATATCACCCCCCACGGGGAGGGTCCTGCTGCGGGATCCCCCAGGGCATCCAGCTCACCATGTCCAGCCACAGAACAGCCTCAGAACAGCCGGGGCTGACTTCCATGTCTTTCCAGGCTGCAGCCATCACATTTCTAGCTGAGATACTGCAAGAGGCTCCTGTGGCCCTAACACACGTGGCTCTGTCTGCTCCACCCAGAACCATGGAGTCAGGGGTGGACGATGTGGAGAGGAGTGGAAGGTGAGGGGAAGCAGCTCTGACCTCCCACCCTGACGCTCTCTGTTTGCATAACTTTTCTAAACGGTGCCTAATGAATCTCCTTACACCTCTGGCACTGCATGAGGGGGATTAACATCAAGGACTCTCCAATCCCTGAAGCGTTAATTAGGAGAGGGAACACACACATGCCAGCAGTGACGCTGAAGCGAGCTGAGTGCTGAGCCCAGGGTCATGGCTGCCATCCCCTGATGGTGGGTTTGGGGTCAGGGGGCTGGGATCCTGTCGGGAAGGCACCTGCCTGCTGTTACCTTGCTTTCCCCGCCTGAGAAAGGATGCAAGCTTTCCCTTTGGCTCTACTGAAAGAAGCTGCACTTCGCTCTGCCTCGCAGAGAAGCTGTGCCAGCAGAGAGGAGCCCTCTCTGAAACCTTAATCCCCCGAGTGCTGACACATCAAGGCACATAAAAGCAAGCATGGCGAAACAGGAGAGCTGGTCAGGGCTGTGGGGCTGCACCGTGCTCCTGCTGGGCCCTGTGCTGTGAGCTGGGCCTGCAGCACACTGCAGGGCTGAGCACTCGCGTCAGGTCACCTGCAAAATATCCCTTGGTCCCTCACCTGCCCGGGACTCCGTTTGGTTTCAGCCCATCTGTGTCTTTAACACGGGGATGAGGTACTATTGCACAGAGGCTGCAGCAATTGGGGCACAAAGAGACTGAGTTCCTTACTCCAACCCTCTGAGCAAAGCAAGGCAGAGCCCGGGGCTGCAAAACCACCGACTCCCGAGGCAGAAAGAACCCACACGGCGATCCTGGAGGTGTAGCGGAACATCAGGACACGGTCGTCTGATAACAACAGGGCACGGAGGAATGGTTTTAAGCTAAACGATGAATTTTAAGACTGGATGAGAGAGGGAAATCCTTTACGCTGAGGCAGCCAGGTCCCAGCACTGCTTGGAGCTGCGGTGCCCACGGACAGCCCGAGCTGGTGGGGGGCACTCAGCCCACGGAGGGATGGAGGGGCTGCGGGTCCCCCCAACCCAACCCAACCCAACCCAACCCAACCCAACCCAGCTGTCATTCTCAGAATTGGGGCACCCCAGGAGCTCAGTGCTGAACCCCCGCTCAGCCCTCGAGCTGCCGACGCACCGGGCTCCCCCTGCGGCACGCCAGCCCGATAAAAGCACGGCGCGGAGCCCGAGCCCGGCCGCACGCCTCTAATTAGCGCGGCTTAATTGCGCGCCGCCGCGACCCGGCGCGCCCCGTCGCGCCTCGCGCACGCTGCGTGACGTCAACAACTGACGGGCTCCAGGCGGGCTGAACCAAGCACCGCCCCCCTCCTCCCCTTCCAACCAATAGGCAGGCAGGCGGCGAGCGGAGCAGCCAATGGGAAGCGAGAGCTCAACGCGCGACTGAGGGGCGCCGGAAGTGACCGGAACGCCATCGTCAGGGCGACGGGGGCGCGGCCGCGGGGCGGGAGGGGCCGCCCCCCCCCCTCCCTCCCTTCCCCCGCTCCATCCGCCCCGGGTCCCCCGCTCCGACCCCACCCGTCGGACGCGGGGCCGGGCCGGGCTCGGCGGTGCCCGCCGCAGGGAGGATGGGGCAGCCGCGGAGGCCGGAGAACGGCAGCGGCCTTGCGGCGCCATGACCGGCGAGAAGAAGAAAAAGAAGCGGCTGAACCGCAGCGTCCTGCTGGCCAAGAAGATCGTCATACGGGACGGGGCCGGCGTGAGTGGGGGGCGGGGGAAAGGGGGGAGGGCTCGGCCTTCATTCGTGTCACGCGTCCCCCAGACCGGCAGCACCGGATCCCATATACCGGGCCCCGCTGTGTGGGGTACGGGGGGGGGGGGGGGCTCGTCTGACCCCACGGGGGTTCTGTTCCCGCGGGTGTGGGGGCTTTGGGATGACGGCGCTAGCGAGCTGCCTTCGGGTGTGTGCGGAACGTTGGCTCGTTCGGAGTGCTCTGAGCAGCGCCGTGTGGAGCTGCGGGGATCGCTGCTGTGCGCCTGTGGAGTGCTGGTTACAGCCGTGGGGCGGCTCGGAAGCAGGTACACGCGTGGGGCATAAGGTGGTGGCGAGCTCTTCCCGCGCTCCTGCTCTCTGGTCTGTGTCGCAGGCTCTTGGCGTGCTCTTTGGCGTCTTAGTGTTTTGTAGCTGTGCGTCCTCAGGAGGAGCTGCCTTGCGGGGTGACTCCAGAGGTTAGCTCTTCGTCAAAAAACGTCATGCCATGAGATGAATGATGGGTGGAAGCTGTGAACGGCTTCTGCACGTGCTATGTAATGAGACGGGCTGTAAATTCTGTTTCAGTTGTGATAGAAGCATTTGATGGTTGAAGGAGCACAGGGAGGGGTGGTGAAAGCAAGCAAGGGCTGCTGTCTTCTGCAGGGGAACTGTTAGGCAGGCAGAGCAAGGTGGGTTTGTGCCACCCTGGGCCTTCTTCCTCTGCAGTGAGAAGTCATCTCACTTTGCACAGTAGCACTGCTGTGTGCCACGGTCTCCCCTGGAGCAGGGTCGGGTCCCTCTTGGCTGAGTGCTTGGCTACTGAATGTTTGGTCTGTGCAGTTCTCTGATGTAATTCGACTGAAGTTTTTCCTCTGGTTCCTCGTGATTTCTTTTACTTGCGAACCTCGTGACTTTGCAAGCGTGTCCTGTGTGGCAGGAGATAACCTCCTGGGCAGGCAGCTGAACAAATGCTGCCCTAGAAGTGCTGGGAGAAATGGTTCATTAAAGTAAGAGAAGCAAGCTCTTCAGGGCTTTTTTTTTTTTTTTTTTTTTTTTTTAAGCTGATGTAAAGGATTTGCCTTTTCCGTCATGCTGGGCACGTGGAGTCAGCACTGGGGACCAAAGCTGCCTCTCCAAACTTGTAGAGCCTTTTCTGAGGTGTTGAATGCACTGCTGTCAAAATAGGCAGAGGGGGTCCACCTCAAAGCTCTTGAGGTGAGGGTTGAAAGGATGGTATGTTCAGTTCTCTGTGGGGAAGGGTTAAAGGTGTCGAGGACGGTAGTTCTTAGTTTCTTTCTTTCCTTCCCCTTCTAACTCTGTAGGATTGGTAGACCCAGAGAGGCAGATGTTGCAGGAGGGATTGCTTCAGTCAGACGACACTTCAGCTCCCAACCTAATGTATTTATCCCAGAGCAGGATGTGCATATCTTTTTAATTAGGAGCTTTGTTTTGCAGCGACAGGGGATTGGAGAGCCCAGCGTGTACCACGCAGTGGTGGTGATTTTCCTGGAGTTCTTTGCCTGGGGTTTATTGACCACTCCGATGCTAACGGTGAGTGAGCATCCTTGGGAACGCTGCCTCTTAGAGCTGAGGGTTTGCCTTGGGGATGCTGATGTCCTTCCCATTTTCTCCCCATGTTGTGTTCTCAGAGGCAGCTACAGGCAGCAGCTGCCTGCAGGAATGGAAACCCTGTTGAGCTGCTAGCATCTTGTATTCTTATTTTTCCTCCTGCAGGTGTTACACCAGACTTTTCCTCAGCATACGTTCTTGATGAACGGTCTGATTCACGGAGTCAAGGTGAGGGGTATCCCTTCTGCTCTTAGGGGTGCATGTAATGAAGTCTAACCAGTACCTCTCTTTCACTGGAGTCTGAGTTCAGAGCAGGAAGTGGCAAACTGTGCCGTTTGCTGATGTCAGCCACTATGTGATGTTCATATTTAATGTTGGGTTGCTCGCTAGCAAACCTGATGGAAAAGGATTGATAGAACATAAGAAATGGGGAGGTTTGTGTAGCTGACCTTGCTGAGCAGTATTAACAGCGTTGTTGGTGCCTGTTTGGAGCTGTAACAGCTGTGTTTCAGCTGGAAGCATGCTAAATCATTATGATATCAGCCATGGAACCAAACTGTGGAGAATTAACAAAGCGAGAGATATGTGAACTGATCGGGAAGAAGAACTGAAATTGGACTGACCTTAGTGGGCTCTCATCAAAGAAAGTAGGGAGTGTGCTGTGGTGAATGGACACGGTGAGTAGGCCAGCACTCCCAGAGCAGAATTTGAGGCAGCAGCAGTGAAAAAAACAACAGCCGGGTGTTCTGACTCTGAAGTGAGGCAAGGCGTGTTGCTAGGCCATGGTTTGGGTGAAAAAGATCTCAAGAAATGGCATCAGAGAGGTTCCCTTCCATGTGAGTCAGGCACTCCCCACTATGCTTAAGGACTATTCCCTACTTTTCTCTGCTTTGAAAGGCACTGAACCTTTGTGCTTAATGGTTTTGGTTTCTCATCAGGTCTGATTTGTCTCCGTCTAAGAGAGCTTTCCCTAGAACTGTAGCAGATGTTAATGGGACGGAGCTGTGCCAATATCTTTTTAGGTACTGGCAGGGCAACTCCCTGCTGCACAAATGTGCCTGGGAAGACCACAGCTGCAGAGAATGGAAGTGGCTGGATGATTTAGCAGCGTCTAGCTGATGAAGGATTTTGTTTTCCTCCCTGAAAATGTGAGCAGTGTAGTGAACTGTTACGCCTTGGTAGCGTTGCCTGCTTGTAGGAAATAGGAATGGGTTGTCTTATTTTTATCTTCACGTGTTGTTTTCAAAAGCTCTTGCTGCTGACAGTCAAATTTGGTCACTTTTCTGTCCTTTCTTAGGGTCTGCTTTCTTTTCTAAGTGCCCCACTGATTGGTGCTCTCTCTGATGTCTGGGGCAGGAAATCGTTCCTCCTCCTCACTGTCTTCTTCACGTGTGCACCGATTCCCCTTATGAAGATCAGTCCGTGGTGAGTTTGTTAAAACTGAGTGGTTCTGAGAAGAAGAGCAAGTGTGAAGCTCAGCAGTGAAGGATTTGCTGGTGTTGCCTCTGGAGATGAGCTGGAAGTGTCTGTCCAGTAGAGAAGGAGCCTTGGCACGTAGCCTTTCCCCAGCCTAGAGATTAATTTGCTTGTCCAGTTTTTCCAGAAGGTTCAGTTTCAGGAAGAAAATCTTTATTGCTTCAACTGGTGAAACACAAGCTATAACATCAGGGGGAAAATAAGTCATAAAACTTCATAGGCCACAAGCCTTGCAGCTCAGTGTTGCTGAGTGCTTTATGATGCAATGAAATGGGATGGAGGAAGGATACGGAAGGGGGGTGGTAACTCAGCAGCTGAATTTGCTTTGCCATGTGGCTGGTCTGTAACTGTGCCTTTGGTAACACCTCTTTCAGGTGGTATTTTGCTGTCATTTCCATGTCTGGAGTCTTTGCTGTCACCTTCTCTGTGATTTTTGCCTACGTTGCTGATATCACACAGGAGCATGAACGCAGCACGGCGTATGGCCTGGTAAGGAGCTTAATAAGAGGCTTGGCTCTTCAAGGAAGTACTTGGGGTCTCAAAGTTAGGACTGCTGGAAAATTAGGGTGGGAGACTTACAGACATCAAGCTTGAGGGCAGTACCTGTTACAAGATGATGTAGGCTTTGCTATGTTAGCCTCCCTGTTCTTGCTTCTCTTTGAGCACTGAGAGAGCAAGCGAACTTCTATCTGATCTGAACTCCAGCTGTGTTGTTGCTTAGCCTCCAAATCGGCCTGGTAAAGAGATTAGGCTGTGGTGCTGGTGTGCATACACGTAGCCTGTGGTCGTGCCCTTCCTATGGAACTACTGAAGGTACCATAACCAATAAGAACTGTTAGGATAGCTTTAATTGCCTGTAGCTAAAACTCAGCCTGGATGGCACTGAAGGTACCATAACCAATAAGAACTGTTAGGATAGCTTTAATTGCCTGTAGCTAAAACTCAGCCTGGATGGCACTAAGCAGACACGCCACATCTCTGTGTACTAGAGTCCCTGTCCACCTGGACTGTCTCTTTCAAAGATGGCAAAATTAATACTTTGACTACTGAGGAGGAGAAAATAGGCTCAGAAGAGGCTGTATTAATCTTTTATGCTTCTAGGTGTCAGCCACGTTTGCTGCTAGTCTGGTCACAAGCCCAGCAATCGGTGCATACCTTTCCCAAGCCTACGGTGATACACTAGTAGTTGTGCTAGCTTCAGGTGTTGCTTTGCTGGATATTGGTTTCATCCTGCTGGCTGTGCCAGAATCTCTGCCAGAAGAGATGCGCCCGGTCTCCTGGGGAGCTCCAATCTCTTGGGAACAAGCAGACCCCTTTGCTGTAAGTAATCTTGCTGCTGTTTTTCTGCACTCTCTAGTATTTGTAGGTGCTTTAGTTCTGCTGTTTTCTCTCGAAAGAAAGATGCATTCCACAAAAGATGGAGATGAACGCTGGCAAAGGTGCAGTGTTTAACTGAAAGCAGACTGCATGTGTATACACTAACAGCATTTATGTATTACCTAACGTAGCTACATATCTAAAGTCTTAAAGCAGACGCATCTCTTGGAGGAAATGTGCCAGTTTGAAGTGTCAGAGAATCGTAGAATGACTCAGGTTGGAAGGGATGCTCTCAGGGAGTTGTTCTCCCAGTGTACATAGCTGGGATTATCCCAACCCATGGGCCCACCTTTCATCAAGGTCCCTCTGGGTGGCATCAGTCAATCTGTCCAATATCTGAACCAGAAAGTTATTGTGGATGGGCTGTGGGAGCCTTGGATTGCACTGTAGCCCTCAGTGGTGGTATTCCACTTAAGCACAATAAGCAATGAGATCGTGGCTTTCCAAGTGCACCACGGTTTCTACCTCGTGCTGCAATATGAGCTGCTTTACTTAGCAGTGGGATTTTGTCAGGAGAAGTCTTGTGTATCCCTGGCTTTTTAGGGCTTTGCTTATGGTGGTGAGCTTTGCAGAGTTTCACCTCTCCTCTCCTTGCTTGGAGAATTACGTTGGCACCGTGAGGGAACAAAAATTGGGATTCAAAGCACTTGGCCGTAATTGTAATGAACTGAAAAGTAGAAATTCCTCATTCCAGGGTGTAAGTTGATGTAGTTCAGTGTCTGGCGTGCTGTGGCAGCGTTCACATCTTCATCTGGAATGCTGGGTATTTGCTATTTATGAGCAGAAGCCATTTACAGAGGGGTGTTCTGGGTAAACAAGTATGATCTTATTCAGGCATTCCCTTTTTGCATGTGAGATGGTGACTTAAACTCTTCTGTTTACCTGGAGAGTATGCAATGCTTTTAACTTTTCTTTTTTCCCCTCTCTTCTTTTCTGTAGTCTTTGAGGAAAGTGGGTCAGGATTCCACAGTGCTGCTCATCTGTATCACTGTCTTTCTCTCCTACCTTCCTGAAGCTGGCCAGTACTCCAGTTTTTTCCTGTACCTGCGACAGGTCAGTGCACTGCAAGCAGGGAAGGCTCTGAATGCAGAAACCCAGCCTGGAAATGTTCCCTAAGCTGCATGTCCATGGGAAGCTGATGCTGGCCAATAGCTTAGTAAGACTGAAGCCGTAAGAGTGATGTGTTCCAGCTTTCCTTGAGAAAGTAAATAAATGTGGGACCTTCTTGGTCACTTTGGAGGCATTTTATTCCAGTAAGGAGGTGGAATGTACAGCTGATTAATGCTTAAGGAAATAAGTGCTGTCGGTAAATGTTAGTGATGCTGATGGAGTGGTTTCTGATGTATGGTGCACTTCTGTTGCCTGAAAAATCCCTTTTTGGTGTTCTCACAGGTCATTGGTTTTTCCTCAGAGACCGTGGCAGCGTTTATCGGTGTCGTTGGAATTCTCTCTATACTGGCTCAGGTGAGAAGCAATTTCTGCCTATGATCTAAGACTCAGGCTATGGGAATATGCTAAACTTCTGTTAATTTGTGTTGGTGACTTGTCAGAATCCCTGTGACTACTCAGATACCATCAGTGCCACTTCCAGCTACCTGTGGTCGCTTCCTTCTTGTCCTCTGGGTGTAGCTGTTGTCAGAGAATAACAAACCATGGTGTGGCCCTGTGTTGCTCTGCAAAGCATCACAGATTATGCTCCAGTTGCCATAAAAAGGGACACTCTGGTTTCAGAGAGAACGTGATTGGGATGGAGGAGTGCCTGTGTGTGGTAGAGCAGTCTCACAGCAGCAGGAGTTCCCTCTGATTCCTCTTCTCTTGTCCTTCGGTGTGTTGTCATCTCTCTGTGCTTACTTTTTCTTTTACTTCCAGACAGTAGTGTTGGGAATTCTCATGCGTTCAATAGGAAATAAGAACACCATCCTGCTGGGATTAGGCTTCCAGATCCTGCAGCTTGCCTGGTACGGCTTCGGATCACAGCCTTGGTAAGAGTTTGCCCTTGTTTGGTTTCTCCCTCTGTGGTTTTGTGACAGATCTCTGTCCCCAGCAGAGGGAGATGCTGCTCCACACGCAGTGCTGGTCTATATCAGCTCCTTGGGAGCCTGCCCACTGACTGCTGTCCCTTTCTCTCCAAGGATGATGTGGGCAGCAGGGGCTGTGGCTGCCATGTCTAGCATCACCTTCCCGGCCATCAGTGCCATGGTGTCTAGGAACGCAGACCCTGACCAGCAGGGTAAGTCCAACTGCTTATTTGTCTCATGGGTAAGTTCATCCTAGCAGCAGTTTGGATCACAAATGTTCTCTGTCCCCAGGTGTAGTGCAAGGGATGATCACTGGAATTCGGGGTCTGTGTAACGGCCTGGGGCCAGCTCTCTATGGCTTTGTCTTCTATCTCTTCCACGTGGAATTGAATGAAATGGCCGAGGTGGAAACTTTGGGTAAGGCCTCCAAACCCAACATGGCCAACCCAACAGATGAGGTAATCTGTTCAGCTTTTATCATTCAGATTCGAGGTGCTTCTTCTGATGTTGCCTTCAGCGTTAATCATTCCTTTGTTTCTCCCTACAGAGCAGCATTATCCCAGGGCCTCCTTTCCTGTTTGGAGCTTGTTCTGTCTTGCTGTCGCTCCTGGTGGCCTTGTTCATTCCAGAACACAACCTTACTCTGAGATCAGGCAGCCACAAAAAACACAGTAACGGAGCCCAGACCCACACCCACAGCCCCCAGGCTGGAGCTTCGGATGGCAAGGAGCCCCTGCTTGAGGACAGCAGTGTATGAGGTTGGGAGAGAAGGACCTGGCTTGTGTCTCAACTCCAGATCAAGGATGGACTTAGACAGCTGGGGCTCGGGGAGAGAGGGTGGGAGGCAAGAAGGAGTGAGATAAGACCGTACCACTAGCAGCTCACGAGAAGGGAAGTGGTTTCCCTTCAAGCCAAATACACTCAGCTGGTGCAAAAATTGAATTGTATGGTCTGGTGCTGATGGAAAGGGGAGATACCGAACTGCTCTGCATGAAGGGATATTTCTTTAAAGCAAACTTGCCCTTGTTGTGAACACTGAACTTCATGGTGTGACCTGCCAAAATACTCAACTCGTCAGTGAAAAAATTAAGGAGCTAGCATTGTCTGTGTTCTAATGTGAACTAACTCATGTGCCAGCCAGAATAAAACAAGGCGTCTGTTACATTGCCCCATCCCCTTATGTAACTGGTACCCGATGCTGATCCCATCGCAGCTGAGTTGGCTGACCTCAGCCTGGGGGAGGCCGAGAAGCTGTCGTGCAGCATATGCAGCCCACACTGGGATAACACACCGAGTGAAAAAGTGGAGAATAGAAAGCATAGTCAACATCCCGAGGATGTGGTGGATTTGTCCATTTTGGCCCAAGTGACACTCAGATGAGGAAATGATGCTGTCCTGAGTTCTCCAGAGAGAACGGGCAGATGGCAGCGACAGTTGCGAGTTGTGGATGCTCAGAGATGGTCCACGTTGGTGTTTTCCATGGGGGTTTCTGTTGTCTTTGTGTTGGCTTTTGTTGCTGTTGTTACGCTGATGCAACACTTCTGTCTGTCACTGCCTCCTTAGGAAGTGGAGGATTTTGGGGGGAGGGGAGGGAGGGGATTTTTTCTGGAACTGGAAAAGTTGTTTAGAAAATAGTTTCTTAAGAGACAGGAGAAACAAGTGAGCTCTGCTGAGCACTCTGTGGCTTCCTGAGAGTAAGGTTGGCGAAACAGCTCTCGAGCATGTTGATTTTTCCATAGCCTCTTGCCATCTCGGTATTAAAACCAGATAACGAGCTTGGTTTGTTTTGCTCAGTCCAAAGGAGCCTGGTGAGGGCTGTGATCGCCTTGAATCTGCATTTCTGAGCACCCCCCTCCCCCTTCCAGAGGCTCTTCTGCAGAGGTCAGAAAGATACAGAAACTTGGAGTGTTGTGTAAGAAGCCGAGGCAAATACGCAGGGAACACTTGGTTGTTTATAGATGTGCAGAGATAGTGAAGTGGGCAGGAAATAATTGTTCTCGTTGGAGTGAGATCAGAAATAATGGCACTGAGCAATCGCTGGGGAAGCAAAGACTGAACTGGGGACGCTGCAGTAATTCATTGCTAAGGGGACTGTGGATACAGTGGCCAAAAAATAGTCCCATCTCAGCACTGGGGGGTCCAGCTGTCAAGTTCTCTCCTGGGGATCGCTTCTCTGCAGGTTCAAGGCAGTAATTTAGGTGACAGAGACCAAAAGAGATTGCTGTCACTTCACACTTTGGTTCTTTGCAGATGGGTGATTGCATCTGGTGCTCTTCCTGTGCAGCAGTGACCAAAATGCTGTTTGCTTCTGTGTTGAGTGACTTAGATCAGCTGGACAGCCCTGGACAGTGCCCTGAAGCACAGCAGGCACTGCCGTGGGGCCTGGGTGCTGTCTGTTGGCTTCACGTGGGGTACCTGCTCTAGGGATGTGAGGGGAGCACAAGGCAGAGAGTGTTCCTATCTTCTGAGCTCATCTGTGAGCAGTGAACAGATGGAGTTCCTCATCTTTGTGTGCATCCCTTAAGAGCCTGTCAGATACTAACAGTGTAAAATCACTGCTTGCTTAGACCAGGCTGAATTCAAGAGCATAACGTTGGCTGAGTGAATTTCTGGACCAGTGAGTTAGTGCAGGTGAAGCAGCTCACCTTTTGGTGCTCAGTGATTTTTGGCTGGTACTTAAACCCGTTCATAAGAGCAGATTATTGCCCGTACAGAGCACGGCTGTCTCAGACACCGAGGGTTTGCTCATTCAGCTCCAACTGTGGGACCACAGAACGGCGTTAGCAGAGTGTGGTGACTCCTCATGGCAATGCCCCACGTTCCCAGACCTCGTTGGGATAAGCTGCACTGCACAGCTGACCCCTTTCCTGAAGAAAATCCACACACTTAAAACTTCTGGGCTCCCAGAAGTTAGCTTTTTTTTTTTCTTTTTCCCACTGGAGCTTCACCGGGTCAGTCTGGTGCTTCATTTATTTGCACTGCATTAAAAGGAACTCGAGTCGTTAACGGCCCTCACAAATTGAAATGGAACGTGGAGCAGTTACCTCGTCAGCACTGGGGCACTCAAAGACGAGCATAATTTATATTGTATGAGATATATAGATAGATAAATATATATTTTTAGAACTCCTTTCTTATACATAGTAACTTATCCCACCGAGGTCTCTTCCCAGCCTGCCTCCATCTGCCTCTGTGACACAGCTGTGGTTACACAGGCAGATGTGGTCCACAGGGATGGGTGTGGGTGTGATTTGCACGCCTGCCCCGTGCCGTGCTGGTGCTGCCAGCTGCATCCTCCCAACCCCACGATGCTGAGGATGCTCTGGAGGCAGAGGGCTCCCTGCAGCACCAGGCCTGCTCACCTTCCCTGGAGATGCCACTTGCTCTCCGTGGAAGCCGACGGGGATTTGTTTTCACGTTGCCAGAGTTCACTTGGTTGGGTGGGGGCCTCTTGGCCCCGCTGTAACTCCTCTCCCCGTTGGGTGCAGGGATGTGAGCCCACCATTCTGCCTTTATGTGAGAGGGACCGACTCGAGCCGGGCGGTGGCAGAGCTGGAATTACTGGACCTGAATGAAGAATGCGCCTCATTCTGAAGGGCTGGTAATTAATTCTGCAGCAAAAACGCCTACAGAGCACTCAGCATTGCCAAGTTTTGTTATTTCATATGGAGATGCGATTTTTCTTTGTCGTCGTAAAAACCCCCCTTGGTCTGCTGTGTGACGCCTGAGCCATACGGCATCGGGATCCCAGGAGTTACAATTCGGGTCGGTGACAGCAGTGCCCCAAACGTGTGGCAAAAAACACGGCCTCCACTGCCTTTCCCCTGCAGCTCCAACGTTCACAGCAGCAGTTTGAGTGAGCTTACAGAGCCGACCTCGTTGCGTTGAAGAGGCTGAATGCGTTAAACCACCGCTCGCCCTTTTGCTGTTACCTTTGCGGATCAGTTTTTATTCTTCGTTGTGCTCTTGGATTGCTGCTGACACCTTCGGTCATCTTTAAGGGGGTGTGGGGACAGGGCAAGTTCATCGGGAATGGCTCTGGGTTTACCACCGTGTGAATTTCTGTATCATTTTTTTTTTTTTTTTAATGACATGTATTTATTTCAGTTCCAGTTGTGTTTAGCACTGGCTAATCTCCCCCTGATGGGTTATTTATTAAACTGCTGCCTTCCTGTTGCGTTGAAGCTCTCTTTTCTGATCTGTTAACGACAGAGCGTGCTCAGAAATGCTGCTGGAGCCCACGTGTGAGGCTCTGTGATGAAACCCAGTTCACATCCCACCCCGTTCTGGATTGAACCTCCAGTAGGACAGCACCATCTTCCCCCAGCTCTCATCATTCTGGTGCCTGAAGGTAAAACACGCTGCTCTGTGCCTCTGCTGCCCGCCTAGCTGGGTTGAGTGGCATGGGCAGAGAGGAGCAGACCTCCAGACTGCAGGTCCAGGGCAATGCTTATGGCACTGGGTAAGATCTGGGGGTTGGGATGGCTGCTTGCAGCTCAGCTCCATGCACACAGCTGTCCCTCCTGCAGCAGCATCCCCCTGGGAGCGTGAGGGCTGCACCCCAGCTCCACTGCCCTCGTTTCCAGGCAGGCTTCATTCAGATCTTATTTTACCGAGGGTCACAATATAATCACAAGTAGTATAAAAAAATCCAAATCAGATCCTCTGATGGGTGGCCAGTACCCTGTAATGAGCTGGAAACTCGAGTCATCTATGATAAATGATGTTGCTCTTTTGTATTTATTTCCTCTGGACTTTCGAGCTTCATGTATTATTATTTCTTTTCTAATGTTACTTGAAGGGAAATAAAGACCCTCAGCTTGTCTCAGCATCCATGTGCTGGAGGAGAAAGGGGTTTATGTACAGCCTTGAACTCAAACACTGTGTGGTAATGTTTGCTGGGTTTTGTTTTCCCATTTCTGAAAGAGCTTAAGACAAATGGGGCTCCCAGTAAACTTCTGAAGGACTTTGGGCTTTGCCTTGTCTTTCACAGAACGGCTTGGGTGGGAAGGAACCTTGAAGTCCAAGTCCCAGCCCTCTCCTGCCGTCAGGGCTGCCGACCCTAGAACAGAAGCATCACCTGGGTGTGCTTCCAATCCACGGGGAAGATCTGTTAAAGGGAGAGAGCAAACGAACTGCAGCAGTGTGGGGTGATGGCGTGCACAGGTGGCCAAGGGGAGATGGGCTTAGGACGTGGAGCTGCTTCGAGGTCTGAGCTGGGAGGGTGGGAGTGATGCTCGTTGCTGGGAAGAGCTTGGCCCATGCAGAGACTTTATCCCATGGAGGAGACCTGGGCACTTCCGCACCAGGGCCGGGTCAGGGGCCGTGTGGACGGATTGCAGTGGCTGCTGGAAACTCCGGGAAGCAGCTCTGTTAACACAGGATGGACGGAACAAAACCCTGCAGCCATTAATCAGCCTCATTTCAGCTGAATGCGCACATTCGGTTGGCAGTTGTTTACAGAGCGCTTCCCCTGCTGCCTCTGATGGTTAATTACCTGCGTCCCAAATGGATGAGTGCTGCACCCTGTGTGCCCTCGTGCTCCTCAGGAGTGTTCCCGTATGGGAAGCAGCTCCTGATAGAGACGTGTGGGGAATTGCACATCCCTTCCCTCAACTCTTTGGCTCCTTCCCTAGCCTAAGCATGGTGTATACGATGAGCTCTCTCCACAGAGCTGGGTGGGGATGGGGTTGCTACGCCAGACACAGGGTGATGCCCAGGGGCAGTGTGGTGTGGCAGCCCTCCCAAGGGATGCCTTCTTTGGTCCCTGAAAACGCTCTTCAGCTCTTCTTTCAGGGGTTGGTTCCTGCCTCTGTGCTCAGCGTGGGAAGGGACAGATTGGCTTGGAAAGAAGGCAGAGTGCTGCACGAGGTGCGTTTGGTGGGGCGGTGCTGAGCCCCGTTCATGCTCCCTGCACGGGGTGGGTTGCTGGGGGGGTGCCCTAAAAAAAAGGCATCCGTGGGTGAGCTGCTAGGAGATAAAGGGGAGCATGATGGGGGAGGCAGCCTGCCCTCCCGTTGCACTTAAACTCCTGGCACAGAAAGATTAAAATCCCTGTGACTGAGGGAGATCCTCGCTTTCTGGAAGATGTGGTGTCTGAGCAGTCTGGCTCACCCTGGCCAGGTGGAGTGCAGGGGGAAATGGGATGGGACCAGGTCCTGGCCTAAGTGGGGCTGTCCGGGGGTGAGAGGCAATGGGAGCCCTGCAATCATGTGGGAACCCCTTGGGCCAGGGACTCCCACCAGCACAGGGCTGAGGAACTGGGCGGGTACTGAACAAGAAGCAAAATGGGAAACCTTTTCTGGAAATACCCCCATTGATGGGAAGGTGGTGGGGCCCCCGGGTGATGCTCACAGGGGCGGATCTTGTGGGAGTTAAGAACAGCTGAGGACGGAGCTGGCGGCCAGAGAAGGAAAGCCCCGCGCAGCAGCACTCGCTCCCAGCAAGAGGGAAGGAAGGAAAACCATCGTTTGCTGCTGCCCTCCCCAGTGACTGGCTCCGTGGGTGATGGAACTTGCTCCTCTCCTCTTCATCATCTTGCTGTGGGGCTGTAGTGGTGAGTGCCTGCAAGCTGTACTGATCCCCCACCCAGGCTGCGTGGGTTGGCTGCGCTGAGATCCCGGTGTTTTTGCTCTGTGTGCCACTTCTGGTGCTCCTCATCCTTCCTCCTCAGCTCTGTGCCCGTTGTTGGTGTGTGAGCAATGGCATGTGTTCCTGCCCCAGTGCACAACCCTGCTGCCAAGGGAGCAGCAGCACTGGTGAACAGTGAGAACTGCAGAGAAAAAAGGTGTTCGGGCTCATTTCTCACAAGATAGCTGGGGAGTCTTAGCAATAAGGAGTTCAATCAGGAGGTGATGCCTGATATCTGGCAGATCCTGGCTGGATTTTGCCATGGAAATGATGGCTCTAACGAGTCACCACTAACAAGCTGTGCTCCTCGCAGTGATGGGAAAAGGCGGTGCCTGAGTGTGACTGCTCAGCAAGCAGGAAACCAAAATCCCACTTGCTTTGTATGTTTGTCGGTGTTTGTCCCCCCCCCCCCTCTGACCCCCATGGTCCATCCTCCTTCACGCAGGGCGGCCGAGCAACAAGCTGCTGGTGGTGCCAAAGGATCCAGTGGTGCAGTACGGGGATGCGGTGCAGCTGAACTGCTCACTGCCCTGCTCAGATGGCACCGTGCAGTGGAAGGGGCTGGACACCAACCTGGGCAGCATCGACACCTTCCTCACCCACAGCATCCTGAAGATCAGCAGTGCCAAAGTGGCCACGGCAGGCATCAAGATCTGCCAGGGCACCTGTGGTGACCACAGCTACCAACAAACTGCCCACGTGCAGGTCTACTGTAAGCATTCCCCCCCCCCCCCTCCCCCCCTTCCCTTGTGGGCTCCCCCTGCAAATGATTCCCTTGAGATTCACGGCTTCCCACGGCGGTCCCTTTTGCAGCTCTCCCAGAGGTGCTGCAGCTCAGCGTGGACCAAGCGCTGGCACCGGGGCAGCCAGCCACCCTGCACTGCTCTGCCTTGCACGTGTACCCCATCATAAGGCTGCAGCTCACCTGGTACCGGGAGGACGACCTGCTGAAAGATGACTTTGAAGAAACAGAGACTGATGAAGGGCTATTTGATGTCGTGAACACGGTGCAGGTGCCGGGGGAGGAGGTGGCAGAAGGAGTGGTGTTCAGGTGTGAGCTGAAGCTGGAAGTTGGGCAAGAGACCTTCACCCGCGTGGCGTCCATTCCTGTGAGCACTAGGGGTGAGTAGGAAAGCTGGATTCCACTGCTGGAGCCCACCTCCACTGTCTATTATTGTTTGAAACAGGAAAGGTCACAGCTCTCCCTTGTGCTGTGAATCTCCTGTCCCTGCTGCCATGCTGGGTGCTGACTGATGCTGCTCCCTGATCTGGGGTTGCTGTGCTTGCATGGTGTGGACAGAGATGACCACCATCTCCTGGGGACGTGGCACGGGGGCACCATCTGCCTCTGAGGCCGCTTATAATCCTTTGTTTGCAGCTGTTACAGAGCAACCACTGGCTGTGGCCACCTCCACAGAGAGCTCCCACACCACAGTGGCCACAACAGTGATCCGCAGCAACACTGGACCTACAGCCGTCACCGTGCCACCCCCAGAACCACGGGACCCCACGCACGAGCCCAGCACAGCCCCGAATGCTATGTCACAGAAACCTGAGACCCCCACAGGGTGGGCTGCAGCATCCAAACCCACCCTGACCGAGCACCCTCAGGGCCCTGCGGTGGGCACAGCATCGCTGCATCTGGACAGCACCGCAGCCCCCAGCACCGTGAGCCCCGCAGCCACACAGGGGACATCTGTGGATGTCAGCAGCCCGGGCTCCCACACGACAGCACCCACTTGCAGCCTGCAGATCTGGTCTCTGCCTCCCAACGGGACGCGGGGAAGGGCTCTGCGCATCGAGTGCCGGGCACAGTGTGCTCAGAACACCTCTGTCCGCTGGCTTCACACACCCGTGGCCCTGTCCCAGTACCGAGAGGAGGCAGTGGGCAGTGGCTCCACGCTGTGGCTGGACCGTGTTGAGCCCCATCACCAAGGCCATTATCAATGTGTCCTACTGGGTCGCCATGCCCAGGCGGTCAGCCTGCAGCTGGTGGTCTCTGATGGTGAGTGGGGGGGGGCTGCAGCCCTTGCCTGTGCCCCCTGCATACATCCCTTGGGGGTGTGCTGCAGCCATGCTGGGTGTTACGCTCGTTTGCAGCCTTCTGGGACGTGTAGGGGAGCTGATAAACAGGAGAGTGACTTAACGAGAGGTAGGTAGTGACAGGGCAAGGGGGAATGGGTTTAAACCAGGAGAGAGGAATTTTAGGTGAGATATTAGGAAGAAATGCTTTACCCAGAGGCGGTGAGACCCTGGAGCTGTGGGTACCCCATCTCTAGAGGAGCTCAAGGCCACGGACGGGGCTCTGGGCAGCGTGAGCTGGTGGGGGGCACCCAGCCCGTGGCAGAGAGAGACTGTGGGGGCTCTTCCAACCCTACCATTGTGTGATATGCTCAAACCTGGGGAGCTGTGAGTACAGGAGGTGGGCCTGCAAGTCCACGTCCTTCTTGTGTCTTGGCAGATACTTCCAGCTCCATCCCTTCCATAGCCATGGGGACAGCGTTCTCGCTCCTGGGTTTGATAGTGACTGCTGTCGTATCTCATCGCCTGCGGAAACAACTGAAGTCGCACTACGATCTGTCCTAAGAGCGGGGGCTGCGTTACAGCTGCCCCGTTCCTCTGCGACAGCTCCTGCCATCGTTCCTTCTGCTGTTGGCAGAAGCTGAGCATCCGTGAGAAATACAGCCCCCATCTTCAGCAGCAGAGCCAGCAGGACCTGAGGAGAGCAGACCCCAACCCAGGGGCTGACAGCACGGGGCTGGCTGGGCCGCTGGCTGCACTCGGTGGGCACCGAGCCCTTCGCCAGCCTTCCCCACGGCTCTGCTCAGAGCTCAGACGGCGGCAGCAGCCGTGGGGATGTGAGAGACGGGCAGGGCTGGGATGGACGGGGCCGTGCTGTCCTGCTCCTGCGGTCCCCACTCGTGGTCAGTCCCGCAGGACAGCAGACGCTCAGCGCAGCCCCCGGGGCTGCAGGAGCAGGAAAGGCGGGGCTGGCTGCGTGCTGCTGGCTGGATGTGCGTTAACAGCAGCGTTACTTTCAATAAAAGCGCCTTGTTTTTGTGTCTGTGCTCCGACTCAGTCCCCGCGGGGCCCCGTGCCCCGAGCGGCGCCCGGGGTCGGCGGTACACCGGGAGCTGCGGCTCTTTGCCCTCGCTCAAGATGGCGGCCCGCGGCTTCGCCCAACGGCGGCGCTCGGCACGGCGGCGACCGCTTCCGGCCCGCTGATTGGCTGCTCGGGACATCTCCTCGCCTACGGATTGGTTGCCAGCATTCAAGATGGCGGCAGAGGACCGTCCCGCCTTCAGCGGAATAGCGGCGCACCAAGATGGCCGGGACCCGCCTTCTCCGCCGGCAGCCAAGATGGCGGCGTGCGAGAAGCGGCGGGCGGCGGCGGCCACCCCGACCGCGGCGGCGGGCGGCGGGCTGGGCGACGAGGCGGAGTTCCTGCTGCAAGCAGACGTCGCGTCCATGGTGCGGGAAGCGCTGCTGAAGGTGCTGGAGGCGCGGCCCGAGGAGCCCGTGTCCTTCTTGGCCGACTACTTCGAGCGGTTGGTGCTGGGCGGCCCCGGAGCTCCGGGCGGGGCGGCCGCGGAGCTGTCGGCGCCCGTGTCCCGGGCGCTGTGGTACGTGCGTCTGGCTCACCATTCCCACAGGTGCGGATGAGAAGCGGCGGGGAAGAGGGCGGCGGACTACAGCTCCCAGCATGCCCCGCGGCGGCGGTGCCGCCCCCACGCTGTGCCGGGGCGCGCGCGGGGCATGCTGGGAGTTGTAGTCCCGGCGGCTTCCGGGGTGACGCTGTTTTATCCCGTGTTGCGGCAGGACGGCGTTCAACAACAACATCAGCACGGCCTACGAGGTGCTGGGGGCCGGCGGCCGGCGGCGGAGGTTGGGCGTGGATGGGAGGCTGTACAGCGAGCTGCTGCGCCGCATCTGTCAGCACGGGGACGCGCCCCAGGAGGCGGCCGCTGCGCTGCTGAGCAGAGTGCAGTGCCGGGACCACGAGGCTGTGCCCTTCGACGTCTTCCGTTACGGCGTGCTCACCTGCTTTGTGCTGCTGGAGTTCGTCACCAAGGCGCAGATGCTGTATGACGTCCTGGATGGCGGTGATGGGGTGGCGGACAGGAGCGTCTGCCAGGCTGTCCTGTGCACGCTGGAAGAGGCGCTGGGAGCTAGCGGCCTCTCCGTGCCTGTCCGCTATCTGGAGGCAGGCTCCAGGCTGGGGCCAGACTGCTTGGCCTTGGCCATGGACCGGGCGCTGCAGGAGAGGAAACTCAGCACTACTATGAGCAGAGAGGAGTTCTTGAAGAAAGCCACGGCTTTATTCGTTGCGAAAGTGAAACCCGTTGAGTAACGTCCAGGCGGGAGCAACGTTTGCTGGATTTTCTGCTGAGGAGAAGTCACTGCTCCCTGAAATTGGATGGGCAGTGAGGCTCAGGTGAGCGACTCGGGCACTGCGTGCTGAGCCCTGAGTCTGCTTGATGAAAGACTGCTGATTTCCATGCTTCCTTTCTTGCTCTGAGCACTACCAGTGCCCACTCGCCTCTAGTGCTTGGCGTTCCCGTGTCCTGGTGTGCCTCTCTTGAATGTAGCTCCTCTATTTCCAGCTGGCATCAGTAAGCCTTCTTTAGGCTTTAAGTGGGAACTGTAAGCTGTAGGGCAGTAATTAAAAACAATCCAGAGTTAACTGACAATGGGTCTGGGTCTCCAGCTGTCCCATGTCCCATTCTAGCCCTGACATCGTGTTTAGTTTCAGTGGGGAGTTTTGCCTCTACAATTGGCTTGGTTTCATCCCTACCTGGGAAGTAGGGGATGATGCTTATCTACCTTGCAGCTTAGCATGAGGCCTCACAGGTAAACACTGGGTTGATATGAAGCGTGAGATAAAGCATTGCTCGTGAGGCAAAATGTTTTAAATGCACGGAAGAAAAGTAGCTGGCTGGGAGGAGCTGCTCGCTGCTGCTGTGAAGCTCTTGGCAAGCAGCTGCTCTTACTCATTCCTTGTTCTGTGTTTACCAAACCTCCTCCAGCTCTGTAATCCAGATGCTGGAGATGAAGGCTCATACTTGAATGGTGATTTTCCCAAGCAAAACTGCAGAGCGCTGCTGGTGTGCCAGAAGAAGACAAAAACGTCGTTCCTTTAGAGCTCCCTTTGCTTTTTGAGGTGCGTCGAGCTGTACGCCTATTTATTTGAACTTCTCTCTCTCAACTATGCTGTGCCGTGATCGATTTACTGCGAACCATTAAAGCATTTTCTTATTTTTAGCTGCCAGTTTCTTGACTGCTCGGTGCAAACTGCAGCCAGCGTTCAGACTTGAGGCAGCTTGCGGAAAGGAGCGGCGAACTGCTGCCCGCTCATCTGCGGTGTCTGAGGCAGGGGAAAAAGCTGAGGCAGGCGCCCTGCCTGCTGTGGGAAACGCGGCGTGGGAGCACTCCGATCACGGCACGGGCTCTCCCTTCCCTCGCGGGTCAGTTTAACCCCGGGCCGCCTTCCCTCCGTGCCCACACCACGTGGTCCCGCAGCGCGAAAGCTGCCGGGAAACAGCCCCAGCCCCGCGCTCCCATTGGCGGACGGCGCTCTAGGGGCGGAGCCTGCGCTTTTGCCCCGCCTCCCGCCCCCAACAGCGCGTTTTGATAGGCGGGTGTCGACAAGGGGGCGGGGACTAAGCGAGCCCCGCCCCCCCGCCGGGCGAACTACAGCTCCCGTGGTGCACTGCGGCGCTGCGCTCGGAGCGGCGCGCGGAGCGGCGGTGCTCTCCGTCCCCTCCTTCCCCCCCTCGCCCCCTCCGGCGGCCGCTGTTGCGCCTACGCAAGTCCCCGGCTTCGCTCGCGGCCTACCCAAGGTGTTCGGGATGGCGCGGTCTCTCGTGCCCAGCTCACAGAAGGCGCTGCTGCTGGAGCTCAAAGGGCTGCAGGAGGAACCCGTGGAGGGGTTTCGGGTCAATTTGGTGGACGAGGGGGACCTGTACAACTGGGAGGTGGCCATCTTTGGCCCCCCCAACACCTACTACGAGGGCGGGTACTTCAAGGTGAGCGGCTGGAAGGAGCAGGGCAGCCTGCGGTGTCGGGAGAAGCTCTGGTGGCACGGAAGGGCTCTGTTTGCGAGGTTGAGCTGAGGAGATGGGAGTTCGGAGAGGGTGAGGGAAGTGCGTCCTGTTGGGGGGATGCAGATGCGGGGAGAGCGGAGGGGAGAGACCTGAGGGGAGTGGGGAGGGCCCTGGTGTGGGTTGTGGTGTGAGGGAGCAGCTGGGGCTGGCTCAGGGTGGATACCGGGGAGTGTAAGGGGTGCTGGGGGCTGGGAAGTGGCCAAGCTTGTTTCTTAGCACTGTGGCTTATGGAGCCAGGCAGCCTTTGGGGGCCTGGCAGGAGGAGCTGCCCGTGGGGGAGAAGGGAACTGGTGTACTGGTGTTTGCTGTCAAACTACACAGGGTTTCTCATCGTGGAAAGGGGACTTTGGTGTTCCCCTGGGCTGTTTCCTTTCCTCCCCCCTTCACCTCTGCCTGTGGCTGTGGGAGAGTGAGCTCGGGATTGTGTGTTTCCTCTACCACAGGACCTCAGGCATTGCCACTGAGCCAGGAGGGAAGGGACGAAGGGCTCCTTGCTGCGTGGGGTGCGTGGCTTGGCAGCTTTGGTGTGGGGAAGGTGTTTTCTTTTGGGTTTTGAGTGTACATGGCATGACTGTGCACAGTCCCTGTAAGAGGAATGTGTGTACATGGTTCTTCCCAGTTGTTGTGCAACCCGTGTAGCTGTTTTCTTCCTCTTCCTGCCCTCTCTGCTCAGGCTGATTTGTCTCCTGCTCTGCTGGCAGGATGGGGGTGTGCCCAGGTGAGTCACTGGGGTGGGAGGCATCAAGTCTGGTGCTCCAGAGGTATTCTGTCTTCACTGACACCTTTGCCTGCAGTAAAGACTGTAGCTTTTGCCTGAGGCTCTGGAACTCTCACATTTCAGCAGCTCACGCTTCTGTTTTGCCCTGGAGTGTTCCCAGATTCGTTTTTGTTAAGTGGCAGAAGGGGAGACCTGTGTGAGAGAGAGAGGGCACAATCACAAACAGCAAAGCACAGCTTCATCCAGAGCCCCCTCAGTGCTTCGCCTGTGGGTGGTTTTGTTCATGTCCTCTCTGGGACAACAAAGGGGATTATTCTGCCAAGTTCAGCTGTTTGGCCCCAGTGCAGCACAGGGCCTGGTGTTGTTTGTGCAGCTCTGGGCCGCGTGGAGCTCTTGTGTGCACACAGAATGTGTTAACACCAGCTTTCCTTTCTTTCTGCTTCTTTCCACCTTTCTGTATTGTGTAGAGCAGAGCAGGCAGATGAAGGGCTGCTCTGGAGGGCTGGAGGAAATGGGTTTAATGAGGAAACAGGTTTAATGAGGCTCCCATGACCTGCACCGAGGTCAGCTTGTGGCAGAGGACTCGAGAGTGGCAGCAGATGGACCCGGGGCCAGATTTGGGGCTGGGTAGTGGGGGATGCAGACAGATGTCCCTCTGTGCTGAGCTCTTAGTGGCTGTTGGCTGACGGTGGAGTTTGGCAGCACTGTGTATTCATAATTCCAGAAACAGCCAAAATCTCGTTTGCAATTACTGCTCTGAACAGGGCCTGTGCTGGGTTTGTGGGTCTCGTTCCTGGGAACGGTGATCCCAAATGACCACCGGATTTTTGCTGAGCAGAGTCACTGCCCTGCTGCTTAATGTGTCCAATTCCCACGTTTTCATGTGCAACTCATTCTTGTGTCTTTCAGCTAAATTTTGGGTTGTTTTTTGCTGTTGTCTCTGATTTTGGTTCCGGTGACTAAACCTCCTTCAGGATGCTTGCTTTCAGAGCCTGGAAATGCCCAGAAAGCCCCCAAAGAGGCTGAGTTAACCCATTCCAGGGAGGATGAAGGTGCCACTGTGCTCCTCTGCACAGCGTAGTGCAGCAGTGAGTCTGTTCTCTTGACCTGCCTCGATCAATTCATTCATGTAGGCCACAGCCTGCAGGAGAGCTGGATTGGTGCTCTGTCCTCTCTGCTGGCAGTGGATGTGGGCTGCTGCGTGATCTTCATCCCCGCTTATTTTTAGCACCTTATCTATGCAGTATGGCTGGTTCAGACTTGGTCTCTTTTTTAGTGTTGACGTGCTATTTTTAGAGACTCAGTGTGTTACTCAGAGCACCAAACACCTGACGCCTCTTCCCTGCTAAGCTCTGAAGGGTAAACAGTCTTCTTCCTTGTCGCTCAGTTGTAGCTGTGCCCCTCATGTCAGGAGCAGGGCAGCAGCGTGGGGTTTCCAGTGCTGCTCAAGGTGGTTTTATTCAGATGTGCAGCTTCTAGTCCCACTTAACCCCCTGCAAACCTCCAGCCCTTGCGTCACCGCTGTTGATCACTTGGATGCTGTGTTGTTGCCCACCGTGGGTGAGCCAGATGGGACAAACCTGCGTATCAGGGCACTGGTTGCAAAAGTAGGGAGGACAGGGAATGCTAGCAGAGGTGGAATTTGTTTCTCAAGGGGTTAGGTGAGAAAAACATCCGGGGAGTCGCCCACGGTGCCTGTTTGTTTTCCAAGCAGCTTGGTTGCTATTTCTGCTTGGAACATGTGACCAGTGCTCAGCAGCTCCTCTGACCCCTCCAATCTGCAGACTCGTTCCAGGCCTTGCTTTGCTTTTGAGGCGAGCGTGCCCACCTTGGTGGCTGCCTCCCTTCTTCTCAGCACTGTTTTCTTCCTGCTGTAGCCAAGCATCAGCATTCCGCGCTTAGCAGAATCAGTGTGACTGTCATGCCAGCTGTCTCTGGGCTGTGCTGCAGTTTGGTGACTGCTCGTGCCACTGCTCTCGCTTGTTGGCCTGCTTCTCCTCCTTGATGTACTGTAAAGTAGAGGAGGCTTGGTGACTGCAAGCGTGGGCCTCTGGAGTTAGGCCAGGCCTGAGAAGTGGGGTGTCTGTGTCCTGATCTTCCACTAGTGGCAAAAGGAAGGTAATTCACCTCCCAGTGGCAGCCAGCCACGCAGAGACTGTATCTGCAGTGCAGTGGGGTTGGCAGAGGCTTCTTTACCCTGGTGTTAGCAGGAGTTATGTGGCTTCCTTCCCTTCCTTCTCAGAAACTGATAGTGACTTCTTTTTATCTTCTCCTTGCAGGCTCGTCTCCGATTTCCCATCGACTACCCCTATTCTCCCCCTGCATTCAGGTTCTTGACCAAAATGTGGCACCCCAACATCTATGAGGTAGGTGGGACAGCGTGAGAGCTTCTTGTACAGACAGGGAAAGATGTGCCTATCGCTGGATGAAGATCTCAAGCCCTTATCACAAGCACAGAGCTGGAAACTCTGCACCTTTAGAATTTATTGCCTGGTACTGGAAACACAGCTGACTGAGGCTTTTATGATAGCCTGTCCCCTACCCTGGATCTGCTTCCAAGGTTAGTCAGCCTTTCCAGACTTGAGGGCTCCCTTGCTCGTCCAGCAGGGACGTGGTGCTTGAGCCAAGGGTGGATGCAGAGTGGTGGCTTGCCGGGCCCCACAGCGGTGCAGCTGATGTCTGAGGCCGTTGAGGAGCACCAGGAGAGCTGCACTGCGTGTTCGGTGTCAGCTGGTGGCTTGGCAGCCCCATCTGCATCATACCAGCAGTCTCAGGGTGCTAATCCGATGCCTGAGGGTGCAGACAGTGTGGTAGGGACAGCCCCCTTCAATATCCCCTCCAAGGTAACAAAAGCACAGGCTTGGACTTCCTCACGTGGCTTAAGCCAAAGGGAAGAGCAGCCAAGGTACTGGGACAGAGGATGAGCAGCTCCTGGGAGGTGCCTGGGGCAGCAGCCCCTACAGATGCTATTTTTCTTTGTGCTTTCAGACCGGCGATGTCTGCATTTCCATACTGCACCCCCCAGTGGATGATCCACAGAGTGGGGAGCTGCCATCTGAGAGGTGGAACCCCACACAGAACGTGCGGTACGGGCTGTGGGGCAGGAGTGGGGAGAGTGAGTGGGGACCCACGGGAGGCTGCTGAGCTGCATTGGTTCTTAACCACCTATGTCTCTTGGCTGCCAGGACCATTCTTCTGAGCGTGATCTCGCTGCTGAATGAACCCAACACGTTTTCCCCAGCCAACGTGGATGCCTCCGTGATGTACCGCAAGTGGAAGGAGAGCAAAGGGAAGGACCGGGAGTACACGGACATCATCAGGTGTGTGGGGAGCAGGGCAGAGATCCAGAAGCACTCTTGGAGTCTTGAGAGGACCTGAGAGAGGACCTAACTGAGCTGTGGTTGTGTAGTTCACGGGACAGTGAGATCCTGAGGGCGGAGCCTGTTCAGTTTCATCTGCAGGATGGTTGGGCAGAAGGATTCTGGCTCTGAGTGTGACTCTTGAGGAGCAGTTTGGCTGTGTTACGTGCCCAGCTTTGTTGCTGATGTGAGCCCTGGCTCTCTTCAGCTCTGGAGCTGAGGATGTGCTAGCACTGCATTGCTGCCAGCTCTGTGGTGTGGGTATGGCCAGCCTCAGTGTGGCAGGAGGGGCCCTCAGAGCCTGGGGCACTCCCAGTCCTTGTCCTGTGTGGTGAGTGAGCAACGAGTTGGTGCGTGAGAGGGGAAAGAGTGTTCTACGCTGTGTCGTGCAAAGCCCCTGCCCTCACCCCAACTGCTTTTCCCCCTGCAGAAAGCAAGTCCTGGGAACAAAGGTGGACGCTGAGCGGGATGGCGTGAAGGTCCCCACCACACTGGCAGAGTACTGCGTGAAGACCAAGACTCCAGCCCCTGATGAGGGCTCAGACCTCTTTTATGATGACTATTACGAGGACGATGAGATGGAAGAGGAAGCAGACAGCTGCTATGGTGATGAGGATGATTCTGGCAATGAGGAATCTTGATGGCCCTCCAGCACTGCTATAAACTACTGAATTTTACCTCAACAAGGATGAACTGGTTTGAATTTAGGATCTGTCAGCCCTGAAGTTAACTCTACCTCACAGGGAGACTGTTCTGCTGTTGTAAAGGAAACCCCACCGCTGTCTTTTTAGGGGGGGGGAGGGGAAAAGCAAAAAAAAAAAAACCCAGCAACAAACCCTATTTTATAAACTTGCTGAGTGCAGGTGGGCAGGAATGGGAAAGTCGCGTCGGGGGCATTTGCAAATGCACAAAAACTGGGGAGCTTGTGTCTCTGGCTGGGTTGAGGAGTTACGGGGAAGTTGGGGTTGACTCCCCCTTGCTTGGACGTGATCAGCTCTTCTTGTGGAGGCTGTGAAGCTGGTGAGCGGTCGCTTTGGTAGGAAGCATGTAAGATTTTGTGTGGCTTTCTACAACCTTGAAGCAGTCTGAGCAGAAAGGGCTGCAGGGTGGGCACAGCTGCCCCTACCTGGCTCAGGGCTGTCCTTTGTGGGACCCCTCTTCCCACACTGCTGGGGCACAGGCCTGGGCTGTTTGTAGCTTTTAACTAGCAGAGGGTGAGGGGATAATTTTGAGTCTTTCTGCTTCTGTTTGTCGTTTTGTTTGTATTTTTTTTTTTCTTTTTGGAAACTATTTAATAAAGTACTTTAAGGGAATGGCTGTGTGGGTGCCTGCGGCCCTGCCCTGGTAGTGGTTTCCGTGCCAATTTTAGATGAGCTCAGGCTCATGCTGCATTTGGGGCTGCGGGGATTCTTGCAGTAGCCCTCATCCCTCCTTCTCTCCGCAGAGCAGGGAGGCTTTAAGAGAGAGTTTGCTACACTCAGGCAACACTGTGTGCCCCAGACCTGCCCGGGCTGCACCCATCTGCCTAAATTTGGAGCAGTGCCTGCTTGGTGCCCGGTTTCTCTCTGCCTTCTCTGATGTGGGTGCAGCTGGGCACCACCCCAAGCCTTCAGGCCAGGAACAGCCAGGCTGCGTGCCTTGCTGGGGCTGCGTTGGCCTCTGCCCTGCTCTGACCTGTGCCTCATTGGGCTGGGCTGGGCTTAGTGGGGGGCTGTCCCCCAGCAATCTGTCCACCTGGGGCCTCTGTACCCCCCGCCTCAAATCAGCAGTGAGCAAACCTTTCCCCTTGCCTGACATTGTGCAAACCGGATAAGGATTTGACTGACGGCTGTGACTGCACATGGTAAACGCACGTGCGTCGTTGCCTTAGGAAAGCAGGTTAAAAGGTGGATAGGATTATTAACACTTTACTGGGGCCAGCACAGGGCAGCAGCAGTCTGAGCTGCGGCTTCCAGGCCTGCCACCCCCTTCATGTTCCTAGGGGCTGCTCTGTGCATTGCAGGTGTGGATCCTACACGGGGGAAGTCTTATTGCTGCTGTCTGGTGCTGAGCCTGGAGCTGTGTCTTCGGGCTCCCGCAGTGCAGGGAGAGGAAAACAAGCGGATGGGAGGGGGGGCAGCTGGGCAGGACATAACCGGTGGGTGGACGCGGAGCACTCGGAGGGAAGAGGAACTCCAGGAGGATTAAAGAGTTTACAAGAACAGGCATCTCCCCACGGGGAGCACTGCGGGGAATGGCGTCCGTGGCCCCATTGTTGGAGCATTTCCTGCTCCCCCCACCGCCGCAACCTCTGACCCCTGATAGGTGCGAGCTCCAGGACTGGTTCAGCAGTGTCATTGCCCGCGGTGGGGGAAGAGGGCTTAGGGACAGAGCCGCTGCCCCATGGAGGGCCCCGTGCCCCTCTGATCGGAGCCGAAGCACCTGCCCGTGCTGCGTTATCGCCTCGTCCAGTGCCTGGGCGCTTATCAGGAAGCTTCAGCTGGGCTGGAAACGGGGACTCCGAGCCCCAGCGTAACCCGGAGCCAATGATACGTGCTGTCCGGGCCGAGAGCCGTGTGTTGGATGCCCGCAGCCGCCGGCCAGGACCAGGCGTGCTGGGCTGCCGGTTTGCCTTGGCAGGAGCCCTGCTGTTGTTCTCAGCCCTCCTTTTGTCTCTGCCTCACCCCCTGGGCTGGGGAAACGCTGCCCGGTTCCCTTCCCACGTGCTCGGCCATGAGGACGTGGCCCCGCCTCACCCCAGCGCGGCTGCGGGGATACCCAGCACAAACCCCGCGGTAACCGAGCGTACCCACGGTGGGGGGGGGTCACAACCCCTTCCCATCCCCGCTCCCTCCGCCATCCGGGGCTGATCCCGGCAGCCCCCGGTCCGCGCCGAGCAGCGGGCGGGGTCAGGGTCAGCTGGAGTTTGGCCGGGGGATCAAAGGGCGGGAGCGGCTGGTGGGGCCCTTCTCCCCGGGCAGAGCTCTACTCCGACCACCGACGGCGCTGCCCTTCCCCCCTCCCCCCCATCTCCGCCCCTCCCCCGTTGGCTCTGCCCTTCCCCACCGCCCGCACCGGAGCGCGCCCCGCTCGGCCCCGCGCGCTCCGCGCCTCCTCATTGGCTGCGCGCCTCGCGGTGGGCGGAGCCTCGTCGGGACCGGCCCGAACCGGCTCTCCCCGCGGGGGGACGCGAGGCAGAAGGGCGCATTCTGAGCCCTTCTCTCCGATTGGCCAGATCTAGCCGAGGGGGCGGGACAGACCTCCTGAGCTGCGGCGCCATTGGGTAAAGCGAGGATCGCCGAGGGGGCGCGGTCCCGCGGAGTGTCCTTCCCGCCCTCGTGACCCGGCGCGGCGCTTAATAGTGGGCGGCGCGGGGCGGCGCGGAGTGCGGGCGGAGATGGCGGCGGGCGCGGACGTGCCGTGCGCGTTCCTGGCGCTGCTCGTGCTCGCCTCGCTGACACGCGGCGGAGCCGCTACAGGTGCGGCACCGGAGAACGGGGCGGGAGGGCTGCGGGGTGGGTGAGGGCTCTGTAGGGCCGCCCCGAGGGTAGGGTAGGGTGGGGTGGGGTGGGGTGGGGGGGGGGGGGTGAGCGCTCCGGGAATCGTCGGCTCCGAGATGGGGAAGAGCTCCTGCGGGCGGCTCGGTGGCCGTGGGTGGGTGGGTGGGTTTGGGGTCGGAGAGCTCCCCGTGGGGTCGGGGCTGTCGCTCTGGAGCCGGGCGGTGCGCGCTCCCTGCGGCGCGGCACGTTCGCGGTGGGGCGGGGCTGCCCCGGGCCGTGCCGGGGTTTGGGGGGGGGGGTGGGAGTTGCCCCGCGTCGGTACCGCTGCTCCTCCTCCTCCTCCGTTCCGAGCGAGCCGTGACCGCGCGGAGCTCCCCCGAAGCGGTGGGAACGGAGCGGTTCAGCTCCGGAGTGAGGATTCCCCGCGATGAACGTGCGGGACTCGGGGAGAAATAGCGGCTCCTGCGGGCGTTAAACCCTTAAGGATGTTCACGTGGAGCTTAAAGTTGGTAATCCCCCAACCTCGGGAGCGTCGGTGCTGTGCCCGGAGCTGCTCCGTGTGTGCCCGGCTCGGCTCCGCCGCGATCTCTCATCTCTTGATCTCACGGCACAGAAACGCCGTCGGGGTTTGTGGGTTTGTTTTTTGTTTTGTTTTGTTTCCCCCCCCCCCCCCCCGGAGGACTCTGACTCAGCCGCGATGCGGATCCGGGCTTGGATCCGAGCGCTCCGCATTGATGCTGAGTTCAAGGCTACCCCGTTCTGGAAGCTTTGGAGAAGCCCTGGGGCAAAAGGGTCAGCCCCAGCGTTTCCCTACAGCCAAGAGTGGGTTTAAATTTCCCTGCTGGAGGAGGAGAGAGTGGAGGGATGCTTTTCTCCCTGCCGGCGATCCCCTCTGTGTGCAGCTGGATGGATGGGAGCTGGCAGCGGGAGTTAATTGGCTTTGGGGTCGGCTGCCTGCATGGTGTCTGTGCGTGCCCTCGGGCAGGGCTCGAGGGGAAGCTTTCTGCCCTTACTGTGCGTTATTTTCTTAGCGAACCCTTCGGATAACGAAGCTGGGTCCGATGTGTCGGGATGAGGCTTTCAGGAGGTTTTAGGTGATGGAAGTCTTGGGGGGGGGGTGGGAGGGTGGAGCTTTTTTTGTGGCTGTTTAACCGTCCCATATTGATGTTCTGATTTCTGAGCGTTGTTGGAGTCTGTTTAGGATGTAAGCTTGGGGGGGGGGGAGGGGGTTGGGGGAGGGGATTGTTTTGCCTGGGGGACCGCTCGCTGTTTGCCTCCTTTGCTTTTGACAAAGGATTTCGTGCAGCGATGCAGGGGCAAGTCTGGAGGAGGTTGCTTCCAGCCCTGCAGACCTGGGTGGGAGGACCTGCCCTGCAGGCATCTTCTGTTGGGAGATCTGCCCTGTTAGGGGATGTGCTTAATGGAGCCCTTTCCTGGCAGGCATCACTCTTCAAATATTACTCTTCAAATCAGCGGATTGGAGGAGTGAGGGAGGGAGAAGGTTCACCTCTCCCCGGTGTTCACAGCACTTTCAGGAGCAGGATCTGCCCTGCAGCCTCGAGGCCGCGCTGAGTGCCCTTTAACTCAGAGCTCGTAACCTTGCAACAGCTTGTTTTATCAGCCTGCTTGTAATCGCTTTGCAACTGTAAAGCACACACCCCGAAAAGAAACAAAATCCCAACCCACTGCTGCCTGTTAGCCCCTATTTTGAATCACGCCGCAGTTAAAACGGACAGGCTCCTACATGTGCTGGTGTGGCTCCGTGAAATGAGGTGGTTGGGAGCTCTTCATCCCACGAGCGTGATGCAGAAAACCAACCCCACGGCTTCAGGCACCTCCCCGGTGTTTTGCTTTAATATAAAGCGATTGGGATCATCGTTCTGGTGTCCCTGTTGTGGTTCTGCAGTCCTTACGTGGCTTGGAAACTAAAACTGCTGCAGAGGTGTTTCTGAACGGTGCGTTTTTTAGAAGTTAAACTGCAGCATTGGTGCTGACACGTAGCAGCAGCCTCCCAGGCTGCCCTGACCTCTGTTTTAAGGTGCTTTGGTTTTAAATATCAACTGTATGCCAAAGCTGCCTTGTATCCCATGGGGTCAGAGCTCTCCCAGCCTATCCAGGCACATCTATCCCTGCAAACCTCTGAAGCTTCAGCACGGAAAGCTGAGGTTTTTTTTTTTTTCCTTTGAGAAATGGACCTTGCGGGCTAATTTGTATTTTTCTTGAGGGAACTTGGTTTCATAACGCCAGCTTGTTTTTATGCTCACAAAAACGGCCGTGGGGTGGCATGCTGATATGTCTCCAAGCACATAAAAACAAAAAAATGGCCCCAGACCCATCTCCCTCGTGCCTGTGTGTTACGAAACCCCCGTGGATCGCTCCATATAACCACGACACTGAAGTGCTTAATAACAGTAAACTCATTTCCTGGGGATGCTCTTGTTCTGCACGTCTGCTGCTGGCAGGTTCAGGGAAGAGCAACCTGCAGTCAGCTGCAGGAAATATGTGTTGCAAGCATCCCTTGTTCCTCTGGAACCTCGCTGGGGCTGTCACGTAAGTAGCCCTGACTCCAGAATGCTTTTTCCTGAAGCCACGCTGGCCGAGCCGCCCTTCCTGCCCCCGGGCCCCCCCCCTCTCCTTGTGCTGTGATGATTTGGGCAGCCCGGGGCTGCTGGATGTGGCTGATAGCTGCCAAACATCTCCAGCAGCTGAGCTTTCAGAGCCCTGGATTGCTTAGCTGCAACCTTTGGACCGTCTGCTTTCAAACAGGGACCACCTGGAGTCGGTAAACGTGCTGTGTATTTCTAGGAGAGTTCAGTTTTAGTCTGTTTATCACTGATTTACCTCTGTGACGTTGTCTTGCCTGGGGTGAGAAGTCTCACTTTGCTGCCTGACGGTGGACGTGAGGGGTGAGAAATGCCTCTGTGCAGTGTGAAATCTGCACAGCTCAAAATATTCTCAGCCTGGGGAGCTCGGAGCAGGACTCGTGGGGAAGGAGGAATGCTTTGGATATCCCACCATCACTTTGCAGTGCTGCTGCTACAGCAAGGAGCCGTGCTCAGGGTACGCATGGAGATGAGTGCAGGGAAGTGCTTTTCACGCTGCTGGGAGGCAGGGGCTGGCTCTGTGCATGCAGCACGTGTGTTGTCACTGCATCTCCTGCAGTGCTGCTCTCCCAGGCCTGCAGGGCACCTCGCTGCAGCGCCTTGCAGAGGATTCCCTTGCATTCCTGTCTGCGTAGCAGGGAATACCGTGTGCTCTCTTGCAAGCTGTGCTTTTGCATTAGGAAAACTCAAACTGAGCGCCCTGCGTGGCTGCAGAGAGTAAGGGGAGGGAGAGCAGGTGCTGATCTGAGGATGATTTGTGGCATCTTCTCAGTGGCTGAGGTTTTTTGTTTTTTTTTTCTTTTGCTTGTGGCAGGTGAGTTCTTGCTTTGCACTAACACTTTGCACTAATACCTCTTCAACTCGTAGCTGGTTTTATAAAGTCGCCACTGTCTCAAAGGAGACTGACTCAGGACAGCGTCGAGTTGCACTGCGAGGCGATTGGCAGTCCCATCCCTGAGATCCAGTGGTGGTTTGAGGGCGTCGAGCCCAATGAGACCTCTGCTCAGCTCTGGGATGGCGCGTGGCAGGACCGGGTCAAAATCAACGCCACCTACAACCTGCACTCTACCAGCACCATCTACATCGCAAACCTCACCAGCGACGACTCGGGCACGTACGAGTGCCGGGCTAGCAACGACCCTGACCGCAACCACTTGTCGAAGAGCCCTAAAGTCAAGTGGATCCGCTCACAGGCTAACGTTTTGGTCATCGAACGTGAGTGGCCATCCCGAGGCCTTGGCACTTGCTCGGACACCAGTGTCTTGAGTCTCCTGCCATGCTCACCCCTGCACCCGTGTCCCGTGGCTCCCAAAAGTCCCCTCACCTTCTCACCCTGGCTGTAGAACCGAGAGACGTCCCCCTGTATTCCCGCCCCCCCCCCCCCCCCCTCCATTCCTTCTGTCATCTTCCCCACCACCTCTGACTTGACCCGAACTGGCCCTGCTCAAAAAGGGTTGTGACTTCCCAACTGCAATCCTGTGCCCTTTTTTTTTTTTTACCTGGAGCCAAAGACCTGGATCGTACCGCTTATTCCCGAGTGCCTCTGTGCCCCAGTGCTGGCTTGCAGAATGTAAGAGCCTTGGTTCTGCTGGTAGAGCCTGCCCTAACCACCAGTGACAAACCAGCCCTTCCCTGCAGCTCATGTGGCCTCTGTTCCTCTCGACATCCTTGCTTTAAGCTCGCTTTCCTGCTCAGTGATCCAAGCTGTGGGGACCAAAATCTGCTTTTAGTTTCTGGTGATGCAACCGTTTTTGAAATGGCCGTGTCTGTGTGCGACGCTGAGTGTGGGGAAAGCTGCTTGTGCTCTGGAAGCCATGGCTTTCCTCTGCTTCCAGAGCCGACAGGCTGCTCATTTCTGACTAATACAAACCTAAGGGAGGATCTAACATGCTGCTGAGGTTTTATCACGAAGCGTTATAGCGTTCTTGCCAGCATCAGGGATGGAAAACTCGAGCAGAACCTTCTTCCAGGAGAGCGTGAAGGAGGCAGGGAACCAAAATGCCTGTTAGCCTCGTGCAGAAATCTATCCCTCTGGGACACGAGGCCGAGTGGGAAGGGCAGGAAACATAGCCCCGTAGGGGCTGTGTAATGGTTCTGCTAATGGCAGCTGTTGGAGTGCCTCCTTGGAGTAGCAACGTCTGAGTCATCTTGTATTGCATTATTTACTGCTGCTTGGCACGTGGGGCTCCAGGACCTTTTGGAGTCATGGTTCTGTGTGTTTTCCCTCGAGGGAAATCTCGCTGTTAACTTTTTTTCTGGGGGGGGGGGGGGGGGGGGGTTGCATCAGCCCGGTGCACTGCTTGCATAACATCTTCTTTATTACCCCCTCCCAAAAGAGGGGTTTGGCTGCCATAGGTTACGCTGCCTGCAGGCGTATAGATCAGCTCAGGCTGTGGGAGGTGCTGGCACTCAGCAGGCAGCTCCTGAAAGCAGAGAGCTGTGCTGCTGTTCCCAGCAGGGCTTTTTCCATTCCTTGTGGAGCTCTCTGGGAGCTGCACCCATTGAGCAGGCGGTTCCCAACTGCCTGGAGTATGTGGCGGTGGCTCTGCCCCACTGGGAGCAGCTGTAGGGCAGTACCCCCAGTGTTGCTAGGGGCACTCTTGTTGGACTTCTAAGTCTCCTGTGTTGACATAATCCACCTGGTCTAGTAAGAAACTGGTGCGCAGGTAAGTGAGAAGCTGTGGTGGAGGCAAGGAGCTGTGTTCTTGGACTGTTTACGTTGAAGTTTCTTGGGCAGATGCTTGACCTCGTGAATTCCAGGTGTTAACTTCTCTGGAACTGTTCACAAATAGGTCCGGTGATCACGGGGCAGTACATGAGCTCTGATGGCAAGGTGATCCTCAGCTGTAACATGAGTGCACCTCACACCTCCATCAAGGGTCACAAGTGGATGCTTGGAGACAAGACACTGAAGACAGAAGAGGGTGATTCGAGCTCTTACATCAGTTACACGTAAGTGTGAGGGCTGGGGGCAGATCTCTGCAACAGACAGTTGTTTCTTAAGCTGGATGCGATTAATTTCTCTCTATCCCAAAGCAGAGTGCTTGCAGCCCTGCAAACACAAAAAGAAGCCGTTTAGGCTCTTAAGGCCACGAGGAACAGCACACTCTAGTGTTCCCTGCGTGCTGCTTTTGTGCACGTCACCCCGCTCTTGCACATCGAGCAGGGGAGCTGCCTGTTCTGAAAACGTTTGCAGGTTGTGGCTGAGCAGATGTGGGAATAGTGGCCTTATTGTGGCGGGGCAGTGAGCCTTCCTTTCTGATTACAGTCAGGCCTGGCTGGCACTGACCCAGCAGCTGTAGAGGCATCATGTCCTTTTGTATGGCAGTGCCGACGTGCCTGTCTCCCCATAGCAACAGGGAGCTGAACAAGGATTAAAGTATTTATAACCCTGCCTCCCTCGTGTGACCTCAATTCCTTAGCTGAGTGGTTTTTGGAAGTGGGAAGCTCCGTGTGCAGCAGAGCTAACAAACAGTTCGTTGTCCCAGTGCAGCCATGGACTGAAACTTTGCAGGCTCCTTCCCTTGAGCGCTGGGTATTAGGAAGCTGCAGAATGAGGGGTTTGTTGCAGTCGGCGTAATCCACTAAATCTCACTGCAGCAACTTTGCAAAGATCCTTAACGTGGAGGGAGGGAAGGGCAGAGAGCAGGGCTGCAGTGGGTGCACGATGCTGCAGAAACTGTGGAGCTGGGATGGGAGAAGCTGCCTACAGAGGAGGCTGCTGTTCAGGTGTCTGCTTCTGTGCATCTGAAATTGCACTGCTGACTTGTGCACAAACAGAGTGCTCGTATGACGGCCTGTTTTTTGATAGAATCGAAGGGAAGACTGAAGATCACTCTGGTGTCTATGAATGCATCTACGAAACAAACCCAGTGGCGAAAGGAAACGTGTCTATAGAAGGTAACTTGGTCAGTTTGCTTCTGTGGCTGAGGAGGGGAGTGGGGAAGCTGTGCTCTCCTGAACATCTTCCTTTTGGTAGCCTTTCAGCTTCCTGAAATGCTGCTTCTGGCCTTCACCAATAAGGCTGCAGGGTCTCTTTGTGAGTCACCACATGCCCTATGAGACATCTCCATTGCATGAAGCAACTGAAGTGTGTGTAGGGTCAGCCTGCAGCCCTTGCAGTAACCAGTGCTGTGCAATGTCTGTGTTCCCACAGCAGCGATGGAAGGGGGTGGTACCTCCTGGTCCAACCTGTCTGAGCCTTTCCTGAAGCAGCTTGACACGCTTCCCTCTCTGGATATGTCACATGTTGGGTGAATGAGGGGGATTAGGACTCACTAAAGTGAAGCCTTGTGGGTGATCAGACCTTGACGCTGGCCAGGTGGACAGGGAGGCACCTCATTTCTGTTTGTCTTCCCGCAGTTCAACCCCAAGTCGTAGCATACAAGAAGTCAGAGCACGGGAATGAGGGGGACACGGGTGTGCTGACCTGCAAGAGTCCCTCCTACCCCCCTGTCGAAACTTGGACCTGGTTCAAAAGCGATCAAGGGGTAAGGGCTGAGGTTTATTGCCCCCCACCCTCCTCTCCCATGAGAGGGCAGAAGACCTCTTCCCATCGGAATTAGCTATTCCAGAGTATCCTTGCTCTCAGTGCCGTGGCGAGGAGGGTTTCTGTGTGCAGGCAGCTCTCCTTGTGCCAGCCCTGATTCTCTCCTCTCCTCCCTCCTAGCCCATTGTCAATGGTACTGGCCGCTACATCATCAAGTCCAGTGGCAACAAGACAGAGCTACGCATCCTTAAACTGAGCATTGAGCAGGATACGGGTGACTACCACTGCAATGGCACCAACCTGAAGGGTCCTGGAAGTGCTACTGTGAATCTGCGTGTACGCAGCCGCCTGGCAGCGCTCTGGCCCTTCCTGGGTATCGTGGCTGAAGTCCTGGTTCTTGTCACCATCATCTTCATCTATGAGAAGAGGAGGAAGCCAGATGAGGTTCTTGATGGTAAGAGGTGGCTGAGGTTGGATCTTCCTGGGGATGCTGGGTAGCTTGTGGGGTGGAGGCAGGTAGTCATCATGAAGAGCTCCCGCTTCCCTTTGTCAGATGGACGTTCGGTGTGAGGCTGCTTTTCTGAAATGCTCCTTGTCTAACCATTACCCAGTTGTTTTATTCTCAAGTAATTGCACTAACAGCCCTTCAGCAAGCTGTGCTTTGGCTCAGGGGTGAGATAAAATTCAGTGCAAGTTGACCTGACCCTTTGTCTCACCCTTTGTCTCTGCACTTTGTTCAGCTGCTTCACATGAGTGTCTTGAGGACTGAGCTTTCTCTGACTATTAACGCTTTGGAGAAGCCAGTTTGTAAACAGTGGGCTGTGACAGTGGTTCTATTAATACCAGGCTTCGCTTCTCTTCAGTTCATGAGTCTGTTTTGAGCTCTCAGATTCACACATCCTGGCTCTTGGGGACTTCCTCCGTTCACAGTGTTATCTTTAATCTGTTCAGAAAACACAGTTCCTCCCTTTCCTTATCAGTAGGAATCTTCATTGTGTTAACTAGCTTTTCCTTCCTTATCTGATCCCATTAACAATGAAGTATAGATGCTTAATATCCTTCCTGCTTGCTAGGTCAGTTGCTTCAGCCCTTTGCTGGGGAGCAGCACAACTCAGGTGCACTGAGCACTATGAAGGGGAAGGAGAGGGACAAGAGCTATATGTTCCTCCCCTGACTGTGGGGCTTTGGAAGTTCTCCTCGAGGCAGTTTTATTAGTGAATCCCTTCCCTCTAACAGTCCTGGCTGGGAGGTGGATGTCTCACGGGGGATGGCTGTAGCTATGTGTCTTAGCAGAAAAGCTGACACTGGTTCACAGAATGATTTGGCTTCTGCTGGTGTCAGCTGGGTCCAGGTCCTGTTGAGTGCTGATCAATCAGAGCTCTAGGGGATCCTTTAACAGATGAAGATGGAAAGTGTAATGCTGAAAGGTCCTGATACCCTCCCACCCTGGGAGGCTCTTGGCAGCTAGAGAGCTTCAGCACTTGGGTAGCTGAGGTTGGGGGTGAGAAGGCAGCAATGTATGTGACACCCAACACAACAGGGCATTGTAAAGCTTTGTTGCCCCCAGAAGTCTTTGTAACTTTGCCCTTCTTGAGAGGAGCAGGCAGGAAGGGGGTGCTGGACCAGCTCAGACAAATGTTGCTCCCCAGGGCACGTGGTTGTGAGCTGGCAATTCCCTGTTACCTAGGGTGGGAAGAGTCTAGCTTGTGTATGACACGATATCCTCGCTGGTGTCATCTTTTCACTCTTTCCTCCTCTGCTGCTGGATACTAACTCAACTGGTAAGAACTGGGAAATGGTGCCAGCTGTGCTCCTGCATCATCCTCTCACCAGCTGTGTGCAGATGTTGGGACCCAGGCAGCCCCAGTGCTGTTAGAGGAGCTGCTGGAGCCTTCAGGGGAAGTGGCAGATTGCAAGGAGCTGGTGAAAGGACTCGGTGTCTTCTTAGCTGAGTTTCTCCGTGTAGCAAGAATGTGACGTGCAGTGTATTTGTTTTGATTTCACAGTGTGTCGGGGGGAGGATGAGGGGCTTACTGCTACTGATGCTTAAAGCCATGTTCCTGAAACCTCCTGCATAACAGGAGCTTATGTCTAAGCTCGTTCCTTGCCCAAGCTCAGGAAAGAAGCAGCTTAAAGCTCATGCAAGGGTGTGGTGTTCTGATAAGCACCCCCCCCCCCCCATTCCTTGCTTTCCTGGTGAAACAGGAGCCCTGTGTGAGAGGACCGCGTGGGTTCTGTGCTGTGGTGCCCAGTGTGCCCAGTAACCCTCCAGGAATGCCCAGCCCTGGGGCTCAAAGGGGTGGAAGAGCTAGAGGTGACTTCACAAGAGTTTTTCCCTGACACAGTTCTTTCTTTCTTTCTTTTCCCTGCGCTGTCCTGGATGTGAAGATGACGATGGAGGCTCTGCACCGCTGTAAGTGCCTTGCTTTACTATTGAAGCCAGTTTGTATTGCCAGGTTGCATTCACTGGGGAATCTGTTCTGAGCATAAAAGCTGAATGCAAAAGCTAGCTGCTTCAGTAGCTTCCTGGGAGATGTTTCCTCCACATGTTTTTTTTATGCGGCCTCTATATAAACAGAATACTACTTAGAACAGCACAGATGTCTCCAAAACTGATTGTTCTGGAAGCTAACCTCATCTTGCTCTATCTTGCCCAACTATTTGGGCACAAGCCACGCCAGCGGGGTAGGGTGGGCTTTGGTGCTGCTTCCTTCAATCCCCCTCTTTTCTCTTTGCAGGAAAAGCAATGCCACAAACCACAAGGACAAGAACGTCCGCCAGAGAAATGCTAACTGAGCTGAGGCCAGGTTAGTGCTGCTCCTGAGGGCACCAGTTGTCACCTCCCTGCATCCAGAGGCTCATCCTGCTGGCTGCAGGGGTTTGTCCAGCTGGGGTTCTTCATCAGCCTGTGTAGAACATGCTGAGCCTTTGCTCACATTGTAGTGCAGTGCTTGGGGAGGGAAAGGAGACATTGCTGTTCAAGTTCAGGCACAAGCCCAGAAGGAATGTGATAAACTCCCATAGCTGGATGGACCAGCAAGGAGATGCGGAAGAAAGTGTTGGGCTCTAAAGCATGGGGTGGGTCAGGGCTGTCTGGTTGCTCCAGCGTGGGAAGGGTCGAGCTCACAGCTTTGCTCAAGGCAGCTGTTGTCCTGTACCTCTCATCACACCCCTCCCCCAGCACAGCCCTGCTGGTGCAGCTGGGTTCTCTAATTGCCTTTTCTTTCTCTCATGCCAGGTGACGTGTAGCTGAAGAACTTGTCTGGACATTGTTTTTTCTTCTAATTTTTTTTTTTTTTTGGTTTAAAAAAAGAAATAGCACCATGGAATACTTAGCACGTCCTTGCGATTCAGTTACTTCACTTTCTACAGGAAATTAAGTTGTAGAATCTAAAATACATTTTTTTTTTGAGAGAGAGAGAGAAAAATAAAAGAAACGTGGGAGGGTTTTTCTACCTGTAAGCTTAAATCCTTTTTTTTTTTTTTTTTTCTGGTAGTTTGGGTCCCTGTCTCTGTCATAGATGTATTTCTTCATGTTGATACAGAGGGGGTAGGTGGGGTATGCTTTTTTGTTTTGTTTTTTTCCCCCCCTCACCTTTGGGAAGAGCTGTGTGTGTTGGATAGGATTACTTTGGAATGCCGTCTGCGTGTGGGGAGCAGCAAAATGCACGCAGCTCTCAGCAGGTCTGTCCTGTGGGCAGGTTGGGAAGAAACTGCTGTAGTAACCTGGGGGGATGATGTTATCTCCCAAGGGGGCTTAGGAAGTTAATTCTGAGTCTTTCCCAGAGCATCACCTGGAGCATGGCTGCATCTTTGCATGGCTTGAGAGAACCTGTGTGAACTGGGATGCTCTGGGTGGCTGTGCTAGGGCTGGGTGCTGGCTGAATTTGAGGAGTGATCTCTCATTTAATGGGTGGCTGCTGGAATCTCAAGTTGCTACACTGGAGTTTGGGGGCAAAGCTAGTGGGAGTGGAGCAGATGCTGGGGGAGGGGGTTTACAGAGTGTTCTGTTGATGTTTGGGTGACAAAGGAGACTGAGAGCAGATAATGCTCGGAGGATTCTTTATTGCTGGGTAGCACTGAGTTGATCCATCTGTACTTCACAAATAAAGATGATTCCTCTCTTTTTTTCCATCTTGGTTTGGACTCTGGTCTCTCTCTTCCCTCCTGGTTGGGCCCCTGGGTTTGCTGGCCTGCTCTGACCCCTGCCTGGCAGCTCTTCATGGAGCACACAAAGGTTTTGGCTCCCGGGCTCCTGCCAGCTCTGACTGCTCTCTAATCACGTTGCTTCCACTGAGGTGTGTTCAAGCCCTTCCAAAAGGAGGCAAGTGCTGCTTCTTGAAGAGCATTGACCACGGCCGTGGATCTGCCTGTTTTTAGGATGAGCATGGTCTTGCCCTGCTGTGTGGTTACTCGTGGCTCCAAGCAGCAGCCAGAGCTGTCGGGCACTGTGCAGTAGTCTGCAGATATGGAGGCGAGCCAAGGGGAAGTGCACATCAACCTCCTGGGCATGGGCTATGAGCTCTGTGGTTGTCTTTCCAGGCAAGCTCTGGCTTTTTGCCCCGTGGCAGCTGGGCTGTCAGTTCTTGGGCACTCTCGATTTTGGGATCTCAGTTGCCTCTGGTGTTCATCTTCCTGTCCGTGCAGGGCTGGCCAAGCAAATGGGCTGCAGGAGATGGGGCCTTTGTGTTTATAGTTTCTTCTTTAGCACCTGATATGCTGAAAGCACCAGCAAAAGGCTCAGGAGCCCAAAAGGGCTCTTCAGTTTCCTCTGTTTGTTTCCAGGGGCCTTTAAGCTGGGAATCAGCGTACCTTAAAGGTGGAGAACTCAGTAACGACCACATGAATACCCATGGGCAAAGCAATTAGTGCCTGTGGTCCTGGCAGGAGCTGTGCACCCAGGAGCTGCTGGGTCTGGTCAGTGCCTGCAATGAACAGATGTGGGGCTGGTCAGGTGAGGGCAGGATGGAGAAGGGCTGCTGGCAGCAACAAAGCGTGGCTGGCTGCTCGACTCCCAGCTGCTGCATTTGCTGTTGTGTCGCATGCTTCTCCCCAAGAAGGAAAATGATTTCTCAGGGAAGGGGGAAGGTGCAAGGCCTCTGCCTGCAAGGAGCAGGTGCTGGAGGCTGATCGTGTTGTGTGCAGCTCTGCACTGGGGCTGATGCTCTGTGTCTCAAGCTGCAGAGAGCTGCTTGAGCTTTCGCTCTTCATGAGCTGCCCCCTCCCTATGAAGCAAAACCCTTCGCCCTGTCCTAGAGACAGGACCCACTGGAGCAGAGCCTGTAGGTTTGGCAGCCCAGGGGCCCTTCCCCACAAAGCTGCTGCCCTCCCAGTGTCACCAGCTCGTGTGCCCCAGGCTGACCGTGCAGTGTGGCTGTGCTGCACGTCAGTGCATTATGCAAGCCCTGGCACAGCCGGCCTCGTGCTTGTGGGTGCTGTCCTGAGGGGGGGAGAGGAAAAGAAAAAATCAATGTGTGGCTTAATTTCCCTGTTGAGGATTGCGGGGCCTGCCTGCTCCCGGGCTGCAGCACAAAGCTCTGTTTGTGCCCTTTGTTCCCCGGGCCATGGGTGAGGAGCAGTCTGGGATGCACGGCTCCGTGCTGCGCTCTGCCGGGCTGCTGTCCCGTGTCTGTGTGTCTGTCCTTCATCACTCAGCTGCTCCTTGCCCTGGAGATCCCACCCCATTTCTCCCTATGCCTCTTGCCTGTGTCACTGCTGGCTCTTGTGCTGTGTGACGCTGCGGGGATGGGGGGCTCGGGTTGGATGGGTGGGAGGGGAATTGAATCTTCGAATCTGGAAGGCTGGGAAAGGTTTCTAAGATTTCTAATCTCCACCGTGTCCCTCAGTGCCACATCGTCCAAGTTTTTAAACACCTCCGGGGATGGTGGATCCAGTGCTTCCCTGGGCAGCCTGTCCCCATGCACTGTCACTTTCGGAGCTGAATTTCTTTCTTAGCATCCAACCAGAACCTCTCCCACTCCTTCTCTCGACCCGCACGCTGTGCTTGGAGGCGTCTGGGGAGAAATTTGTTACTGAGAAGCAAAGTTTCTGTGGAAGAGCTGCAGTGTGGAGGCTTTGGGGTCACCTCTCCCTGTCCTGGCTGCGTTTCTGCCCCCGGAGCAGCATTGCCCCCGGAGTATCATCCCCCACTGCAGGCTCCGATCGCAGCTGCCCGTTATTTTTGGCCGAGCAGAAGCTCGGCTGCTGCTCCCGAGCTCTCCATCCCCTCGGGGCCTCACCTCCAGGACGCTTTTGGTCGCGGGGCTGAACGGAGCGCATCGGAGCGATCTCCTCCGGCTGCAGCGCCGTCGGGGATGCTCAACCGAGGGCTGTGCCAGCGGGGGGAGCTGCGGAGCCGCTGCGGTCCCGTTCCCCGCCCCCGGCCCCTCCCCACGGCCCTCCCCCGGAGCGGCGGCGGGTACCACTCGGCCGCCGGTGGCCTCGGCGGCAGCGCACGATGCGAGCGGGCGGAGAGGCGGCGGCCGAGGAGGAGGCGGCCGAGGGGGCCAAGCGAGGAGGAGGAGGAGGAGGAGGAGGAGGAGGAGGAGGAGGAGGAGGAGGAGGGGGGGGGGGTGGGGGGTGCCGCGGGGAGAACGCGGGGCCGCGGGGGGAAGGGGTCCCCGAACGGGGAGTGCCGCCGCGGGGAAACGCCGCGCAGCCCCAGCGCGGAGCAGCCCCGAGAGCCCAAGGTCTCCTTCTCCTGCGGCGGAGGTGGTGGTGGTGGTGTCGGCGGTAGTGCATCTCCAGGCGGGGCCAAAGCGGCCGAGGAAGGCGACGATGCGGGAGAGGAGACCCGCGGGAGCCAGGCCAGCTTCATGCAGAGGCAGTTCGGGGCCATGCTCCAGCCCGGCGTCAACAAGTTCTCGCTGCGGATGTTCGGTTCCCAGAAGGCGGTGGAACGGGAGCAGGAACGCGTCAAGTCAGCGGGGGCCTGGATCATCCATCCCTACAGCGATTTCAGGTGCGAGCCCCGCCGGTTCCCCCCCCCCCCCCCCCCCCTTCTCCTCCTTGATCCCCCCCCCTCCCCCCCTCCCCCCCCCCCCTCCCGCGTTGTGCATCCTCCCGGAGCCCCGAGAGCGCGGAGCAATTGCGGGCATCGCTGCGGCGGGGCCGGGCTCGAGCATCCCCGGCCCTCGAGAGGCCGCGGTGCGGATGGTGGATGGAGAGGGCGACCCGAAAGCGCTCCTCCGCTTCGGGCTGGGAAGAGGAGGCCGTGCCGTGCCCTGGGAGAGGGCACCTTGAGCCGTGCTGGAGGTGGAAGGAGCGGATGCGGCCGCGTGTGTGCAGGGAGGGGCTGGCGGCTGAGCATCCATCCACCTCCCCGGCAGCCGCCGTCCATCCGGGGATGCCAGGAGCTCGCTGCTTGCCCGGTGGGTGACCGAACAAGGGCATCATCTCGTCCTTCCCAGGGCCTCGGAACGGCTCAGCACAGTGAGGAGCTGCTCGAGATTGTGCTGTGCCCCTGGGGCTGTCATTGCAAGGGGAGGGGGAGAGGAGGGAAGAGGTGGAACGGAGTCGTGTTCATCCCTGGGGTCCCTAAGCCCTGGGATCCTGCTGCACCCTCCACGGCCACGCACAGCTTCGAGAAGGCTTCCTTTCCCCCAAGGAGGCCCAACCCCATCCCTAAGATTCGAGGCATTTGAGGAGAGATTCATTTCTTTCCCAGGAGGAGTAGTATCCCAGAGGTGCAGCTTCCAGTTGAGGAATGGCAAACCCTGGAAGAAAGGTCGTGCAGCACCAGCTCCTGCCCATCTCCCCGATGGGGAGAGATCCGTGGGGAACACTTCCTGGGTTGCATGGAGGCTCCGCAGGGTTGTACAGCTCAGGCAGTGCAGTCCTTTTGGGGACGGGTGACTGAGATCCTGTTGATGTCTCTGGCAGCCCCTGGTCCAGTGACCGCACAAAGGGGCTGGGGGCCAGCAAGTGGCTCTGCCCTGAGTCCCTCTGCCCTGTTCTAAAGCTTGGGGGGCTGCACTCCAGCGTGAGTGAGCAGCTGTTGGGGTTATGGTGAATCCCCAGCGACGCAGAGGTCCTCAGGGCAGTGGAGGAGGCTGTGGAGTGAGTCTGTGCTGACCAGGCAGGCTCGTGGCAGGGACCACTGCCTGCATCTCCAGGATCCTGGCCTCATGTTGTCTCCTGTGCTGCTCTGCATCCTCTGAGGTGCACGGAGGGGCAGCTGGAGCCTGCAGCTTGCTCTCCTCACACACACTGTCGTGCAGCCCTGGGGCTGATGCTTACTGCCCTGATCCCACTGCGGGTGTTGCCCCTCCTTGCTCGCTTCTCAGGGAGCAGCAGTGCTGCAGAGCCACGGTGTGAGTGCTACGTGGTCACGAGGGTGTCCTCATGGGAGCTGTGCTGTCCTGCTGTGAGCACCAGTGTCCCTGTGCCAGGTGGGTTCCCCATCTGCCACAGAGGTTACTGGGGAGCTGACTGGTTCTCACCTCTCATGACCACGGAGCTGTCAGGAGTGGTGTGGCCCCATGCTGACAGCACTGGGGTGACAGCAAGCTGGCAGCACTCAGTGCTGGCAGAGCTGGGGCCTCCCTGCAGGCGACCTTGGGGGTGTCACCCTGCGACTCCATCCCCTCCCGGAGCCTCTGTCACCAAAACCACTGGGGCAGAGCTCCTGTAATGCTGCATGTGGCATAAAAGAGTTCCCTGCCTGGCGGGGAGGAGCCACGAGGAGAACCAATGCGTTATCCCAACCTACAAATGTGCAAAATAAACATGACCAGCACAGTGCGGGGCTGCGAGCCCACTCCACTCATGCATGTTCGGCACGTGTGTCTGCGGATTTCACATCGTTCCCACCACAAATATATATATATGTGTGTATGTTATCTGATAATGATAATGGAACGTGAGCTCAGCCGTGTTTGCCCCTGCAAAGCCTATTTTCCCATCTTAAGATAACATCACTGCCCGTCTGCATATGTGACATCATTTCATAATCGGAGTCATTTGGAGATCTGTCTCCTCACGGTGGTTATTCATGCAGAATTCAGGGGCAGGCTTGCTCCAGGAACAAAAGTCGCTGTTTACATAAATACTGAATTATTAGGAAGCAGCACGGGTGGCTGTTCAACATCATGAGCTGCAAATCTGATCAAAGAAACCTCGTCAGTCATGAACCCAGACAAGGCTGAGCAGAGCCACCTCATTGCTGGGTGCTGTGTTGGGTTGACTTCTTTCCTTCTGGTCCTCAGTGATGGAGGTAAAAAGAAGGGGCAGGCACCAAGCTTGACACAAGTTCTGCTATCGAGGCAGGGCTGGGAGCCAGGGTCAGCTGTGGCCCAAAGCTTTGCAGTGACTTTGGGGTTGCTGCTGAACTGGGTCCTGGATTCATCCTGAGAGTGATCTGGGTGAGGGGGCAGACGGTGCCGTGCGTGGTGCGAAGTGTTGGGGCAGGGATGTGGCTTCTCCAGCAGAACTGGGGAGGCGTGGGGTGCTGAGAGTGAAATGGCTCCTGCTGCTCCACTGCTGGCAGGCAGCTGTGTGCCCTGCAGGGTGAGCTGGGCACGCTCTGACTCCTGATGGGGACACTGTAAATGCCACTGCTAGGTGCCTGCTGATGATCCCGCTGTCAGCTATCTCCAGTGACAGCGGCTGGGAACAGGATGAATGTGGGCACGCAGAGCTGATGGATGGCTGAAAGCCACCGCTTACTCATCAGGAAAAAAGGCTGTGACTGTCTGCCCGGGGGTGACTTTCTGTGTTGGTGCCTTTGAGCGTTTTGCCAAGCCCAAAGCACCCACCCCTGCCCCATCCCCAGGGGCTGTTCCTGCAGGGAGCCGTGCCCTGCACCCATCCCGGCTGTGCCTTTTGGGTGTGTTTGCTGCTGCTCCACCTCTGCTCGGGCCCAGCTCCTGGCGGTGGCTTCGTAACCCATTTTCCCACGTGTCCTCATTTTACAGGAACTTTGTATTTATTACAAGTTTGTGAATCGCTGCTCCCATCGGATGCAGCACCCGATCCCATGCGAGCCGTGGTGGCCGTGTTGTCCCTGTGCTGGTGGTGGCATTTTGTGCTGGGGGTGAGCAGGGATGTCCGTGATGTGCTGCCTGCACAGCTCCCCTGTCCTCTCCTCCCACTGGGGACGGGGCCCTGGGCTCCCTCAGCTGATTCTGGTGCCGAGCTGGGGCAGCTGATGGAGTGAGGACAGAAGCCATCCTCAGTGTCTGCCAGCATCTCCTGCTGCCATCACTGCGGTTCAATTGGGTCAGAAGTACCGAGGAGGGGGGGGGGGGGGGGAAGGATCCTAATTAATTTGTTTTTGGATATTTTTAGCGGTCCGGACTGAATCTTTTCTTTTATGCACACCCTGCCCTCCAAGGAAGAAAGTGCCGCTATTCCAGCTGGGCCTCCTCCGAGGTCGCTCTGTATGTTAGGGTGCTCAGAACCAGTTACTCTTTCCCCGCAGACTCTGCCCCGGCCCAGCAGATTGCAGAGGGATCAGAGCCAGTGCTGCTGGGACCGTGATCTCACCTTTGCTCTTCCCTGCTTGGTTAGGCTGATGCCCCAGTGGGACTCGGTGCATCGGGGGCAGCTTGTGGAGCTGGGGGGAAAGCCTCAGTCCCCTCCTTGGGGTCCTGGAGCCTGAGCATCCCAGTAGAGCCTCGGTGCCCCCCACCTGCCATCACCCCCCAGCTGCTCCTGAGGGCTGTGCTGTGCCAGCAGACAGAGCTGGTCCTTAGGGCTGGCCGTGCAGGGGAGAGCACAGCCTGTTCCTTCTTGGCTGCCAGCTTGTGGAGGGGCCCTGGGTGTGAAGTCATCGTTGTGCAGCAGTGACATCACTCATGGTTGCCATGGCGATGTCTCACATGGGGAAAGTGTCATTGGAGAAAGGTCATGAGCTGGGATGCTCGGCTCCTTCCAGCCCTACACCAAGCTGTAAATGCAGGGGGAAGGTGGGCAGCCCCACGCTTGGCCCTACATTGAGCTGCAGCCCTGTCCCCAGGACAGGAGACAACAGGGCTGTGTCCTGCCATGACCTTGGTGCATGCAGGAAGGACATGGGCGAGCAGGAGGATGAGAGCCAGGAGAAGTGGGGGAGGTCGAGGCATCAGCATTGCCGAGGTGAGGGGGGGGTGCATTCTGCTCATTCTCTCCTTGCTCTAAAGCGTGGCTCTGGCTGCAGCTGGACGTGACCATCTGCTGCTGTCCCCCCCCCACACTCACTGTGGGGTCCCCCATCGGTTGCTGGCAGGGATGCTGCCCTTGGAGCACTGGTAGCTGAGGGGTCCCCAGTCATGACACCTGCCTGTTCTTGGGGTATCCCCCCCTTGCTTCAGGGCTTGCCTGAGTTTCAGTGCTGACTGGCTCAGGCAGACCTCACAGCGCACAGCTCTGAGGCCCCACACTGCACCCTTTACCCTGCACAGCGTCCCTCAAGCCACGTGCTGCCCTGTAGTGACAGCAGAGAGATTCTGGACCTGGGGGTGGCACAGTTTCACCTCATCCCTTGGGGACTTGCAGGGTGACAGGTCCTGCCACCACAGAGATGGATGTGACCCCCTCCCCTGCACTCCCCCAGGTTTTACTGGGACTTCACGATGCTTCTCTTCATGGTGGGCAACCTGATCATCATTCCCGTGGGCATCACCTTCTTCAAGGAGGAAACCACGGCGCCCTGGATCGTGTTCAACGTGGTGTCCGACACCTTCTTCCTGATGGACCTGGTGCTGAACTTCCGCACGGGGATTGTCATCGAGGACAACACGGAGATCATCCTGGACCCCGAGAGGATCAAGAAGAAGTACCTCAAGACCTGGTTCGTGGTTGACTTTGTCTCCTCCATCCCTGTGGACTACGTCTTTCTCATCGTGGAAAAGGGCATCGACTCAGAGGTGTACAAGACAGCCCGTGCCCTCCGCATCGTCCGCTTCACCAAAATCCTCAGCCTGCTGCGGCTGCTCCGCCTCTCCCGCCTCATCCGTTACATCCACCAGTGGGAGGAGGTAAGGCAGAGGGCTCTGAACCCACATGGGTGCCTGGGGAGCTCCAACCATCACCAGAGCCTCGGGGATGGAGATGAACGGCCCCAAGAGGGGGAATTGTGGGGTGCACTCCGAGGGCTGGATATGTATTTCTGCGTCCCCAGTGGACGTGGTCCGTGGGGATGCTGACAAAACTGCTTCTGATGACTCCTTGGGGCTGCTGAGTGTGTGTGTGTGCAAATCTGGGTTTGCATTTGTGTGTGCGTGCCTAGGTGCTGGGGCTTGCACAGCCCTGGGGTGCAGCAGGGGCTGTGCTGGGTGCCTGGCTGCAGTGTGCTCAGCTCCGATGTGTGGGCTGCAGCTCCTGACAGTTCTGACAGATGTGGCCACGCAGGTGCGTGCTGCAGCATGGAGCTGTCTCTGCACACAAGCCCAGGAGGTGCTGGGAGCTTTCTCTCCCTCCTCTGCCTCATTTACTACCGGGTGCTGCATCCCAGCTGCCCACAGCCTCCTCCTGCTCCTTCCTTTGGGCTCTCCTGTAAGCCCCGTGTCCTCATGTCCTGCCTGCCCTGTGTGCCCACACAGACCCAGCAGCCCTTAGAGCCCAGCACTGAATGCAGTGATGACAGTGGTGACTTTGCTGTGCCCTTGCCATGCCCTTGCTGTGCCAGTTGCTCCATGCAGTGCTGAGGGGCTCCAGCCTCGGCTTGGCGGCAGGGGAAAGGTGTAGAGGTGGTAATCTTCTTTTTGTTGCTCGAATTTAACTTTTTTTGGAGAAAAAAAGAAGAGTTTGAAGAAGGAATGAGTTGTATGGCTTTTTCTCTTCCACCCACGGCTCTCTCCAGCCCTGCAGTGTGCTGGTGCCCTTGGTGAGAGGCACTGGGGACAAACGGGGCTGTCACTGCTAGGGGACACAGGAGCCAAGAGCACTGGGCTCTGCCTCATCCTGATCCAAGCTCACGGGCATCCTGCTGGCTAAAAATAGGAGGGAGGAGCACAGGCGCCTGGAGCCGACCACATTGTCACCATGAGCAGACAGGGGCTGTGCTTTGGGGTCACCGTGCACCTTGTACCTGACTAATACACCACTGCAGGGATGGGGCTGCATCTGGTGGTTCAGAGCTGGACCCGAGGCAGTCACATCTGGTGACAGCCAGCGCTGGGTGATGGCAGGGATTCTGTGCTTAGTTCATCCTGCAGACATCTAGGGGGAGTCTAGTGGTTGTTGGGCAGGCTGCAGGATGGAGAATGTAGGGGTCTCACCCACCCTGCTCCAAAAACCCCCCCAGCACAGGGCTGGGTGGGGTTGCCATGCTCATGGTGCTGCCTTCCTGCAGATCTTCCACATGACCTATGACCTGGCCAGTGCTGTGATGAGGATCATTAACCTCATCGGCATGATGCTGCTGCTGTGCCACTGGGACGGCTGCCTCCAGTTCCTCGTGCCCATGCTGCAGGATTTCCCCAAGAACTGCTGGGTCTCCATCAACGGGATGGTGGTGAGTGCTGCCCCAGCCCTCCTCCTGCTGCTCCCCATTGCTGGACTCTGCTCCATACAGCACTGAGATCGCAGCCCCCCCAGCGAGGCCATCCCCACCATTCTGCTTGCACCCGATGGCAGTTTCATCCCAATTATGGCCAGTTCATCCCCACACCCTGTGCCTGAGCAGCCTGCTGGGTTTCTGAGAGCTGTGTGTCCCTGCTTTGCCCCTCCACTTGGTTCCACACAGGCGATGCCGCCAACCCCAGGGCAGGACAGGGGCTGCAGCCGCTGGAGGCTCGTGGTTGCTGTGGGATCAGGGCCACGGCTTCAGGGCATGCAGGATGTAGGGAGTGGATTGGAAAAATGCTCATGTGGCTCTGCCCTGGTCCCCTGCCTCCATCCCCTTCTCATTAGCAAGAAAGCTGCTATTAATAAATAATGGGACACATTTCTAATTGCTCCCTCTCAGCCCTGAGACAGGCTCATCTCCATCCTGCTCCACCCAACTCTTCCGTTCTCCTATCCCCACTCTGTTTTCCACCCCGTCTGCTTTCCTGCCCTTCCACCGCTCCCCACTCCTCTTCCTCACCATCCCCCTCCTCGAGAGGAACCTCCTCAAGGCCTCGTGCACAATCAGCCCCCATCCCTGGGGTCCGGTGCCCGAGGCCGGGGCTGACATCTCCTTGTCTCTGCAGAACGACTCCTGGAGCGAGCTGTACTCCTTTGCCCTCTTCAAATCCATGAGCCACATGCTGTGCATCGGCTACGGCAAGCAGGCGCCCGAGAGCATGACGGACATCTGGCTGACGATGCTCAGCATGATCGTGGGGGCCACGTGCTACGCCATGTTCATCGGCCACGCCACCGCCCTCATCCAATCGCTGGACTCCTCCCGCCGCCAGTACCAGGAGAAGGTGGGACTGGGAGGGACTGGGGATGCGGTTCCCGGTGCAGCTCTGCCCGCTGTGTGCTGGGAGGTGGGGGCCGGATCCTCAGGTGCAGGTCCCAGCCCGGCGTGGCCATCTCTCCCCGCAGTACAAGCAGGTGGAGCAGTACATGTCCTTCCACAAGCTGCCCGCTGACTTCCGACAGAAGATCCACGACTACTACGAGCACCGCTACCAGGGCAAGATGTTCGACGAGGACAGCATTCTGGGGGAGCTCAACGAGCCCCTGCGCGAGGTGGGGCCTCGGGGGGCTGAGGATGGCAGGGGAGGACCTGCTGTGTCACAGCCCCTCACTGCTCCCTGCCTTCCTTCCCCTCTAGGAAATCGTGAACTTCAACTGCCGCAAGCTGGTGGCCTCCATGCCGCTGTTCGCCAACGCGGACCCCAACTTTGTGACGGCGATGCTCACCAAGCTGAAGTTTGAGGTGTTCCAGCCAGGAGACTACATCATCCGCGAGGGAACCATCGGCAAGAAGATGTACTTCATCCAGCACGGCGTGGTCAGCATCCTCACCAAGGGCAACAAGGAGATGAAGCTCTCTGACGGCTCCTACTTCGGGGGTGAGCACCTGGGGGTTCCTCCTTGAGCAGGGCTCTCCGTTTCCAGTTCTCTCCGTCAGGATCTCACCTTTGGCACCGCTGTACCTCTCCCTTCCTCTCCCCTCCCCAGAAATCTGCCTGCTGACCCGTGGCCGGCGCACAGCCAGCGTCAGGGCAGACACCTACTGCCGCCTCTACTCGCTCTCGGTGGACAACTTCAACGAGGTGCTGGAGGAGTACCCCATGATGCGGAGAGCCTTCGAGACCGTGGCCATCGACCGCCTTGATCGCATCGGTAAGGCTGCAGGGGCTGCGGGGCTGTTCTGCAGACACACCCCTCACAGTGTGTCCCACGGATGGGTGAAGACCCAGAGGGAACCTCAGGGGTACGTGGGCCCTGCTGGGAGCATGGCGAAGGAGCAGCAGCGTGTGGAGGTGCCTGCAGCTCAAAGCCTTGATGCTGGGCCTCATCACTCTCCCCATTCCTCTTCCCGCAGGGAAAAAGAACTCGATCCTGCTTCACAAAGTGCAGCACGACCTCAACTCGGGCGTCTTCAACAACCAGGAGAACGAAATCATCCAGGAGATCGTCAAGTACGACCGGGAGATGGTGCAGCAGGCGGAGCTGCAGCAGCACACGGCCATGTACAGCCCGGTGCAGCCCCAGGTCACCTCCGCCATTGCAACCCTGCAGCAAGCCGTCGCCATGAGCTTCTGCCCGCAGATGGCCAGCCCTCTGGTGGGCTCCATGGCGTTGGGCTCGCCCCGCATGATGCGTCGCTTGCAATACGCCCAGGCTGTGCCCAGCCCCTTCGCCGTCTCCCCAGTGCTGCTGCAGCAGAGCCCCCCGCAGCAGCCTCAGCCCCCCGTGCCCCACGCCAACCCGTCGCCCTCGCAGGACCAGGCACAGCCCACCTCCTCCAGCGCCTTCGCTGCTGCCAGCCCGCCATCCCAAAGCCCCATGGCCAGCCGGACGTTTGCCTACGGAGGGGCCAAGGGGCAGCTGGGCTCCCAGCTCTCGCTGAGCCAGCAGCAGACGCCCGGTTCTCCCCCACGGTTGGCTGTTCACAAAAGCACACAGGCGCTGCCCACCAGCGGCTTCAGCCAGGATTCACGGCCTCTGTCGGCTTCGCAGCCCTCGCTGCCCCACGGGCTGGCGGCTGGCAGCACCCAGAGCCCCCCAGCCTCAGTGCACGAATCCTCTGCTTCCATCGGTGGAGGCTCAGCTGCCACCGCCGCGTCGCCGGGCTCGGGTCCCCCAGCCGGGCTGCGGGGTGCAGCGTCCTCGAGGGGGCCCCTGTCTCACCCTGCCCCCGCTCTGCAGCAGGACTCGGCGGCGGCAGCCCGCAAGGATTCGGTGGGCAGCGTGCCCGACACGGACCCGGCCAAATCCAGGCTGTCTTCCAACTTGTGACCTCCACGGGTGTGGGGACAGGGGTGCCGGGGGAGACACAGCCCCATCTCCTCTGCTCCATCCCCACCGAGGAGCCCGTGCCCCTCGACCACCTCCACCCCCTGCTCCCTGGCTTCCTCCCACTGCCGGGGACCCGCGGGTGGGCACAAGGGGGGGGTGGGGGGGGAAACTGTTGCCTCCAACCAAAGTTTGGCCCCATCTTCTGCTCCTTGCGAGGAAACCCCACTGCCCCATAGAAGCCACAGATGCATCATCCCCAGTGATCAACGCTGTATATGATATATATGACCTGAAAACAAACCTATATGTGTGCATCCGCAGGACACCTCCCTGGGGTCTTAGGCATGTGGGCCAGCACTGGCACGTGCCCCTGCCTCCCCTCCCACAGACCCATGGCGAGGGGTGACAGCCAAGGAGTGGAGGTAAGTTATGGGGGCCGAGGTACAGCGAGCCCCAGAGGACTCAGCAGTCCCCCATGCCAGCCAAACTCTGGGGCTGGGGTGACCTCAGCCAGGCACCCCTGCTGCTGGAGCCCGGGGAGCTGAGCCCTGGGGCTGCCACTGGCTTGCAGGCTGGGGAAGGCACGGACCGTGCGTGAAACAAGTGTGCCTGTGCGTGTGTGTGTGCGTGCACAGATGGATGGAAGTGTGCATGGGTGTATGCATGCACGTATGCCCCTGCCTGGCACACTGGAACCTTCCACGTCGAATGTACGCAGCGAGCCACGAGCGAGGAGCCCCACGCCTGCCTGCCTTCCTGTAGCTGCAGGGCCAGGGGTCCCACTCCAAGCATCACCTTTCCATCCAGCCCATCCTGTGCAATAAATGTCAGCAACTGACAGAGCTACACGCGACTCCGTCTCTGCTTCTTTGCTACCATCCTTCCACCCTGCAGCTCCAGCTCCTCGCAGTCCTCCGACCCTGCAGCTGGACACAGCCCAGGCTTCAGGCTGGGCTGCAGGAGGCAAGTTTGCCCTTTAAAAAGCTGCTTCCCCTACCAGCAGCAGCTGGACAGCACGGGGCAGCAATGGGGAATGAGAGGCACAGGGCACGCGGGGCCCTCAAGCATCAGTTAGTGCAGGAGATGGAAATGGATCCCTGCAGAAGTGGCCACAGGAGGCTCCTGGCTGAAAATGCAAGGGCCCAAGAGATGCAAGCAGCCCCTCTGCACAGACAACAAACACGGCAGGACAGTTTTGTCTCTGATAGGGAATAACTGAACCCCAACCCGTCAGCAAACAGTGGCAGCCTGGGGAGACATCAGTCCCAGGACGTCACCCCTCAGAGCTCTGGCAAAGGTGCTGAGAAGGACGAACTTCCCACCTCGTATTTCAAAAAACATTTTATTTACAGTACTGTACATCTCCACCCCTGAGCTTGTGGTTTCTTCTCCTGCCTGAGACCCAGCAAGCAGAATTTAAACACATTCCTGGCACAGGACGCAGGTGACAGCCAAGCCTCCTCTGGAGCTGGCAGCAGCTGCACAGACATCTTGCATCAGGTTGAGGGATGGAGAAAACCACCCCACCTATCTTCACCTCTGCATCCCCCTCCAGCTCCTTGCCCAGGACACAGGCAGTAGCAGCAAATATAACAGACCCACCCCTAACTCCAGCAGCCCCCCACGGCTGCTCCTGCTCTCCTGCAGCAGTCCCACTTGGCCCCAGCATCTCCATTTAGTGCAGGTGTATTTTGCTGGGCTGACAGCTGTTCCCCCACGAGCTGCAGGACAGCAGAGCTTTGTGGATCAGTGCCTACCACATCACCTCTGGGCAGCTGAAGTCCAGAGGCTGTCCAGGGCTCCACTGGTGGCTGGGGCTCAGCTGAAGAAATAGGTGGAATCTATTACTTTGTTCAGGTTGAATTCCCCTGTGAGAAGCAAGGGAGACCACAGGTCAGAGCAGAGCCTGGCAGAGAGAATTTGCCTAAGCCCAGCTTTTGTTCCCTGCACAGAACTCCTTTGGCTCAGGCCCTGCTTCAGGGTCTCAGAGGTCTTCCAGGAACCATATGTCCATCCAGATTTATCTGGGATATCTGGGGCAGTGGTAGGAAGGGCGAGACAGATGAGTACAACAGCAGCAGGGAAGGAAGAGGGGAGCGCATGGCTCCAGTACAAACCACCACTGCCTCTGGGACTGACCACAGCAGCTGCTCAGTGGCAAAGGCCAGCACTTTGCTGGGCTGCTGCTTTTTGCAAAGGCAGAACAAAGGTTAGCCAGATGGTCTGGCAGAAGCATAGCCAAGAGATTAGGAGGAGTCAAGCTAACTAACTGCCTTAATCCCATTGCGTGTATATCATCTAGATCCTGGTAATTACGATACTGAGAGCTTCAGTCCCAGCTCCAGGCAAATGTTTTGTGGTTGGAAACAGATGGGCAAAGAACAACCAGACAAGGGGACAGCATGAGCTGGGTCAATCCCAGGGGCACAGCTCTGGGAAAGGCAGGGGCCATTTGCAGGGAATGACTCCAGGTGCTGCCTGCAGGCCAGGACAAGTGGGAAAATGTGATCTTTGAGGATACCATGAGCAAGCACAGAGCCTGAAAATGTTCACCTCCAGACACTACACGAGCACAGAGATTTTGGGGGCCATTCCCCACCTGGCTCTCATCTCCAAACTTCCCCTGAGCTTTGCAGTTCCCATTCTGTGTTCCTACCTGTTTTGGGGACATCTGACAGCTGCTCCATCAGCTTCTGCTGCCAAAGGGTTCTGCTCTCTTTGCCAGGGCTGGGTGAACCAGATGGAAAGCTAGTCAGCAAGGGGAGGCCTGGGAGAAGGTTCTCCCTCCTCCACTCCCCCCCCACTGTGTTATCTTGACAAAACACTGTGCACCCCATAGCAGCAGGAGCCCAACCCCTGCTACAGGCACTTCCCAGATCTGAGCATGTCTTCCTTCTCTGCTTTCATCTGGCTCTGGTGGTGATAAATGAGGGCTGCACGCTGGGCCAAAGCTGTGCTCATCACCACCGCTCCTCACTGCCTTGTTCAGTGTGGAAACCAAAGCACATACAAAACATCCCACCCCAGGTCCACAGTAAGCTACAAACACTGACTTCTACTTCAGTTCTGCAGCAGAAGGATGTGGATATACCTTGTGCTCCATGCTGAGATTTATGACAACTCAGGTGTCATTCAAGAAGGAAGCAGAACTTCCCTCGGGAACAACCCCCAGGCAGATGACACAAGCTGGGAGCAGCAGGCACAGCAGCCTTGGGATGGGGAACTGGCATGGATAGGAGAGTGCAGGCTGGACTCAAGCAATACCTGCAGTAATTCTTCAGCATGAACTTGGACAGATCCTCCAGGATCTTCTGGCTGTGCAGAGCCACGAACTGCTGCCGACAGATCTGATCCAGGGAACAATGGTGAGTTGCAGGTTAATGGGCGTTTTCCCCTCCTTTCCCTCAGTGCTTCTCAGCCAAGACAGGTCAGAGGTGGGAAAGCAGTGGGCAAGAGTGAGAAGGGGGGGGAACTATCAGACAAATCTGAAAGGTGGGAAGCAGAGGCTGAAGCTCCTGGCTGAAGGGTGGGAGGAGGGGGCCTGTGATACCAGGATGTCATCTGCAACCACCAGTAAACACTCCAGGTTCACCATGCTTGGGTAAATAAAACAGACTACGCAGCACAGCCCAGGGAAGGCAAGGGCTGGCAAGTGCCCAGAGGACAGGTCAGCAAGAACACTGCTCAAAAAGGATTTGGGAGGAGATTTTTACCTGGTTCATGACGTCCACAGTGAGTGCATGAGTCCAGTAGCAATCGTGGACTGAGACAAAGGTCAGACCTTGCCTGGGAGACAGCAGAAAGAGCCATGAAGCAGTGCTGAGAGCCCCAGCTCTCTGCAATGATGCTCTGCTGATGCTCTCCAGGCAGAGCCCAGGCAAGAACCCTGCTCCCTACCTCAAGCAGTGCAGAGCTGTGAGCATCATGTGGGTTGAGTCCAGGGAATGAATGAAGTTGGGTGGGAAGGCATTTTTCTGCTTCACTGTATCAGGCCTCCTGCAGCACAGAATGGGACAGAGGAGGAGCTGGGGCATGCCCAGGGCTCAAGATGGGAGCCAGGGCAGGGCCAGCCAAGATTCGGGGTGATGGGGCAGCTCTGATGGGCCCCAGCTCCACCAGCTGACATTCCCATTGCTCAGAGGAACACCAGGAGCTTGGAACATATTGACAAGTTCCACTGATGGGAAGGTTTTATGCCCAGAGGGGCAGCAGGGGCTCAGTGAAAACCAGGCTCATACTTACTGGCTGTTGGTGGAGTTTTTCACAGACAAGCTCTGCAGGCCACAAGTCAGCTGCAGGGAGAGAGAAAGGTGATCAGCACTGCTGCTTACTTCTAGGAAGGGGATCACGTCAGCAAGGTATTCCACGCTCTGCAGGAAACATCCTTGCTGGATGAGGATGTTGGCAAGGCATTCCAGTCACTGTGGCAGCTGCCATTTCCCAGTGGCACTTTGCCTGCTTCCCCTCCGAAGGATGCTGGCAAGCATCCTTCACCCCTTCCCAGGGAGAATCTGATTCACTCCTGCAGGGGCTGAGAAGAGAGTTCCTGGAGGTGGGAGGCACCTGCCTGCTCCATGGCCAACGTGAGGCTGCAGGAGAGTGGCTGTGAGGATGGGATGAGACAGGATGGGGAGCTGTGAGTCAGTGCAGCAGTGTGTGGGAGGCGAGAGCAGCGAGACTGAATCACGCGAGCCCCAAGGAGGGCTGCTCAATGCAGAGAATGGGTCTGTGCCCCAGCTGCCTGAGTGGGATGGGAGCAGCGGATTCCTCAGCAGCACGCCCACACCCTCCAGTCTCCGTGACGAGGCTGAAGGATGTGCCTGCATGCACGAATCCCATCTTCTCTGCAAGTTCACGTGCAGGCGACGCAAACTGGCTGGCCTTGTGCTGACTGCCTCCAGGTGTGCTGTGCTTTCCCCGCTCCTCATCCCTGGCTTGATGAGTGACTTAGTCTCACCAGCAGACACTCACCACAGTGGACCTGATCCGATAGTAGGGCTGCACGATGGGGAGACCCAGCGGGGTCACCCACTCCACTGTCCGTCCTGACTGTGCAATGAGCTTGGCACTCTCCGTCAGCCAGTTCTTGGGTAAGGGGAAGCAGAGAAGAAAGTGGCTCAAGTTAGTACAGGCAGCTGGAGAGACCTCATTCCCTCCCAGCACAAGTCCTGCCAGACTGTGAGTGTAGCTCTTATGGGGGAGCCATCACTAGGCACAACCCCACACCTCTGGGTTGGGACAGGATTCAATCTGGGGCAGGACCAAGAGAAAAAACGTTTCTCCATCACAGAGCTCCCCCCTTCCCTGGTCTTTGCATGGCTGGAGCAGGGAAGAAGAAAAGGGAAAGAAAGAACATCCTCACCTGGATATCTCGAGTTGCTGAGAACATCTCCTTGATGCCATTAAACACCTGCCTCACAAGGTAGTGAGATGCCTCCCATATGTACTCCTGCAAAGACCAGAGGCAGAGTGAGGCAAAGGGGCAGCAACAGACACAAAGCAAAGTAATGAGGGTTAGCTAAGAGAGCATCTCTCCTGCCTCAGTGGGGTCACGGTACAAGAAACGGTGGCAGAACTCCAAGAGCTCTGCTACAGACAAGGGGCCCACTTCCACAAGTGCTGGCAGACAGCTCCCCCCCAAAGCCCCTCCTGCAGGAGTGGGGGGCTCATTTCTGCACACCCCCTTTCCCAGCTGAGATCTGGGATAGTAAGGAAGGGGAGGAGGGAATCCCACAGTTCTGGGCGGTCCAGCTGCCTCTCCCTGCAGGGACTGAGTTGAGGAAAGCACTTCTGGGAGGCAGGGGCAGGCCTGGTACCTCGGGGAACTCCATCTCCTTCAGCCTTTTCTCCATCTGCAGCCGTCCACCGTAGCGTGTGACGCCGTACACCACCGTCATCACCGTCTGCTTCACCACCTTGCGGCCAATGAACCCCTCCAGCACCTGGGCAATTTTCAACCCCTCCTCAGCATCCTTCTTCCGAAACTCCTCCACCTGAGGGGCAGAGCGCAGCAGGGAGTCAGAGCCACACCAGTGTGTGCTGCCCCAAATCCCCTTCTGTGGCTGGAAGGGACCCTGTAAGACCCCCTCCCCCTCCAAAGCTGTGTGCTGCCTTGCCTGAACTCCCATCACAACTCCTACAGCCCACCTTCACCTGCCCTGAGTAACAGATCACTCGCAGAAAGAACAAAGAGGCACCTGCACCTCACAGCTCATCGTGCCTCTGCTGCCACGTGGCAGCTGGGTGGTGCCAGGCATTGCAAGGGCATGGCACTGCAACTGCACCACAGGGTTTGGGTTCTCCTGCCTCTGCCACCCTGAGAGAAATCACTCGCCCCTATGCATGCCCCTCTTGACCACTGGAGTGGCCACACAACAGATTTTCCAGAAGGGAGAGAGCTGAGTCTGGCAGGGCTCAGTTCACTTCCCAGCAAGCTCATTTCACATTCCACTTTGCCAAGAAAACTGACATCGTGGCATCAGTGCCAAGGGTCGAATCCCTCCCTGCTCCCTCCTACCCAGCTCAAATGAGAAAAACCATACAACCTGCAGGCCAGACAGCTACTAACAAGAGATGAGGAACACTCTACGCTCTTCTTCCAACTCCTTCTCCCAGATTTAAGCCAGAATTGACAGGAGCAGATATCCCAGAGGATTTCTCAGGACAGATCCCCAGCCACATCAGATCATTCCAGTCAATACAACAATCCCCATTTGTGGTTGGGGAGACCCTACCTCCAATCAAGCCCACGTTCTCCCAGCCTTCTGTATGCTGGCCTCATCCCAACCCTTCTCCTCAGGAACCTCTGTGGTTGGGAAAATGCCCTTTTGGGGCTGCTCATGTCCCCTTCCCACCTCACCTGCTGGGCCACCACACTGTAGACATCCTGAGGGACACTGCATGGCATCAGATTGACAGAGGTGGCACCTATAAGGTCCCGGCCGAGAGCTGCGTAGTGCTGCAGTCCGTTGCAAGAGCCATCCTGTGTGAGGGAGGAGAGCAGGGTGGAAACGAGGTGTTAGCACAGGGATCAGAGTCCTGCTCATCAGCACAGATACTCCCTGCCCATGGATGTGGAGTATCAATGAAAAACTATGAAACCATGACACATTTGGCTCTCATGGGGTACTGCCATTTCCCCCCCCCACCCTTGGGCAGGTTTGCAGCTGATCTCTGAGCAGTGGCCAGGTCTGTAAGGATTTGGATTTCACTTCTAACTGGCTTTCCTGTCTGGGTTTCATCCCTGTCTACTGCTGTCTAAGGGGTTTAAAGTAAACAAACGCAAAACCTCACAACAGACTGCATCCCCACTCATAAATTTTCAAAGAGAGAGCTCCATGGAAACATCACAAAACCAGAAAATTGGAGGAACAGCGTAAGTGTCTGGGATGCCAGAAGTGGCCCTACAAGCTGGCAGTCAAAACAGACCTCGGAAAACCCGGGAGCAGGACTGGATTCATGCAGAGGCAAGCTGAAGAACCCTCTGCAAGCCCTCAGCTGACTCCAAAGCTCCAGCCATGCTGCTTCTACATCCTCTCAATGGGAGAGAGATCCAGCTCTGACCCAGCCCTTCCTAAAGCTGCACTCAGACACACACTGATTTGTCACAGCAGCTGGCCTGACAGTCTTCTTGAGACCAAGACCAGCCAGGACCTGAAGGAAGGTCCTGCTGCTCCCAAGTAGCACCAGCAGAAACACTTCTCACAGAAGCCGTGCTGCTGCTTCAGATTGTCCCTGCACCTCCTGTGCTCAGGCTCTGCCTGGCCAAAGGCAGCCTGCAGCTGTTGGTGGGATCAGCTCTCATCTCTCCTCCTCCTCCTTCCCCACACTGCAGTGCAGCACGTCGGAGAACTGACAGTGCTTGGGCAGCCCTGCTGCTGCAGAAGAGCTGCCTCTATGAGCCAAGCACTGATGACTCAGGTGGAAACAGACTCCTGTGCCCTCCAGAAAAAAATCCTTGCTTGAATTCTATTAACTGCACCCTCCACACACCCCCAGCTGCTCTCTTGATCTTCTGTTGTCATAACAATACCATCAGAGCCCTTCAGCTGAGACAATCTCACGTACAATACAGGCCACTGCTGTTGGCAGAATACATCCCTGCTCTCCCCGCTCCATTAGGGCCATCAGACCTTTTAATGAGATAAACATGCAAACCCCTCTCATCAGGAGAACAATTAATCCCTGTCTCCCATGTAGCAGAGGGAGTCAGCAGGGCACTGGATGCAGGAGGCTGCAATCTGCCCCCTTGCTTTTCCCTAGAGGTCCACACCTCCCATTTTTTGCTCCTGCATGGCATCTTGTCTCCAGCCATATCCCAAGAGGATTCCAGTCCCCATCCCACAGCTGGAGAAGACAGGGCTGGCCTGGCTCCCACTCTGCACACACTTGGTGAGTAATCTCCTACACAGGCTGTCTGGCTGAAGGCAAGTACATAACTGCACTGGTTCATTAATGGCTGCATGGAGCAGCCAGACACTGGAGTTTTCAAACCAAGATGCCTGTAGGCTGTGCTCCCATTCCCAGGAAAGCCTGGCCACGTGGCAAAATAATAAATACAGCTGCATGTTTCTGCCCTGAGCTCCCTGCTCTGTCCACTCCCCTCCCCGCTCAGCCACCCATCTGCTGGGCACCCACCTGGTGAACTGGGAAATGAGAGATGTAGGCTGCTGGATCTGGTGACCTCGAGGCCTTGGCGATTTCCATGCAGCATGCCAAGACTTGCCAGGGCTCATCGGTGTTCATCCACCACTTCCTGCCCTGGGAACAGCAAAGCACACACGAGTAGGAGGAGGCAGTGCTCTCGTGGCACTCCACAGCAAAGGCAGCAGGTGAGCTCCTGGGCTCTGAGGACCACTGGGCAAGGTTCCTCCTCTCACCATGCCTCCATCTCCCTAACACCTCATCGTGTCTTCAGACAAATGTGGTATTCAGGAAACTCTGCAACACTTTCATTCTGCTTTTTTTTTTTTTCCCCCCCTCAAAGCATTATCTTTCAAAATGTTGCTCATTCAAAACCCACCAGATTTCCATTACACTTTACTCCTTTAGCTGTGCTAAACAAAAGCCTCCTTTGAAACTGAAGAAAAAGCTGGTGCCCCTCCGCTATTTGGAACAACTGCCTGAGCTCAAGCAGGGTTGAGCTTTCCTGCTTGCTCATTAATCAGCTCAGCTGGGAGACTCCCAATCTGCCTGGGGCTGGCTGTGGCCCAAGCTTCTCCCCCAGTGACTCCACACGCACCGTGAGGGGGTGGTCAGCTGAGTCCAGGATCTCCTCCATGATTTCATTGGCATAATCCAACCGCTCCAGCAAAGCATTCTTCTTCTTCAGCCCCGTGAGGTTAACGAGGTGGATCTTCAGCCAGTCCAGGCCCTTTGGCCCCAGGGGCCTTCCCTCTGCAAAGAGCAGGATGGCACGAGTGACATCGTTACCCAAGTGATTGAAATAAGGTGGGCAAGGGTAAGTCCTGCCACGGAAATCCATGTTGTGAGGAAACCAAAACACCTTGTCCCTGACGTAGTTAGCGATGGAGAGCTTATAGAGCGCATCCATGCGCAAGCTGTGCATCTCTGCTGCCTTCTTCTTGCACAGCAACAGCTCATGCTTCTGGGACTTGTGCAAGGCAGAACTGCTGGGAACCACAGGAGGTTTGGGGGCCTCAGAGACGGGGGGTGGGATGTCCAGCTTCTCATTGCCTTTATCGTTGAAGATGGAGATGATGATATCCAACACCGGCTGGTTAATCTTCCACGCACAGTTGCCCAGCTGGTTCAGGGCATCCAGCACGGGATGGAGGTTCACCTGAGGACACTGGTCCAGGAGCTGCTGGTGCTGGATGGCCCCGTCCACGAAGCGCATCAGCTTGGTTTCATTCAGGACAAAGGCACCGAAGTGTGGGGAGGTCCAGGGGACCGGGGGGCACAGCATGGGTATGGCAGAGGAATTAAAGGTCAGCATGGTCTCTGCAGCATCTGACACCATCTGAGAGAAAATGGGATGGGGCTTTATCAGCCCAACCTGGAGGAGAGAATCAGAGAAGTGAAGGTCAGCAGTAGAAGAGTCGGGGGGGAGCCTGGAAGAACAAGTCCCTAACTATGAAACAATCAGACTAACCACCCTGTTTGTACAGAACCAGGTGCTCCTTTAAATCTCTGAGAAAGAAAGACATGGGGAAGTGAAAGGTTAGCACAAAGAGGTGATCTGCACTGTCCCAAATCCCCCAGGGACGAGGCTTACCTGCCAGCTGCTGCGGAAGGAGTAGATGTGGTAGAGGACGGGGATAAGCTTGGGCTGCAGGCGAGGTTTAAGGGTGTTCCTGGGCACCTTGACAGCATGCACCAGGATCTCCAGCAAGTACATCCCCAGGCGCATCAGGATCACATACGGCCAGCTGCAGTCCTTTAAGTTCAGGGAAGGCCCATAGCCTGCTTCTGCCACCAGTTTCTCCCAGTACTCCCGTGGCAAGTACTCACTAGGCTGGGAAAGGAAAAATCACGTCAGACGATCCCTGGACCAGAAGCACAGCTCTGAGAAGGACTCTCTTGCCTCTGTGTCCCTGTGAGTCCCTGCCTCGTGGTTTTTATGGCCTCTGCAGCATCAGAATCTGGACTCTGAGCATGTGAGGATGCAGAAATCACCCAACCCCATCTCTGCTCTGAAACCCTTGGGCCCCAACAGAACCCCTCTCCCAGGAGAGCCTACCTGGCTATCCTTTGCCAGCAGGTGGATATAGCTCTCGTAGATCTCCTGCATCTTCTTGAGCTGGCAGCTGTGCAGCTTCCTCTGGATGAGATATCTGTTGTAGACTTTGGAGCCCATCTCCCTGGCCAAGACAGCCAGGGATTCTCCTTGTGGAGAAAGGGTGTTGAGAATCTGAGAAAGGGGAAGGCAAAGAGGGACTTAAGGAGAGAGGAAGAGAAAAACGGAGCAGAAAGACAAAGCAGGAGTTAAAGTTCCTGTATGGGGAACACAGAAAGATGCTGATATTCCCATGATGCTGAGCAGATGAGGAAGGAAACGCAGCCAGAACAGAGCAAAGCTTCTCTGGCTGCTCAGCACAGGGAGCAAACAGGTCCTGTACCTAAATAACTTGGGTGAACCTCGAGATTCGAGCTCTATTTCTGCACTGTGGTAGCCATAGGGTTGCCCAGGATCCTCCCCCATTCCTAAATCTCAGCAGGGGCAGGGCAGGGTCCTACCTGCATCATGATGTCCACGTACTCCTCATCGGGCAGCACACACAAGTAGGGGTAGATAACACTATGCCTTGACAGCGTCTTGGCCTGGGACATCTTGTGCTTTGACTTCTGCAAGGCCTGGAGAATGGCATCACGCCACTGAGAACGAAAGGCGGCCAGCTGCTGGCGCTGCACGAGAAATGGAAGCAAAACAGCTGAGAGTGCATCACCAGGGAACTGACCCCCTCTAAGGAACGACCCCTGAAGGTGTTCCCCACCCCTCCACCCACCCTGATATTTACTGCTTTGATGGCTTCTGGGGTCAGAGGTTTGGTCGACTCCACTGACTCGATGGTTACGGTGCTGTTCAGCTCCATCTCCAGCTGCTGCTGGAAGCGCTCCCGCAGCTCCTGCACAGAGAAGTTCAGCTTGGGATACGACACCATCTTCTCCTGCAACAAGAGTGAGGCATAAGTACCAAAAGCCAGAGGAAGGGAAGGTATTACGGCCCTGTGCTGGACCTGAATGCATCCTGAGGATATCAGTGGGCACCGTTTGGCCAGCTCCAACAACTCCCCAGGCAGCAGAAATATCCCTGAGCTCAGCAGCTTACCTCGGAGTAGAAGTTCTTGAGCAGAGCAGACTTGCAGATGTTGGGTTTGGGTGGAGGGGGCAGCTGGTAGTCAGGCTGGATAATCCTGATGGCCTTCAGCACCATCTCCTTCTCGTTTCCCTCAAACAGGCACTTTTGAAAGAGGTCATCCACGTGGAAGCCATCCTTCTCCAGCTGCTGCACACACCTGAGGAGAGGCAGACGAGACAGGATTTGTGCTGAGGGAAATCAGCATACCACGAGGCAAGAAACAACGTTTATAAACAGAAGACCAAGCACGGAGAAAACACGTTGAGGATGCTCCCTTTTCAGGATCCAAGGGCCTCGTCTGTATCAGGTTTTTGCCCTAAGGAGTGGCACTTGGGCCCACATGAGATGAAGTAAAGTCTTGTGGCACCTTGAGCCTCTCGGAGCTGATGCCTGCCCCCTCCCCCCCACAGAACCAGACAGGAGGGACTGTGCTGCAGCAATGGGCATAATGGGAAACCTGCAGCACACCAGCTCTCCCTGCCTGCCACATGTAGCCAGACACCAGGAAACAGCTCTCCAGGCTGCAGGAGCTGCTGGGGTGGGAGCTGCCTCCTGAGTACAGCCTGTCCTTGACAAGGTCACCAGCCTCAGGTTACAGCCATCAGTCATCCACCTCCTCCAGCTCACAGAGCTGCTGAGCAGGCAGCTTTCACCTTCACACGTGGATGGGGAGGCTGATCTCTACTGCCTCTGTGAGATTAAGACATAAAAAAAATTAAAAATAAAAGATGATGCTTCCTCCATCCTTGAACGCTCCTGTTATCCCCACTAGCCTGGTCCAGCAGAAGGGAATGCAAGGTACAGCTCACAGCCTGGGCAAAGGGGCAGAGAACATCTGCTGGCACAGGCAGACTGGCCCATTCTGACTTCAAACTGGGAGAGCATATGTGAGAACTCACACAAAAACACAGCACCAGCATGCAGAAAGCTGTGTGGAAACACACACACCTCAATGAGGCTTGAGCTGGCAGATCTCTGCATATGTGCTATAAATATTTGCCTGCTGACAGCCCTAAAGGTACTGTACTGCTGTACTTATGCAATACTCACACACCTAAGCAGAAAAATCAATGCCAGTCTCTTCTAGATCAGCTGACCTGAAAGTCATTCGCTCAGAGGTTGGGATTTCACTGGCTACCTTCAGCTTCTCAGTTTGGGTCTGGCACTTATTTTGCCAACTAGGCTCCACGAAACCCATCTGAATCTTCTGGTCACACTCCTGCAGAGAACTGGAAGCCTACAAAAACTTGCTGTCTGGCTCATCCTACCAGGAAATGCCACCAGAACAGATGGAGGAGTTATTCCTACTTGTCAGTGGTGGAGAGTCAAACAGGACAAAGATGCCCAGGAGAATGGGTGCAGAACTAAGGGGCACCTGACTGGAGAGGGGCTGCTCCCTGCCCATTGGCAGCTCTGTCCAGAATTAAGGCTGTTCTCATCTACTTCTCTTTTCCCCACAAGATCTTGGACAAACTCTTAAGCTGGCTGGGGTGGTGAAACAGTCTGAAGAATTAGCTCTGACCTACCCCTTCATCTGGCCATGAGAACCAGTGCACAGCAAGGCAGGCTCTCCCTACCCTGAGCCAGTGCCTTCTGCCCCCAGTTGGTGCCCTCGTGGCACAGCAGAGCAGCAGAGATGTTACCCAGGGCAGGAGGCAGCCTGTGGCATGTGAAGTGCATTACCTCCAGATGGCTTTGGTGGACGACTGGCTCTGTGTCATGCACTCCAGCAGTACTGTGTAGGAGTCCAGGTTGGGCTGGAAGCCGACGGACTCCAGCATGGAAAGCACATGGATGACACGGTGCAAACAGCCCTGAGGATGAGAAGGGACAGAGGCTGTGGAAACAGACACCAGCAGCACCAAATCACAGCTTCACACCCCTCTGCTCCTTTTCCAGTTGAGCCACATCTGTACTACCCCACCCCCTTCCTCTCCTCAATGCCAGCTCACAGGGATCAGTGGCCTCAGCCCAGCTCCATTTATCTCAGCAGGAACTGCTGAAGGCAGATGTGACAAACGCAGAAATCAAACTGCAACTACTGATTCTGTAAGTGTGGGGCTCTTCCACCTGAGCCAGCACACCTCAGGTCTTGCCACTCAGAAGCCTGGCACCAAAGGGCCAAGACCAACCAAGACAAGGACAGCAGAAGACACCCCCAGCTCCATACCTTTCTTGCCCAGCCACGCATCACAATGTTGTAGGCATCAACACTCAGGAGTTTCCTTCTCACGGGGTTGCTGTGATACAACAGAAGCAACTTCTGAGCCTCCTCTGGCTGCTGTAGGTACAGGAAGCACTCAAGGTTAGACTGGATGGTCTGCTGCATGATCTTGTGGTGGTTGCTGTTCCTGTCCTCAGGCACATGTTGAGGTTTCTGTGCTTTCAAATCTTGCTTCATTTCTTCCACCCTGGGCTTAGAGGCACTGCTGGGGGCAGCACGGCTCTGGTTCCTGGAAGTAGCTGCTGTAGCCTTTGGGCTCTTCTGGCTCTTCTTGACTTTGGGTTTGGGTTTGGTCTTTGTCTTCACCTTTGCTCTCACCTTTGCCTTCACCTTGATTTTTGTTTTGACCTTGGCCTGGCCCTCTAGAGCCCGTGAGGCTGCAATAGACAGCCTCTTCTCCACCTTCAGCTGCCGGATGTACATCTCTTTCTTCAGCTTTTCTGTCCAGCTGCTGGACTGCCTGGGGACCAGGTGCTCCACTGCTGTGCTTGCAGACACAGTTTTCTGCAGCAATCCCTGGTGCCCCTCACCCTGCAGTGGTGCCAGTTCCACTTTGTTGGTCGTCACCTCTGGGATGTTAGTGGTTTGGAGTTGCTTCACTCGAGCTTTCAGCACTGCAGGGAAACACAGCCAGGGCAGAGACGAAGAGATGTGAGTCACAGCAGAAGACTGGGTCCTACCCTAACACCTCACTTCTGGTAGAAACGTGCTCGGGATTGGGGTTATGAAGAAGGTCACACAAAGACTTCCTCACTTCTTAACCAACTCCCCCACCCCAGCAGCTCCCAGCAATCTGCTGCTCTGACCACATCCTTCTGAGAACCACCTATGATCTGTGGCTTGCCCCAGCATCCAGGGGAACCAAACAATGCCTCTGCAAAGGAAATCATACCAGCTCATGCCTTCATCGAGTCAAAGCTCACTCTGGATGAGAGCATAGGGCCCTCCTATGCCCTGGGAATGACTTTTCTATCACCCCTTACGACCACCCTGCATTTGTACAGCACTCAATGCCCTCTGTAGGTCTTGGGACAGGACAGGACTTGCTCAGAGAGCTCAGCAACTCCACCTCACATCCTTCAAGCAGATCCCAAGCATTTCCAAACCCAGAATGGGAAGATTCCTACAACCCTCCTCAGGACACTGGATGAAGGGAAGCCCTGCAGCTCATCCAGGAACCCCCTGCTCACCTTCCAGCAGCTCTGTCCTCTCACAGACAGCATTTCTCCTCGCCTTCTCCTTGGCGCTGGCCGAGGAGTAGAACCTGAGGACACTCCACGGGATCCCTGCAGCGGAAAGATACAGAAAGGAACGGTGAGAGGAGGTTCCCCTCGTTAGCCAGACCCCCACGGGACAGCAGGAAGGGTGCTGGCAGGGCAGCCACAAAGGTGCAGAGCCGCGTGGGTAGAGACAGCAGCTCTGTGACAGCGACAGGGCTTCACTTTCACCTCTCACACGGCAGAAACGACTCCCCTCCCCTCTGGGGGCTCCATCCCATAGTGCGCAAAGCACCGAGGACCCCCCCCCCCCCCCCCTCTATCTCAGGGTTGGGTGGGGGAGGGGTGGGGTGGGGGGGGGGTGTCTCCAGCCCTCAGCTCTGCCCAAACGCAGGGGTTAACACCGATTCCCACAACCCCTAACGGGCGGCGATGCCGAGGGCAGACCCCAAAGAACAAACCCAAGGCCGCAGCACGGCGGGACCCCCCCCACCCCCCCCGGACCCCCAAACCCGCCCCCTTAGAACCGCCGGCCTTAGGCCCCGAGCCGGCCCCAGGCAGCACCGCCCCCACCCTCGAGTCCCGAGCGGCCTCGAACGGCCCCAGCCCCGCGTTCCCCTCTCCCCCCGCCCCGTTCCCCGCCGCTCACCGCCGCCCCGCAGCCGGGCCGGGCCCAGCAGCGCTGCCCTCAGCAGCGCCATGCTGCCCCGCTACGCCGCCATGCCGCACCGCCCACTCCCGCTGCGCATGCGCCGCGCAAAGCCCTCTGGGAGTTGGAGTTCCACCGCGCACTACAACTCCCACGAGGCAGCGCGGCCCCCCCCCTCCCAGCACGCACCCCCTGGCGGTGTGACCCGACGGGGCGGGCAGGGATGGATCCGCGGGCGGATCGTTCCCGTGCTGCTGCTGCTGCTGCTGCTGCTCGGGGGAGCCGGGAGGAGCCCTCGGGACTGTGCTGCTCCGCGGTGCTGTCTGCGCCCACGGGGAAACCGAGCCCTGAAAGCGGCACCGGAGAATGAGGAAGCTTAGACGGAGGGCACTGAAACCCGTCGGGAGCCTTCCGGAGAGGGACCCGGAGCGAAGCGGACGCGGGGACAGCCGTCGGGGTACCCCCCCCCCCCACACACACTCGCGCGGATTTATGAATGAGAGACCCCGCCCCCCCCTCCCCCCCACCCCCCCGGCCCAGCCCCGCCCCGCCCATTGGCCACTGCGGCTGCCGCCCGCGCCGTCGGGGCCGGTCGCCGGTGGCCGCGGCCATGGACCGGAGCCGTGCAGTGACGCGCTGCTCCCCGGCGCCCGCCCGGCGCCCGCCGCCATGAGGCGCGGGGGCCCCGCCGCTCTCGCCGCCTGCCTGGCTGGGGCGCTCGCCGTGTTGGCAGGACCGGGACCGGGACCGGGCAGCGCCGTCTGGGGCGGCCGGCGGCCCCCCCGGAGTTACGGGCACCTGGAAGGCGACGTGCGCTGCCGGCGGCTCTTCTCCGCCACTCGCTTCTTCCTGCGCATCGACGGCGGCGGCGGAGTGGAGGGGACGCGCTGGAGGGAGCGGCCGGGCAGTGAGTGGGGTCGGGGTCGGGACCGGGTGCAGGAATCGGGGCCGCCCCCTCCTCAGTGGGTCCTGGAGCCGAGCCCCGACGGCGCGGCCGGGTCCTGCTCTGCCGCTTTTCCAGCCTCGCGGGGACGGGGGCTGCGCTGTGGAACTGCGGCTGGTTTCTTCTCAGCCCAGAGTCAGCAGGTGCACTGACACCACTGTCCTCATCCATTGTGGGCCGGAGGGATCCATTCCCATCATTTCCCATCAGTGTCTTGGGAAGCAGAAGGAGGAGGATGGATGGAAAAGGCTCAGGGGCAATCTGCTCCCAGGGGCCACGAGTGGAGGGGACCACGGGGTGTCCTACTGGCTGCAGAGCAGCCGTGATTCCTTTGCAGCCAGAGTTACTGGAGGCATCTGGGAGCAGTGCAGGTCCCAGCCTGATAAGAATTCAAGCCCCACAAGCAGGGATTCAGTTAGGACAGCACCAGTGGTGACACGTGGCCACAGCCCACCCCTGTCTCACATCAGAGAGGATGTCACCCACCTGGAGACCGCTACAGCAGAAGGGAGCCCGGCCCAGCTGCTCATGGGGAACCCTGTCATGATACCAAGAACTGCTGGGAGCCCGAGTAGGCATGCTGCCAGCTCCCCCACGCCTTCCCTTGGTCGTGTGGCAATAGGGCCTGGCAGGCTCCAGGCTCTCACATCAGGCTCGCTTACTGGAGCTGCAGATAACCCATGCCTGGGCTGGGCTCAGGCTCTGCTCCTCAGCCCTCCTCGCAGCCACCAGCCCAGTCCTTCCAGTGGCTGGACTAGGGCTTCCCTTCCTTGTGTCCCACACCCAGCCCAGGTGTGCTCTGAGGGGTTGAGGACAGCTTCCCAAGGTTCCTCCCGGGCCCTATCACAGCCTGCGTAGAGCTGAGCATTTTCCTTGGTACCTGTCTGCTCTGCCCTACTGTGTGAGACGGGGCGCTGGGAATAGCAAAGTGGGGTTATTTTTAGAGAAGCAAAAGTCCTTTGTTATAAATAGCAGCAGCTCCAGACAGCGATAAACCGAGATGGATTTGCAGGCATTTTCTCAGCCTTCCCCCACGGCTGCTTGTTAATGGCTTTGCTGTGCTGGGACATGCTGGACCACACCAGGTCAGTGACTGCGCTGAACATCCCCCCTCAACATCATCCCGAAGCGCTCAGCACTGAGCTCTCCACTCTGCTCATCTTATCCTCGTGCCACATCCAGCCCCGTCCCCTCCCAGCAGCATCACAGTGGCTCCGTGGAAGCGATGCCTCCGTGATGGTCAGCCTGCAGTGGGAAGGGGTGAGGCCTTGCAGAAGACCCTGCCCAGAGGCTGTGGCACTCTACGTGCTGTGAGCCACCCAAAGCCTCTGCGTGTCCTCATCCCCATCAGCAGGGCTGTGGGGCTCCCCACGCACAGCAGGTTTGGGGTCAGGCTGACAGCTCTGGTTGACACAGAGGAAGAGAGGGAGGAAGAATCCAGAGAGTTCCTGGCAGTGCTCTGGGTGTTTCCACGCTAAAATCCACCTGGTCTGACCGCATGCCTTTCCCATTAGCGGCTCTGACCGAGATCCATGGGCTGGGTGCACGCAGCTTTAGTCGAGCCCTGCTGTGGGGCCAAGCCCAGGGCTGCCCCCGTAGTGCTGCGTCCTGCAGTCCCCACCCAGCGTCCGTGCTGGTCCCAGCCATGCGAGCTGCACTGGTGTGCACGGGCAGCACCTCCAGTGATGGGATGAGTGGTAGAGGAGCCGGGCTGGAGTCCTTGGGGCTTCACAGCACGTTTTGAGCAGCGGCTCAGCTGCTGATTCAGGGAGAAGAAAACACGAGGTGAGCACAGGGGGCAAAGGCTGACAGTTGGTTCCAGGCACGCGGAGCTGCAGCTTGGTCTCATTCCAACAGAGCTCTGCTCCCGGGGGCAGCTGGGCACGAGGGAGGATGGGAAGAGAGGCCAAATCCTCCCGGATGATGGGGTTCCCCCTCCAGCATGCAGCCCTTGCTCCGTGCCATCTCTCCGTTGGGACAGCATCCGTCTGTGTTTCCCTTCAGCGGAGAAGGTTCTGCAGCGACGCTTTGTGGGGTCGATGGCTCTGTGCGGTGTCCCTCTGCGGGCAGTGGGGGAAGGGCCCTTCCAGGAGCTCTCCCATCTCACCGCAGCGCTTTCCTGTCCCGCAGGTGTCGTCGAGATCCGCTCGGTGCGTGTCGGCGTCGTGGCCATCCGTGCGGTGCACACCGGCTTCTACCTGGCCATGAACAAGCAGGGGCAGCTCTACGGGTCGGTAGGTCAGGCACTGCCTCCCGGGGTCAGCACTGGAGGTGCGGGGCAGAGCCAGAACGGGGTGGTGGGGAGTGGGGGGTGAGCTGCTCCCGCTGCTCACCCCCTTCCCTCCTCTGCCAGAAGGAGTTCAGCCCCAACTGCAAGTTCACGGAGCGCATCGAGGAGAACGGCTACAACACCTACGCCTCGCTGCGCTGGCGGCACCGGGGCCGCCCCATGTTCCTCTCTCTCAATAGTAAGGGCAGGCCACGGCGAGGGGGCAAGACACGGAGGCAGCACCTCTCCACCCATTTCCTCCCCATGCTGGTCAGCTGAGCCCCGCAACGTGGCTCCTGGACAGAAAAAAGAAAGAGAAATGGGTGGGGAAAAAAAAAGGCTATATGATGTATGTATATATCTCTCTATATATTTTGCTATTTATTGTTTTGGTTTTTAACTGCACGGTGTGGAGGATGGATGTGGAAGGAAAAAGGTCCGGACTCAACACGCAGCCATGTGGTGATAGGACTGTGCTCAGTGTCCCTCCAGTGTCCAACGTGAGGCACGCACCCAGCGTGGATTGGAGCTGCTGCTGTTCTGCCCTCCTGCCCTGCTGACAGCATCTCTGCAAGGGGACAGCGGCTGCGGGGCTGGGAGATGCTGAGGGCTGTGTTTGTTTGGTGTCTGAGCACTCGTGGAAATTAAAGCTGTGTTCACAGCAAGGGGCAGTGAGTTGTGGCAGTGCAATGGTGGGTGCTCAGCCTTGAGGGGCTGCTCTGGGTTGGGAGCTACAGACCCCTGTATCCTCCCTGCTCCTCCCACTCAGCACCTGAGCCTGTGGTTAAGGACACTCTCAGCCCCCATAACCATGGGAAAAAGCAGCAAGTGGTGTTTCAGGGATGGAACGGGAGGAATTGGGCTGAGGGAGGGGAGAACCCTGGATCCCAGGATGCTGCGGGGTGAAGGTGCACGAGGTGAGCTGTGGGAATGGCAGCTGCACCCTGGATGAACATCCCCTGTGCTGCTGAGGCTGTGGCCCCGCTCCAGTCCCTCCCAACAGATGGGGATGGAGCTGGGTACTGGGAGGTGACTCCAAGAGCGTTGCCCCAGGCACCACAGCCAGAAATAGTGCCCGTTCCTCCGGGCCAGGGCGCGTTCGTGCAGTGCCTGCTGTGCCTCGCTGTGAGAGGCGATGCAGCGTGGTCACCGTGTCACATCAGACGTGAGCGATGGCCCGAGCTCAAACCACCAAACTCGTTCCATTTCCTACCAGACCAGCTCCCAAGGAGCCCGTGGCACGAGGGAGCACCCACTGCAGTAACTGTCAGGACTGCAGTGGGCACCAGCCCCCAACCCCAGGAGCTGCAGCACCCGTATGATTCACTTCGCCCATTTGAAGCCCCCTTTGAGCATCTCACACGTGGGCACAAACTGCAGAGGGACCTTTCCCTCCTGCCTCTGGGATCCAGCTGCCACCACCTGCTCCTGAGCCTGGGATCCCAGCAGCAGAAGCTCCTGGCTCGACCTCTGGCACAGGATGAGCCCTTACCCTGATATACCAGTCCCGAGATAAACCCTTGTCCCAGAGGCATCCGCCTGCGAGATCAAAGCAGCTGCAGCACAGCCTGGTTGAGCTGGCAGAGCCGATGACAAAAACATTCCAGGGCAGTGGCTCAGTGCTGGCTGTGCCTCCTCATGCCAGCCCCCAGCACCTTTGGCCAACGGCACTGATGCTTCCTCCGACAAACCTTCCCTTCTGTTCTGAAACGGCACACAACACCTTCCCCCTCCTGTGGGGAGGCACAGCCCTCCTTAGGAAGCCCTGGGCAGTTCCACTCAGTGCTGGATCCCCATGGCTTTGCTCTGCAGTTCTGCCATCGTGTCCCCATTCTGTGACAGCGGCAGGGCAGAGTCCGGCTGTCCCTGCAGGTTCAGCAGCTCCTCCATTTCTCATCCTCATCCTTTTTTCCTTTTGCTCCTCCACCACCGCAGCCACATCAGAACTCCTTGAGTCACCAAAGAGACAAACAAGTGCAAGAGCTCAGGGTAGGCGTTGGGACAGCCGGGTCATCGTGCCACTGGGAGATGGCAGACAGCTGTGTGAGGCAGCTGGCACTGCACGGGGCCGGGCTGCACTTGGCAAAGCTAGCCCAGCTCTTGCCAGCTGGGCCCAGCGGGAGGGTACGGGGTCAGGACTGCATTCAGACCAGAGCCCAGACCCCCCAGCACCCCCGTGTGAGGGCCTCTGAGTCCCAAAGGCCACGGACAGTTACTCAGCCCAGCACACAGCTAGGAGCACCACCGAGACCTTCAAGCAGCTTTACCCTGCTGCACCCTGCCTTGCGTGCACCAGGAGCACACGGCTCAAACCCTCCCACGTGCACATCCTGCTCTCATTGCAGGTCTGTGATGCTGACAGAGCCCCACCTGAGAGAGCATACACAAAAGAAGGCTTCAACCTCCCCAGGAGGCAGCCCACAGCCACCAGGAGAGCCAGCCCTCTGGATATGCATCAGTCCCAGAATAGCACGGGTGTGGAAAACAAGACCACGGCGTTCCCACATCACCTGAGCCACAGCGTGGGGTGCACACCACCTCCACGAACAGCAGGGTCAGGGAGATGCCCCGACTGCCTCAAATCCCCACAGCCAGAAGAGGCAGCAGCTCAGAAAGCTCACTCCTTCCTCTCTCCTGCCAGCACCACGTGGCAAGGAGCCTGGTTTATGTCCCCACCTCAGCCCAGGTAGGGGCACCGCCACCTCCAGTCACATTCCTCTCATTCTCCAGTCCCCAGCTCTGTCACAAACTGTCAAACACACCCAGGTATTTTGTCTCTCTCACTTTTTTTTTTTTTTTTTAATCAGCTGTATTTTAAGTAACTTTGAAATACATTTTTCTTTCCTCCGAAACCTTGATTTTCCTGTATGTTATTTGCTCACAATGAGATCTGGCCGGTCCTTGCACGGATGCACGCCCAGTCCTGATGTCAACAGTGGAAAAGTCTGTTCAGAACTGCAACGGGGAGATGTAAAAAATAGAAAAGAGCAGGCAAGTAGGCTTTTAGTTGCAATCCTGCAGCCAGCCACCCAACAGGCTGGCAGTGCACGGAGGGGTGCTGGCCACACTGAAGCCTGGAGCTCCCAGCACAGCTGCACTCAGCATGCCAGGAGGGCTCGGACAAGCCCAGCCTGCCCTTGGGTGAAACCAGGCTGCTCAGCACAGCAGTCTCTGAATACCTGACCCTGTAAGTTCTTCCTCAAATCATGCATAACGTCTCGTTGAGCTGAAACGTCCATTTATTTAAACAGCAGTAATAATTTAAAATTATAAAAACCCCTTTCAGTGTTGAGTATCAGAAGGGCAAGGTTGTAAAGAAAAAGAAATGGGGCTGGAGATGGGGGGAAGGGGAGGGGATAACGGGGTCTGTTTCGAGAGTTCATGTTCTCAGTGACAACTATTTGCCCTCCCCAGATGAAGATCCTGGGGGAGGGAGGCAGTATCATTACGCTTTCATTTTTAAGATTTCAATCTCCAAAGCAGAAGAGATAGCATCTAAGGGGAGGTGGAGGAGGAGGAAAAGCAATTAAAAAAAAAAAAAAAAAAGAATTTCAAATTCAAAACCTTACAAACAGCCTTTCCATTCAGAATTGCAACCTCTAGCTCAGTGCCTCAGGTTTCCCCATCTGTGGAGCACTGCAGCCTTTCACTGCAATTGTTAAAAAGTCCACGTGGCAAATGGATGAATTTTATTAATAAACAGAGCTCTTTCCCCATGACAGAAGTCGAGGCTTCTCATCTCTGAAGGATCCAGAGTCTCCGTGTCTTCAGAACTCAAAAGGGAATTCTGGGGGTGCTGCTTTCCCCTCGCTACCCTCCCCTTGCTCTGCTCTGGAAGCCCCTTTTGCTGCTTATGTTGGCTGGGGAGGGAAGAAGGACAATTGGACGGGGCCCCAGGGACAGAGGGTTGGATTAAGATTCATGAGTTGTTCGATGAGTTCTCGTTACTTGGTGAGCTGGAAGAAGAGGAGGAGGAGGAGGATGAGAAGTTCATCCCTGTGAGTCCAGGGGGGTTTGTAGCAGTGTTTTGTCCACTTAAGCTCTTCCGGCACACGGGACACGTGTCATGCTTTGGAGGGCAGACAAAAAGAAAGCAAACAAGAAATGAGGGAAACAATTATAAACAATACAGGAGCAGAGCTCAAAAACAAGGCTAGGATTACCCTCTTTCCCTCTGATCAAAGGCTGTTTGTGCTGAGGCCTCAGCACGAGGGTGTAAAAAACATTTACAGAGCAGAACAGTACCAGCAGAAAACATCCAAAGTGCTCAAAAACCCACGAGACCCTCTCAGAAGGCACCAACCTGTTCCAGCCAAGGGACTATACAGCTGTTGTGGAATAGGTGATTGCAAGGTAACTGTCGGACGTTCTCCCCAACTGTATAGTCTTCTTTACACACAGGGCACTCTAACCCAGAATCTGCACCACAAATGGGAAAGCAAAACACAGCTCAACACCAGAGCAAAAAACAGAGTACCTGACTCACCCCCTCAGAAGGTGATCCCATCACCTTCACCCTTTTCCCTCCCAAACTGCTCTTGCAGCTTCTGCCCCCTTCCCTGCTTCATCTTTGCACGGGAAAGGTTTGCTGCTCTGCAGTCCCTACCACCAACATTCCCCCTTCCACTGCTCTGAGTTTGCATTGCTGTTCCCTTCCTCAGAGTACCACTGCACAAAACATTGCAGTGAACAGACACACGTACACACCTGTAACAAAGCAACTAGTGTTTGATTTGCACCTGCCCAGCTAATCAACCCTCACCCAGCTTACAGCAAAGCCTGGCAGAGCTGTCAGCACACCCCAGCATGGAGCTGCAGCACTGCCCATCAGCATGCACGTGCTTTTCCACCTCTATTCACACTGAACTTTTGGAACAGACCACCTCCCCCAGGGCAAAACCATTCAGTCTACTCTGCCCTTTCCTCTGCACGAGTACAGCAGAGGGCATCAGCTCAGCTTTCTCCCCACTTCGAGATGTTTTAGGCCTCGAAGGTAACAGCAGACAGAATTAAAAATCACGAGCAAGTGCTGAAGGGAATTTTCACAGACCTCTTTGTGAACAGTTCGCTGGAGGAGATATACACACCTACGTGTTCCTGTGTGATCTGTACAGTGGGGAGGGCCTGGATCTTTTCTTTGTCTGCTGGCGGTGGTCCAGTGTTTTCAAACTGATTTAGTAACTGAAAAAACAACACGTCGCAGAAGGCAGAAAGATGTGAGCTCAGCAGCACAGAGAATGGGTTCACTGACCAAACTGAGGCACTTAAATCCAGCGTCCCCTGTGCCACGGACCCCACCCCCCCACTTCCACACCTTCAGGGATTTGTTCCCACTGCAGCACGATGGGTGCCCACAATTTTGCAAGCACTACCCAAGAGGACCTGAGGCACCACTGCAATGCTGACTGTACCTGTGTAATAATTGCATCCAGGCCGTTAGCACCCCAGGCATAGTCCATTGGATTTGAATGCAAGACTCCCCTTCAAGAATAAGAACAGCAATTAAATTCAAGCTGAAGCATGAACCACCTCAGAAACAAACAGCTCAGCTTCAACTCACCAAGGACCGAGTCCTAAGTTTGGTATTGTTGTAGGTGCAATAATACCATTGACCAGCTGCTGAATAATTCTGAAAGACAAGGAAGACAGGATTAAACATGAATTTGTACCTGCTAGCTCCCAGTCCAGAGATCTGACACGGAAAGAGTGGCTAAATACTGTCACATCATCAAAAGGAAGAAAAGAAACTGATTATTCATTGACAAAGAAGACTGAATGCGTTATCTGGATGGAATAATTTCTGACAGAGATGGCAAAGAGTCTCTCCAGGATACTTCTGAAGACACTTCATTGCTGTTCTCTGGTGTTCCACCTTGTTTTTCCTCACCATGAGTATGGTATTGTCGCAATACCCAGTGATGACCAGGAAATGGGTCACACCTCCCAGCCTCACTGCAGCCTGGGTTGTTGTGCTCATGTAGAAAAGCCCCTAAAACTCAAAGCAAGAGCTTGGCAGGCTGAGCTGAATCCTGATATCCAGATGCACGAGCTCCCAGAGGACAGAGCCGGGCACCCATGAAGGACAGCCACGCCACACAGCTGCATCTACGAGCAGCCTTAGGGAGAACACTTAAAGCGAGAAGGAAGAGACAAGGGCTGATTTGTGGTGAAATCATCAGTGAAAAAATAACGAGGCTTTCTGCACGAGAACCGTGGCAGCAGTTCTTACCCCTCCAGTGTGGGAACGCCCTCGTGCCTGCCAGCAGCACGCCGCGTGGCGAGACGAGCCCGGGGCTGCCTCGCTCCGTACCGGTGCCGGGACTGATGCTCTCTCTCCCGCCGGTTCTCAGAGTCCCTGTTGTCTTCTGACTGCACATTGGACCCGAACGGAATCTCAAAGCCGTCGTCGAAAATCCCAAAGGCAAACTGGCCGTAGCCCTGAGGCAAAGTGAACAAGTGCTGATCCACGTTCTGGGTGGGAGAGAATTCGAGAGCGGATTTGTAACGAGATCAGAAATCGAACGGCTTTCACTAGTGGTCTTCCCCCCAGTCTCCCAACAACGACTTGTCTCTTCAGAGCCCTTGTTTGATACAAGGTGCTCGATGCTGAAGTAGCTGAGGGAGGAACAGAAACTCAGACTGAAACTACGAATGAATGTCAGAAAGGAATACAACTTCCCTGGTTTCTCTGTAGCTGCTGCATGCAACTGCATAATAACACAGCCACACAGCTCTCTAAACCCCAAATTAGATCCCCTCACAACTACAACAAGCTACAAATGATGGTCCTATGGAAATATTACGTGCAGAGATTTCAGGAGCAGCAAGTAGATGCCACTAATACCTCCTTCCCTGTATTTAGTCAAAATCTAGGGAACATTTAAACAATACACCAACGGAGACACCTCAATTCAACAGCTGGAAAGAAAACCTTTGAAGAAATAGAGAGGACTCACCTCAAAAGGATGCCTATTCTGATCACTGGTTGATGCAGAGGAGCTGGTTTCATTCTCAGTGTTCCTGAGAAGAACGAAAGCATTGCTAAGTGTCAGAAGGGTGCTGTGAAAAGACTTTCCCAGCAGAGGGAATCGAGGGACAGGAATGTGACACAATGAGCAAACAGCAAAGCTGCTCAGTAACAGCACAGAGGAAGTTAGTCAGAGCTGTAAGGAGCCACAGAGGTCAGTTCACCTGCCCTTCTGCTCTGGATCATACAGAAGTCTGCCTGCCCCCAGATGCTCATTTTCTCTTTGTCCCTAGGAATTCTCATTTTTCACTCTCTGCAACCCTCATTACTCACACCATCATCCATCTTCCCCCACCCTTCTAGATTCCATTTTGATGAAGTTAGGGAAAAGTGAGCGATCCTTCAAGCAAAGACTCCCTGCACAGTCCACCTCAAACAAGTCAGCTTTTTCCCTGGGGCACCAAGAAGAGAAGATTTAAGGTACAAACCCTGACCACTATGACCCAGATGTGCTTAAGTCTAATCCTGAATCAAAGGAATTTCTCTATTGCAGAAGCATGTGACCAAACGGGGCAGATTTAGGAAAAAACTCTTAATGCCACCAGGCTTCTGCTTTTGGGTAGCTGCATGAACATTTACTGCTCAGAATCTAGGTCTTTGTTTTGACATTATAGGTAACAAAACCCATAAGGTTCACCTATTAAGAGATTCTCTTCAAGGTCACAGCCAATCGCCAACACAAGAAGGATTAGCCAGGGCTGACTTTTCATCTCTGGGGTTGGTACAGTGAGACAAGAAACCACCTTCTCAGTACAGAATCATCAGTCTGTAGGTGGTCTGAAGACCCCCTCCCTGCCAGCTCTAAGAACATGCATCTGAGACACATCTCAAGCTGTGTGCGTGCCAGCCTGACTCCATGCTGTTCAGTCTAACCACGGACAAACACATCTGAAACACTGGGACTCTCACTCTTGCCTATTCTGACACTGTCAGAGAGCAATGCCACTACTAAGTCATCAGTAAAACTTGTGAATACAGATCTCAGCTGCTTCAGTGCAGAGTCCAAAGTCTTAGTCAAGGTGTAGTGCTATTAGTACCTCAAACCATGCTACGTACAGCCCCCATTTTGAAGATCTCTTTTCTTGGACAGCTGGTATTGAACAGTTCAGCAGTAAGGGGCCTACAAAGATAAGCAAGTCCAACTGCCAGATCTCTTCAGGGCCAACCTGAAGTTAGAACCCGTTATTGAGGGCACTGCCCAAGTGCCTCTCAGACACTGACCAGCACACAGCACCAGCCACCCCTCTAGGAACCCAAATCTAGCAAAGAAAATTGGCCTAATGCTCCATCTGAACCTCCCCAGCACAGCTTTGTGCCACTCCCACCGCTGGTGAACAGGGAACAGGCCTTCCTCAGCACTTCCCCTCCTCATGGAGCTGCAGAGAACAGCAAAGTCACTTCTCAGCCTCCTTTCCTCCACGCCTGACAACCCAGGCATGCTCAGGCTCTCCTCATACCACATACCTGCCAGCCCTTTACCATCCTCCTCTGGATGCATTCAAGCATCTTAATATCCTTTCTATGTTATCTCTGCCCCGATGACTCAAAGCAGTTAAGAGCTATCACATGCCATGAGGAAAGCTTCTGACACCTTTTCCTGTTTGCTTTGGGTCGACACACTCCTCCCACCCTTACCTGCAGAGGTAGGCTACACATACTAAGCACTACATAACCACAGCAAGGAAAGAAAGGCCAAATACTGTCCAGAACCAAAATCTGTGTAGCGTGACACTGCCTTTTACCCAGAAAAAGAGCAGAATAGGTTTGAATTCACCCTAGCAATGGTCTTTGGAAGCAGCACGTTACCTTGGCTCTTCAGGAAGTTCTTCAATAAAACCAGATTCACACCGTGGGCAAATGTAGTCCTAGAGGAGAAGAAACACTGAATGAGAAAAAACAAGCCACGCTGCGATGAGACAACATCACCTGGTATGACAGCCCCCAGGAACCCAGCACAGCTCCCAAGAAAGCCATCCCGCACCATCCTAAGCAGCAGCTTTTCTGTGTGTGTGGATTAGATGCAATGTGTCACATTCCTACCCCGCGGCGACACCACGGTTTACTGTTACTGCACAAATAACCAGATCAGAGAGGCAGTCAGCCCGAAGATCCCCTACACCACATCAGTCTCACAGCAAAAAATAAATGAAAGCCACACAAATAGCCCACCTTGTACTTGTTAGGAAGGGAGCCCTGCTCAAATTACTCAAATACTTCACTGAGAAATTAGGCACAGACAGAAGAACTCCTCTCATCACCTGGTTGGGCACTTCTGTAACCTAGTTTGAAATCCCATTTAACTTAAAGGGTAAAAATGGTTTGGGCAGCCAATATAGATAGAAGAGAGCTATCACGAGACCTATTAAGAAGTATATCCACCATCAGTATGACTCGGTACAGGTGGCAACAGAGCCAAAAGGATCCCCAGACCACCTGTCACCACACCAGGAAGGGGAATTGAGAAACCTGAACCTGCTTTGAACTTGGATTTATGTAAGACGTGGATAATGCTAATTGATCCCCAGTACAGACAAAACATTAGGTAACACGTGTTGCAGTTCAGAGTGAAGTGAAAGCCAACCCAGAAGAGGAGCACTAAAACACTACCCTTTAAATATTGGTGTGTTCGCAAGGCTTCCCCTCACCTCTCCCAGGAGGCCAAAGCATCCTAATGAATGAAACAAGAAGGGAATCGTGGGCTAATTACAGCATCGTTCCCACTTGGGAAGAGTTTAATGGAAAGCCAATCTGATGCAGTCCGGGGTTCCCACCCCTCAGAGCTCGGGGACACACAAATGGGTCATTCTGCAGCTCACAATACCAGAATGTCACACTCCCACGCTCAGCCCTCGTTACAGAGAGCTACTGCCACCCCTGTGGCTTTTAATACTGAAGGCTGAGTATGACAGAATAAACAGCCTGTGTATTCGGAGCAGGATTCCTCAAGAGCTTGCTACAGTCACTTCCCCCCCCCCCCCCCCCCTTGCAGTTCTTGGTGTCAGCAAGGATTTTATACTTCACCTCACAAAAGGGAATTACTGGGTTGTTTAGCACAAGGTGGCCACATGAGAAGAAGTGACACTACTGAGTCACAAGAGGAAGTGACAAATGCTGCACTCAGCCCCAAACTGAGCCTGGCTCAGGACTGTCCCAGTGCAGGACATGGGAGACACGGGACCCCACAGTGCTGCAGCCTCTGCATGGAAACTTTGCCCCCGTGTCACTGCTGCATCCGAGTTGTCCTAAGGCTCAAAGCAAAGTTAATGCGACTCCCAGGAAGAGGAAGGGACGACAGCTACGTGGGTTTTGCCTGTTAAGACACCTGGAACTGCCCCTCAAGGCAACGCAGGCAGAAAAAAGAAATAAAACCCAAGCAAAATGCAGCAGGGCCAAGAGAACCACTCAGCTCTGCTCCTGTCTGCCCAGCAAAATAAGGAAGTAGCAGGCACCCTCCAGTTACAGGACCCAGAGAAGCTGCTGCTCCCTCCTCTGGGCAGGGCTCTTTAGGTTGGCAATTATGAAACCACTCTATCTAGAGCATTTACACAACGCTTCATTTCAAGAAGGTTTCCGCACCAAATCACCAGAATACAGGAACTCCTGCACACTCTACAGGAAAACAGATCAATTACCCCTTGCAATAACCCCCTGCTGGTTCCCTTTTCACCCACACATCACTGGGATGGAATTATTACGCTCGACACACTTAAGAAGCCAGCCATGCAATCCTCTCACCTCTCCCATATAAGGGAGTTGCATGGGTTTGTTTTTCCTTTGTTTACAGACTCTGAATGTAGAGATCAGCAAATTCCTTTGCAGCTGGAACAGCACAAATGTCACAGTTCATTGTTTCTCAGGTTGTCTGAATGAATCCTTCCCCAGCACGTGCTACGGTACCCTCGGCAGCAAGCTCTGCAATCAGGAAGTAAAACCAGCAAACTCGGATCCTGAAACAAGTCCGTTAATTATCTGCTCGTGAGATCTGCATCAATGAAAGAAGCTGTCAGCTCCCTGCTTGCTACCGGATGCGCTCTGCCGGCCTGAGCCCAACACAGGGCACTGGAACACAAAGTACTGCTGCTCCTGGGTTACAGCCTTCCAGCTCCTGAGCTACTTTCTCCAGCCGGGCTGTTCGCTCAGCAGGAGCGTATCAGCAGCTTCGTCTTCAGACTCCAACACACGTTGCTCAACTGCCGCCGAGACCCACCCTCGCCTGACCACTGAGAGACAGCAGAAGGACACAGCTCAAACCCAAACTCACCCGGTCGAAGCAACCACGGGAAATAAAACCACATACACGCACGAGCGCGCCGACTTTCAAAATACAATGAATGATTTAAAAACTAAAAAAAAAAAAAAAAAAAAAAAACCGCAACGCCTCATTCTGACAAGACCCCGTGAAACGTCTCAGGACAGACTCGGCATCACCAGCGGAATCCCCACGCCAAAGCCAACCCCGTGGCAGCTGAGCAGCGCGGTGTGCGAGGCGGCTCCACGCGGCCCCTCCACGTCCTGCAGACGGGCCGGGCTCCGCGCAGAGCTCACCCCCAGCCTGCCTGCCCCCCACACCGCCCTTCCCCGGCCTTGCAGCGCCGAGGCTCCGCACGGGCCGGCGCGTATCCCCGGCAGAGGCCTCGAAAGGCTCCGACCGAAGCGGCTCAGCCCGCAGAGCCACAGAACGGGCGGGGGCCCGCGGAAGGAAGCGACGCAGGATGGCGACGGCGCTCCCCCGGCCCCATTCGCATTCCCATCCCGCTCAGCGCTCCGTAACCGCCGCAGTCCCCGCCGCCCCTCGGCCCGGCCCGGCCCCCCAGGCCTCGTCCCCACGTGCCCGCCCCGCGGGGTTCCTCCCGACCCGGCGCTGCCCCACGGTTCCCCCGACCCCGCCCGGCCGCGCCCGCGCCTCCTCCGACTCACGGGAAGGCGCGGAGCGATCTCTGCCGAGCAGCAGTGGCAGAAGAAGCGGCCCGGCTCCGGGGAAGCCTCCGCCATCTTCCCACCCCCCCCGCGCCGCCCCGCCCCGCCCGGCGACGCAAGGAGGAGGGGACGGCGGCCGACAGGGGACAAAAAAGGGTCGGCTGCAGAAACGCGCGGAGCGGGCGGGGGGGGGGGGGTTGAGGCCGTGGGGGGGAGGGGGCGTGGTTTCGCGGTGGGGGCGTGGCTTGGGGAAGAGGCGCGCTCTCGTCCCTCGTTCCAGATCTGTGCTTTTCATCTTGGTAATAAAGACTAATAATTACTTTAATAAAGACTAACGATTACTCAAAAGCCGAATCATTTCCTTATTAAAAAAAAAAAAAAAAAAAAAAAGAAAGACCTGGGGAGAGACTGAGCCCATCAAAAAGAGGGCAAAGCCGTTTTCCTGTGAAAATCCCCCATATTCTTTAAAGATCGGCCCTGCCCCTGCCCCACCGCCTCGGGGGAGCTGCTCACAGCGGATTTGAGTCACCCCAAAGGCAGCGGTGGGGCGGCTTTCTCACGGTGCTGCAGAGCAGTGACGAGGGGGGAGGTGGCACATCCCGAGTCTGCATCGGCAGGAAACGTCAGGAAGAGCAGAGTCCTTGTTGGGGGGGGAAACGAGGGGAGAAGGGAGGAATGGGTGGGGTGGGATGGGGTGGGATGGGATTGGGATGGGATGGGGTGGGATGGGGTGGGGTGGGGTGGGGTGGGGTGGGATGGGATGGGATGGGATGGGGTGGGGTGGGGTGGGGTGGGGTGGGGTGGGGTGGGATTGGGGTGGGGTGGGGTGGGTTGGGGTGGGATGGGATAGAAGCACTTCTGTTCTGCAGTGGTGGTGGGGATGAGCGTCCCCCTGTGACCTCAAACCAAGGATCTGGATTCCCAGGACGCTTGGAGTGCATCAGCGTCGCAGTGAGGTCTGTGGGGTTCAGGAGCGGAGGGGACAAACGGCACGGGGCTGGTGGCCACCCCGTAAGCCCGAAAGAAACCTTAGCGGGAGAGGCAAAGAGCGTGGTGCCACTGTCAGGAGGAGGAAGAGGAGGAGGAAGGCTGGTTTTCACATGGGAGCAGGCCCCAGGGCAAGGCGTGTTCCTGCAGCCGGTGCAGATGTGGTGCCACGTTCCCAGGGTACCCGGTGGGGCTGGGCAGGGCCGGCGGCCACCTCTGCTGCCACTCGCAGTGCCCGGCTGTGGGTGTTGGTGATGAGCTCACCTCCTGAGACGTTACTTAATTCCAGTGGTGCCAGCGTGCCAGGGGCTGGTGGGGGGCTGCTGTGCGCTCTGGCATGTGCACATGTGTGCATGCATATGTGCATACCCGTGTGTGCACGCATGAGTGCAGTGCTGGGTCCTGAACCTGCTGCTCCGAGGGGGTTCAGTGGGGTGAGGATCCCCAGCACCAGGGTCTCTTGGCATGTGCATGCCCTGCAGGCAGGAATTTCTTTAATTAACAAAGCGCAGGCTGTGGATAAAACCCTGTGACGGAGGGATTTGCTGACACGGGATGTGCTGCGTGGAGATAAAGCCCAGACATATGGATGTTGTTCTGTGCAGACATTGCACCGCGCTGATGTGTTTCTCCCAGCACTCCCTCTCTCTGCCTGCCCCATCTCCTGCTGCTCTGGGGGGATGGTGAGGGTCTCCTGCTCACTGCATTCCCCATCACTGGGGGGTGGACCTTCAGGAACGGGCAGGCAACACAAACCAGCAGAACCTGGACAGTTTGGGCTCGGTTTTCCTCTCTGTTCCCAACCTCCCCCCATGACATGGGCAGGTCGTTTTCTGTAAGGACTTGGCCTCTGGGCTCTGTGTTCCTATACAAAGTGGTTGCTGGAAGGTGATGCCCTCTGCCTGGCTCTCCTCACCCGCCTGTGTCAGTCTGGGGACCTGCGGGCAGCTCTGGGCACAGCCTGGCCCCGCTCTCTCATTGCTCCCCGAGTCCCAGCACCTTCCTGAGCCCTTCCTTCCAAGGGAGAAGAACTGGTGCAGCTGGTCTCCCTGCTCCTCTCCACCCAGATTGTGTATAATTGCTTATTTTAATTAATATATTGGAGGCCACTCAAAGGAAAGCGGCGCGATTTGCTACAACCACCGCAGGGATCGTCTGCCAGCCCCAACCCATTCGTGTCACGACGGATTTGAATCGGCCTCCTTTTGAATTCCCTCACAGACAGATCAGACGATTTGCATCCCCCACCTCACCCTCCCTGGGCTGTCTGGGGCTGAGCTCTGCACCGCAGCACAGCCCATGGCATCTCCTCTGAGACCGCGTTCGGTCCCCGCTGGGACCCCACCTGCTTCCAGGAGCTCCTTGGGATGCGGGAAAGTTCCAGCTCTCAGGGGACAGCTTCTGAGCTCCACCCAAAATTTCCTTTTTTTTTTTTTTTTTAATTATCTTTCGCCCCCCACCCCACCCCCCTTTTTTTTTTTTTTTTCTTTGCTTCTCTTTTCCTATGCTTAATTTAAACCATTGTTTTTCAAGGGCAATTTTAATGCGAAAAACATGCTTTTTCTCCTAACTGCGAGCCTGGGCTATGTAAGCAATCAGTTTTCTTGTCTGAAGGGAGCTGTGGGGTGGACGGGGCTCTGCGGGAGGTGTGGGACCCGCAGTGCCTCTGCCCTTGGCTGCCCGCAGTGCATGCACACCTCCCACTTTGGGCTGGGAAGCGTTCACCCCATCCAGCTCCCCTGCACCCCGTTCAGACCCGCACGGCTCCGTGACGTTTGATGGAGCTGTCGGCTCTTCCCTGAGGGCAATCTTTGCTCTTTCCACAGCGGCGGACGAAGCATTTCCACTGGGGAAACCGCACGGGCGGCTGAGTCACGGCTTGTTTACACGGCGTGCCCGTGAAAGGTGCTCAGAGAAGTGTGTCACCGTGTGGCTCTGTGCACGGGGACCTGGGGACAGCACGGCCAGGCTGTGCAGGCCAAGGCACGGAGTGAGCAAAGCGTGCAAGGGGACAGCTGCACGTGTGCACAGGTGGCTTTGTGCATGCATGCATGCACCTGAGTGTTCGCCTGCTCTCAGAGGCATCCCCTGCATGCAGCAGGAGGTGAAGCCCTTAGGGTCCACGAGGGCTGTGTCAGGAGCATCCCCCTGGCCCCAGCAGGTGACCTGAGCTCATGCAAGCAGCCGGGGCTGCTGAACGGCTGTGCCACCCCACGCTGCCCGCCGCACCTCCTGGGGCTCAGACAGACATGCGGGCAACGAGATTGTTTTGTAAGGAACTAATTAAGGCAGCTATAAATCTGTGTGTGCATAGACGGGAGAGATGAAAACCAGAGCCAACTGCAGGCCATAGACAAGAGACATCTGTTCTTTCACTCAAGAGGGAAACGCACTCCGTCGCACACAGCTCCTTCTCGTTGGCTGCGTGGGGCCCCGGGATGGCCCTGCTCCCCCCACGCTCCCTCTTCCTACCTCCCACGGAATCACAGAATAGCTGGGGCCGGAAGAGACCCTAAAGCCAATCCAGTTCCAACCTTGATCTCTTTCTTCCCCTTCTGGAAGGAAAGAGGCATCAGGACAAAGCCCTGAAGAGCACCGGGGCAAAGCTGTGGGTGCAGAGCTGTGGCTGCTGCCCTGCAGGATGCTCCCAAGCAGCTCTGCTGTGCTTTGGTGCAACGCTGGGCACGAGGAGCAGGAAAAGGGAATGGGTCCCTCCCTGGGGGGAGGACTCCCACGGTCACAGAGCTGGAGCAGACAGCTCACACCCAACTGCAGCCAGAGAGCGTGCTGAATGCATCGCTGCCAGCACGCACCACAGGGTGCAGGCAGCAGCGTAGATCGAGGCTTTAATTAAGCATTTGACACAGCGCCTTGTGAATTCTTAATTAAATCAAATTGCCTGTGATACGAGGGCTTTTATGACACACCGAGGGCTGGCATGAGCAGTGGCGAAGAGCAGCAAAGCGGGCTGGGGGCTGCGAGGCAAGGCTGGGTCGTGAGGGGCTGGGCAGCAGCGTGGGAGCAGTGCACAGGCCTCTGTGCAGCACACCAAGGATGCTGCAGCAGGAGCAGAGCTGGGAGCAGGGAGCAGCACGTCAGGCTGGCAGAAGGGCAGGAGCATCTGCATGTGATGAGAACACGCACGGTGGTGATCAGATCTGCAGGGGCAGGTCTTGGGAAGCCGGGCACCCCGCGCCCCTCCCCGCACGCAGGCTCCCACCCTTCCCTCTCATTTTGCAGAAGTGGAAGTGTCCCAGTAACATGAAACGATTTACTGAGGTGAGGAGCATCCAGCTCAGCACTTCTTGGCATTTGTTCACGGCTTTTCATCTTCAAAGCTCCTCGCAGCCATTAGCTAACTGCTAATGCAACCTTCCTGTGAGATAGTGCAGGATCAAGCAGAGGAGCATTATCTTGCCGCAGCAGATGGGGAAACTGAGGCTCGCAGTGGTGACGCTGCTGCCCCGGGCACAGGGCGAAGCTGCGTGTCAGAGCTGGGGGTGGAGCGTGCCCGACCAGGCATCGAGGCACGGAGTGTTCAGCCCTGTGCTCTCTCCCCAGCGCCGGTGATGCAGCTGTGAGCAACACGTAACTCCCTGGTTTGCCTGGCTGGAGCTATCCAGACACGGCAGAGAAAATCCAGCCCCCTGGGGCAGCAGCAGGCAACTCACCTAGCTTTACAGGGAGGGAAACTGAGGCTGGGGTCAAGCCTCACCCTGGCCCTGCTGCATTCTGGTGCTCAGCAGGCAGCGAGCCAGTCCAGCACCCCGACAACCCCATCCTGTGGGTACACATGGGTGGTGATGCTTGCACAAGGGTTGCTGCAGTGGGGAGGGTAGCGGGATGTTGGGGCCTCCTGCTGTGCTTCAATGGAGAATCAGCATCTGGAACCCCACAGGACTTGTCCAGAGCCTCCCAGCTACACCCACCCACAGGGTCGATATGAAACCTCTGTGTTTCTGCCTGTGCCCTGACCCTGGGCTATGGGAGAGACACTTCTCAATTGACTGTCTTCTTGTAAATTGCAGCTCTAATCGGTTTAGCAGAGTTTAATTAGCCTGAACTGATGAGTGAGGCGAGATTCCCTCCTTAAAGGATCCCGGCAGTTCAGGAGAACAGAGCCATAGCTGCCTCTTGAACCTCAGCCTGAAATCTTGCTGTAGACCAAAGCGTAATGGGAAGCCTCCTGACCCAGAACAATACCAGCACCCAGACAGAAAAGGTCAGATGCGAGGCTGCCATTCACTGCGGCTGCAAAGAGCTCCTTTGTCCCAGCTCTGCCTGCCGCCCCCAAGCCCCACGAGTGGGCCGATGATTTTGGCTCCCAATCTGCATGGAGCTGAGCTCCAGGAGAGCAGTGGGGCCCTAAACCTGCCCCAGTGCTGCACCAGGGCAGCTTTCTCCCACGGTTCCTGGTCTTCCTTTCTCCCCCCTCACCATGCTAGTGCCACCATGCTGGCTCACAACTGCCACCTGCCCCACTGGTGGGTGCAGCAGGGGATGCAGTGGGGCACCCCCAGCTTGCAGCAGACTATTTAGATGGGTTCTGCTCCCAGTGCTGCTTGAGAACCAGCTCTGTCCCCTTCCCCACATCCATCTTCTCACAAACAGCAGTGCCTCCTGGAGAGCAGAGCACGGGGTGATCCTGAACCCCTGGCACAGTGCTGCCCTTCGTCACTCAGTGAGGGAGGAAGGGGCCTGACTTGCTCCCCTCCTGGCCTCCAGCTCCTTCTGTCCCCAGCCAGAGTGCAGAGCCCAGCTGTGCTGCTCCATCCAGATGTGGCGGCTTGGAGAGAGGTACGACCCCTTCCCTGCCAGACACGCCGGTTGTGCAATGCTGCTCTCAGCCAGGGAAAATCCCTTCTTGGCCTCTGTGAAGCTCCTCTGACATCCATGAGCATGTGAGCAAGTGCATCACTGCCTGCACTCTTATCGAATCCAGCTCGGGGATTTGACTCCCCGGCCCTCTGCCCTTACATGGGCAATTGCTCGCAGCGGATGGCACACACAGCTGGGGGCACAGAGATGGGATCGAGGCAGGGACAGCTGCTCAGCCTGGAGCCAGCACCACGCTGTGAACCTGTGCTCCCTGTGCTCCCAGTCCCCTCCATCCCTCAGGGACAGCAGGCGCCTTGCCGTGCCCCACGGCACACGCTCTGCTTACAGGCAGTGTGGCATTTCAGGCCCCAAGGGCTTTTTCAGAGTTGCTCTACAGCTTGCACCAAAGCCAAACCCAATTCTACACTCCCTGAGGGTGCAGAGGGAGAAGAGAAGGGAGACTGACCGCGGTGGAGAGCCAGCAGTTCCCCATCCCCATTCCCTGGCAGGGAGGGATGTGGCAGTGGCAGCAGACACGATCTCCCTGCCTGTGCTCCCGCTGGCATCACACCCCTCTCCAGCTGCGTGGCCACTGCTGCTCTGTGTCTTGCTGGACCCAAACTGCATCCAGTCAGATCTTGCACCAGAGAGATCTTTTCATGCTGTGCTGGCATCAGCTCGGAGCGAGGCGGCCGCTGCTGGAGCAGAGGGGTGGTGCGAGCTCCCCAGGGCCATCCATACGGGGCCCCTTCTCCTGAAAGAGCTGGGCCAGCTCTGCTGAAAACATGACCTCAGCTGAGGCCAGTGCAAAGGGTAACGTGTTCCCCTCAGCTGCACAGAGTGGAGGGACGGGGAGGTTCAGGGGCTGGAAAAGGTCCCTGGAGCGGCCGCGAGGAGGAGCGAGGCAGGAGGGATCCCATGGCCCGGTTCTCTGCTGTGGGAGAGGGCTGATGGATGAGGACTCTGCGCCCCGACACGCAGTGTGCAGCGTTGCCATAATGGCACGGGGCAGGAGTCTGAGACCATAGGATGTCAGGCAGGACCCTCATTCTTGGTGACAGTATGTGTCGTGGGGGTGGTACATCCCCCCCAGACCTTCTCCTTTCCCCCTGCATTGTTTGGGGTTTGCTCTGACAAGGGCTGGTGCTGCCCGAGGAAGCGGGACCTGACAATGCCTCAGTTTCCCTAATGGCACAGCACGGGTGATGCTGGGCTGTGGAGCTGCACAGCTGCTTGGAAAGCAAAGCTGAAAGAAGCCACGTGGCACAGACCCAGCAGGATTTGGAGGGCCCAGATGGGGTCGGGGGGGGGGGGGGGGAGAACTCATTCTGGCTGCAGAGATCCAGGGTCAGGCAGGTGGGCGCCCTGCATAGCACCGACCCCAGCACCAACCAACCCATGCAAACCTCGCTCCTCCTGCCCCAACCCTTCATACGCTCCTCATCCTCCCATTCCCGGGGGTACCCCAAAACCTGCCCTGTGCCACCGCCCCCCCCCCCCCCTCTTCATCCCCAGCTGCGGACACGCAGACACAGAGACACACAGACAGAGACACACGGACCCATACCCCCCACGCCATCACCCCTCACCCCGTGCTCCCCCCCCCCCCAACTCCTTTCTCACCCCCCCCCCCCTTTCTCCCTTCCCTCCCCGCCGCCCCGGCCCCCCCGTCCCGCCCGCCGCCCCGCCCGGTGATTCACGCCGCCCCGCCGCTTTATAACGCCGCCGGCCCCCGCCGCCGCCTCACAGGCAACAGGTCCCGGAGCGTCCCGGTCGCGTCCCGTCCCACCACCCCCCGGCCCGGCCCGGCCCGGCCATGCCGCTCCGGCTGGCTCTCTGCCTGCTCGTCCTCTGCGGCCTCGCCGGCGGCGACGCCGCGCACGGTAAGAGCTCTCGGGGCGGGGGGGGGGAACGGGACAGCCGCACCCGACGGGAGCTGACGCGCCGCGCCCCGTCCCGTCCCGTCGTGCCGGCAGGTGCCTGGGGCGGGGGCAGGGGCGGCCCCGAGTCCCGGCGCCGTTACCGGACTGTCCTCCGCTTTGGTCCCATCCGTCCCGAGCCCGTCGGTTGCTGGCTGAGAGCTGGTGCTGAACTTGGGCTCTGCTGCCTGCTCGCGGGGGCTCCTGGTTCCTCTCCCATCGCTTGCATCGGCAGTGGGCAGCGGGTGTCCGGCTGGGCAGTGTGACCCCGCTGACGCAGCCTGGAATGGGGCAGTGCCGCCGCATCATCCCGCTGTCCTGGCTCCGGCGTGGGGCTGGAGGTGCGTGGAGCCCCTGGAGCTGCCCGTCCCACGCTGGGTCCTGCAGAGGGTCTCGCTGCTCGTGGTGCATCGAGCTCCGGTGCTTTGCGATCCGCTCCGCTAGGTTGGGAAGGACTGGGAGCCACGGCCAGTTCATGGGTTGGGTGTGGAGTTTCCAGTTCCAACCCCTCCCTGTTCAGATGACTGTGCTGGCAGCTTGTAAGGGCACTTGCTGGCATCCAGGCAGGTTGGTGGCCATAGCCATGTGGGGAAGCCTCCGAGTGCCTGGGTTGGCTGGGACCCCTGGGCTCCAATCACCCTTCCCAGCCCCGCTGTGCTCAGCCGAGGCTGCTGCCTGCCAGCACCGCTTCTGCAGCAGTGCTGGAGTTTCCATCTTCCCCTCCGCACAGTCACGTTTGTCTCCGTCACACACTGCCAGCATGGGCAGGGAGCAGCACTCCCCAGACAGCTCTGCACTGAGGTACCCCAGCAGACAGAGGGGCTCTTGTGAGATGCCCGGGGGTGCTGCAGCCTTTAGAATCACAGTCAGCATCGCCCCAGACCACGAGATTTCCTCTCCCTGCTCCAGAAGGTCCCATTCAAACAGTGAGAAGCCCCAGGTGTAAGCACTGTGTGCCCCCTCTGACTTGAGCCCATGTCCTGCAGATTGCTGCAGGCAACAGCGTTGCAAAGGATACAGCCAAGGTGCTGGGAAAACAGAGGATGGGGTGCCTGGAGAGCCCCTGCATGGCCTGGGGCATGTCCCCTTCCCTGCCCTGGATCTGCTGATTTGAGCATGTGGGTATGTGCACAGGGATGGAGCTGAAGCTGGGAGCCCCGTGGTTTGGGGAAAGCACTCCTGGGTCAGTGGGACTCAGCCCTGTGGAGGTGTGAAAGTGGCTCCTGCTTGCTTGTGTGTCACAGCTGTCCTCTTGCTCAGCCTCCCTGCGGTGCCAGGACCTGTGCCATCCCCTGCTGCGTTGCTGGGTGTGCTGCCAGATGTGTTCACAGCACAATCTGGAGCCCTCCTGCCCGTTGCTGCCGGGGCGCCCTGCAGCTGCCATGCAATGAGGGAGTGCTGGAACCACAGCCCTGGGGTGGAGGCAGCAGGTTCCTGTGCATGGCATCAAAGGGAAACTTCACATTTTTGATATTGTGCTGTTTTTTGTCTTGAAAACGTACGTGCAGTTGGCTTACTTTCTGTTGGCAATGATTCTGCAACTGAAGCTACTCTGGAGTAGCCAAAGATCCCTGCTGGGATGCTGTTGGGCTTACAGACCATCTCTTGGGCTCTGGGGGCACCAGGAGGTTCCTGGGTGAGAGCACAGCATCAGGTGGGCTCTGGCTCTGCCACCGTGCTCCCACTTTCCTGGCACAGCACGCATCGTGTGATGGGAATTTCCTGGGCTGTTCAGTGCAGCTCCTGGCCCTTGCCTGGAGGACTCTCCCCATGGGCATCAGACACCCATGGGCCATGGAAAAGCCATGGGGAGCTTTGGGACTGGGGAGCTTTAGGCTTGCCATGCGCACATGGGCAGGTGCTGCTGGCAGTGGGAGCAGACCCAGTAGTAGAGTGAGCCCATCCTGGGGCTGCATTCTGCTCTGCCTCCTGCTCAGGCCGTGCCCGGCCTCAGGCTTCCCCTGCAGCATCACTATTTGCAGTGCTCAGTCTGCTAACAGAGCTTCTCTCGCAGTCCAGAAGTGTGAGAATACAGCAGTCTTGGTGCAGGGTCCTCGAGCTGGTGCTGAGTTGCACTAACTTGTGCAAAGGATGTTGGTGCGGATGCCCATAGCAGCAGACACAGCTCCGTGTGCCAGCACCCTGCACCCAGCAGTGCTGGCATCACTGCAGCCCCGGGTGCTGCAGATGTGTGGCTGCTTCTGGAGAGCTGGGTAACGTGGGGGGAATCGGGGCAGTGGGATATCGTCGAGGAGAAATGGGCTTCTAAGAACTGCTGGACAAATTCAGAGGATTCAGGGCCACGCTGGCACCGTGCTGAGCTCCAGGTGTGAGGTGCTGGATGCCCACAGCTCAGGGCTGGTGGGATTTGCTCCATCCATGCCCACCCTGATGGACTCAGGTCCTTGCAGGGAGCTGTCATCACCTCGCCAGCATTCCCTTGTGCTTTCCCCAAAGCGAAATGGGGCTGGGGGAGCTGGGGTGGAGGGTGCTGACACCCCGTGGAGTGGGACGAGCCCTTGCTTTGGAGGAGAGCAGCCCAGTGCTGGCATCTGGCAGCGGGATCCAGCCCTTCCCCCAACCCCACGCACATCTTTAGCCGTTTAACAAACCTCAAACGCAGCTAATGAGAACATAAACCCAAATAAGCGTCAGAAGAGGCCGCTTTGCAGAGGCGGAAATTGCAAAGGAATCACTCACAAAAAGGAAAAAAAAAAAAAATAGTATAAATGATTTGCTCATGAGGTTAAGGAACAAACAGGCTTTTGACTCAGTGGGATCAGATGCCGCTGGGGCTGGCCGTGTCCCAAGGGCTGTGTCAAGTGCCCTGCTTGCCGGCCGGCTCCTCACAAAGGCAGTGTGTGTGGGGCTGCGTGCTGCAGGGCTGGTCCCTCCGTGGGGCTCACGGTGCTCTGTGTGCCGGGCAGGGGGTCCTGGCAGGCACGGGGCAGGGGGGCAGGGAGTGGAGGCTGAGTGGAAATGCTGGTCACCTGCTGGCAGGCATCACACCGTGCCACCCAGCCCACCCTCTGCCCTCCCTGCAGGTGGGATCTGCTGGCTGCAGCAGGGGAAGGAGGCCAAGTGCACCATGATCCTGAAGACAGGCGTGACGTGGGAAGAGTGCTGCGCCAACGGCAACGTGGACGTGGCCTGGTCTAATTACACCTACCCAGGCAACAAGATCAGCCTGCTGGGCTTCCTGGGGCTGGTGACCTGCCATCCCTGCAAAGGTGAGTGTGGGGCTGGGGGATGGGGACGGCAGTGGGGCTGAGGGTGGCACTGAGCTCACAGCGATGCAGCAGTTCCCAGTGCCTCTCTGCATCCCTGAATGGGTACCGTGGGGCATGGCTTGTGGGGCAGCCCCTGCCCCCCAGTAGCTCCGCTGTAACAGAGTGGGGTTGTGTGCCGTGGTTGTGACCACTGAGGGTGTGGGGCCGAGCTCAGCTGACGGATCAGCTGGGGGCTGCCCGACCCCGCCGCCCTCTCCAGGTTTGGCCAGAGGGAAGCTTCTTTTATTTATTTATTTTCACGGGAAGATGTATTTCTTCCCTTCTGCTCCCCCCTTCCTCCTCCCAGCGAATCCCAAGCGCGTTGTGTGTGAGATGGCTTTACATAACAGACAGTTCCAAAAATGGAAACCCTCCAGCTGTGAGTTCCAGGCCCTCCAGATGTTTTGGCGCATGCCACAGGCACGGATCCCCTCGCCGCACTTGCGTGGTCGTGTGAGAACCCACTGAGGACCTGCTGACCACAGGAATCGGGAGCAGGTCTTTGGAAGGTCACTGCGTTATTTGCTTAACGCGGGGTGGGGAGAAACACTCTTAAGAAAACAATTCCTTCCAGTGCCTCCGTGGTCCCAGTGCAGCCCCCAGTGCTCAAGGTTGGATCCTGTGCCCTGTGAGATGCTTGGCAGGTGCTCAGCAGGGATGGGGATGTGCAGGACGACCCATAGCAGGGTTTTGTGGTTGCCCAAGCTCTTGGAGTGGGACCTCAGCACAAAGTGACCACGAGGAAAATGGGACAGCTGTGTTGGTCGGTCTGGATGGAGCTGGGTGGGCTCCACAAAGCTGAGGGCTGTGGGGTTGCTCCAGGAGAACTGCATCTGGGCTCTGTGGCTCTGCTGGGAGGTGGAATTCCTGGTGGCAGCTGCTGGGACACAGTGTGTCCCCCCCCAGGTGCTGGGTCTGGGGCTGGTAAGGGACAGATGCTCCTGGGGCCTGAGTGTCTTCCTGCAGTGGGATGGATGGACCCTGCTGTGGTGCACGGGGCACCAGCCGTGCTGTGCTCCCCTCAAAGCTGTTCAGGGCAGGCCCCAGCTATGGAAATCAGGGAACAAAGCAGGAAACTGCCCGTCTCCCACCGGGGAATTTCTCCTGGGAACCTGGGCCAAGCAGACAGGGGATTTCCCCTTCCCCCTCCTCCCCTTGCTGTCTCCCGAAGTGACCCGGTTACTGCAGGGAAATCCCCCTTCTTTATCTCCCTGCTGACATCTTCCCAGCACACACCCTGTCTGCAGGAATCCCTCCTGCTTTGGGGTGAAGCCCGGGCTGGGGAGGGCTCTCTTCCCTCCTGCTGGGTGTGATGGAGCTGGGTCCTGGTGGTTCCCTCATCCCCAGGGCTGCCCTTTGGAGCAGCATCTGTGTGCGACTGGAGACAGAGGTGGGGGGTCCCCAGCCCTGATCCCCCCATCCCTGCAGACTGTCTCCTCCCTGTCCCCTGCCCCCAGGGTCACGGTGGCCACGGGGTCCCTTTTGTGCCCAGTGCTGTCCCTGCAGGGAGGCACCCACGGGACAATGCGTCCATCTGTCTCGCCGGGAAGCGGACGGGACGGGGGATCTGCCGCTCGCTGCTGTGACCTGCTCTTGTGTTCAAGTCACGGAGGCCTGGAGCAAAACAGGGCTGGGTATTGTCTGATTAAAGCGGAGCTCTTGATTGCCCAGACGACTTGCAAAGCCCAGTTCCTTCTGGAGGATCTGGGGCCTTACAGAGATAGATTTTTTCCATTGCATAAGAAAAAGAAACGTTTCCTTCCAAAAAAATAAATCCGTAGAAATGAATTAGCTGGTGCTGATCTGAGGGCCAGCTCTCTGGCTGGGTTAAGTGTTGGATGATGGCTCTGCGCTGCAGCCAACGACCTGCTCCTCCGCAGCACTGAGCAGATCCAGATGCTGCTGCAAGCTGCACTCCGTGCTGCACAGCCCCCACGGGGACCCTGGGGCGGCCCCCAGGTAACGTGGGTGCTGCTGTGGGTGGTGACACTGTGCTCCCCTCTGTCCCCAGAGAGCTGCGAGGGGGTGGTGTGCGGCCCCGACAAGGTGTGCAAGATGAAGCATGGGCGGCCCCAGTGTGCCTGTGCTCCTGACTGCTCCAGTCTGCCCCGCAAGCTGCAGGTCTGCGGCTCCGACGGCTACACGTACCGTGACGAGTGCGACCTGCTGACAGCCAAGTGCAGAGACCACCCCGACCTGGAGGTGATGTACCAGGGCAAATGCAAAAGTAAGTTCTCCCACCCCCTTGCCCTGCTCCCGTCCCCCCCCCCGCCCCGTGGCTGCTTTTAGGAGGGATGAACGGGAACGTGCTCCCCAAATCACACAGCTTGGCAGCGATGATAAGAAGCTGAGCTGCTCTGTCGTGTTGTGCCAGCACCTTGGGCCACCATTCCCACTTCTCCTGCCCTGCACAGCCAGGTCTCTCTGGGCAACTGATCCTGCCCTGAATGCAGAGTTCCCTTTGCAGTTTGCTCCTCTCTCATGGGAGCAGATCCACAAGGCTTTGCTCTGCGCAGGGGGACAGGCGCAGTCCCCAGCCCCCAACCTGCATCTCCCCACCTGGAGTTAAGTCGTGGCTGAGCTCTCTGGCCCTTGCTGCAGGGTGGAGTGGTAGAGCTGTCACCGTGGCAGCTCGAGCCGGGCAGCCTGGGATGCTGGAGCAGCTCATCAGTACGATGGGGGATTCAGCTTCGCCGCGGCTGGGGAATAGCAGTCCATAAAATGTCACTTCCAAACATCGAGCCCCTTTTTTGTTGTTTTGTTAAAGAGAGCAGTAATCCTCCCTGCCCTGCCAAGAACTGTCAGAATTATTATGATTATTTTCGCCAGCCCTCCTCTCTGAAATGCTTTGCCTGTCAAGCTCTGGACTGCACAGTAAAATTTGGGGCAAGAAATGTGAGTTGCAAGCTGGGAGTTGCAGATGCCAAGACTCCTTCCAATCCAGCAGGAAAATAGAGGGAGGAGGAGGGAAAACTTTGAGCAGTGTTTACAGCACCCAGAGTGTACGGTGGGTCTGCTGTGTCCCGGGGCTGCCGGTGCAGAGCCCTCAGGATGGGGTGCATGAGCTCCCTGCTCTCCTGGGGAGTTCCCCAGGTCCTCATCTGCCCTGCTCCCTCACTAAGGCACAAGGCCACTCATCCTGGCTGGGTGCTGGTGGCTGAGCCACGCTCCAATCCCTGAGTGAGGATGTCAGTGGATGTCAGCTCCCCACGGCGCGCACGATTCCCACTTCCTCACTGCTGCCTGGATGCAGGGGCTCTGGGATCGGGGTGCTGAACCTCCCAGCTCACTCCTCCTGGGGTGCTGAGCTGCAGACGCATGTGCTTCCCCTCAGAGTCCTGCTCCAGCGTGGTGTGCCCCGGCACCCACACCTGCGTGGTGGACCAGACGGGCAGCGCGCACTGCGTGATGTGCCGGACAGCACCCTGCCCCGAGCCCACGAGCCTGGACCACGCTCTCTGTGGCAACAACAACGTCACCTACCCGTCGGCGTGCCACCTGCGGAGGGCCACGTGCCACCTGGGCCGCTCCATCGGCGTGCGGCACTACGGGAGCTGCTCAGGTGAGCGGGGCCAGGAGCTCAGCAGTGGGGCTGCGTGGGGCCGTGCCCTCCTTGTGCCCCCTCTCATGGCTTTTTTTTCCCCTTTCCTCCCTCCTCCAGCCTCAGCCAGGTTCTCCCTGGAGACGGACAACGCGGAGGAGAACTACGTGTGAATCCTTCCTCCGCCGCGAGGCTGCAGCCGGCAGACAGGGGCATTATGTGTATACTGTACAAACCATATACCTGATATTTATTGAGATTAAAAAAAAGGGTCCTTATTTATATCTGCATGCTACGCAGCCGCAGAGGGACGGCTCCTGGCCATGCCTGCTCACAGCCCCTGCGCTGCTCCGTGCCCACGGCGTCGGGGGAGTGCCTGCACTGCTGCAACCCCCCCCACCCCCACCCCTCCCCAACAACGTGTCCTTGGACGGCCGCCCCGGGCCTATTTATTTTTGGATTGAATTCTTGGTACTCTGCTGACGTTTCTGGCCAGGACCTCAGGGTCGAGTGGGAATCTGCGCTTTATCTTTCCCCGGAGGGGCTCAGCCCCAGCTGCCAGCAGCAGGGAACGGAGCACGGAGCTGCTGCACCAGATTTGAGGCGGATAGATCTCTTATTTTTCTATGTCATTTCCTCCCGCGGTTTTAGCACGCGGGTGTTAAAACTGATTTCATTTAGGTTCTCCTGGGCCCACCGAGACCCGGCTTCCAGCTCTTCTGGAGGCGATTCTGGAGCTGCCCCGAGCTGCTCCAGTCCCCCACTCCCAACACCGCTGCTGTTTGTCCTCCTGTACCCACCCGTGGCCAAACCCACTTGGAAGGCAGAGGGCTGCAGGGCTCCTGAGACCCCCAGCCCCATGTCCCCTCTCTTTCGACACCCTCTGTATTTATTTTAACTTCCTCTCTCTTTATTTTTTTTGTGTGTGTTGTGACCCGTGTACATACCATCTCATCTCTTGACACCCAGAAGCTGTTGCCTTTATATAAATACCGTATATATAATATATATAAATACCCTATTTTCTATTTTTGTATGGTTGAGTTCTGATTGCTGAGGCAGACGTTGTAGGAACGTATACATTTCCTATTCCGTATCATTTAGGAGCATTTTATGACTGTGTTACAAATCGGATTACGATTAAAAAAAAAAAAAGAATAAAAGGTGCTGCGGTTCTGCTTTTGTTGCTCTGCTCCCGTGGCCCTGGAGGGTGCTGCAGCCCTGCTCTGCAGGAGCTCTTTTCCCCTATGTTACCTGGAATAGCAGCTGGACAGATCTGCAATAAATTGGGTTGGTGCTGTCTGTTTTGGGGCAGCCTCAGGCAGGTGGGGGTGCAGGGGTAGCAGGTGAAGCCTCAGCTCAGCTCCTGCTCCGTGGCTGCACCCGCCCGGGCCACCACCACATCTGTTTCAGCTTTATGTCATGGTTTTTCCACCCCGGCCAAGTCTGTGAGCAGCAGCAAGAAAGGAAAGGGGAGAGAGAGAGAGAGGCAAAAAAAAAACAAAAAAAAGAGCAACCGAAGAGCAATGCGAATCAAATGTGTTCCTAATATCAGTGTGTGCCGTAAGGGTTTGGTATTTCACAAAACAATTCCTGCCATTAATTGAGTCCTCATGTGCGAAGCTCTCCCGGCGGGCGGAGGCTGCAGCGTGCAGCGTGGCTTCAGTGGCTCCCAGAGCAGTGCTGCTGTGCTCCCAGCTGTGTCTTTGCCTAAGGGGATTGGGGACAGCACGGCTGCAGTGTGCCCCTGCCTATGGGATGGGTGCTGGGGAGCAGCCCTGGTGCTCCATGGGGTTCAGCAACACTCGGTGCCAACCTTGTGGCTCTGGTGCTGACCCACGCCAAGGAAGCAGGCATGGGCTGCAGCAATGACATCAGCAGTGCTGGTGAGCAAGTGATTTCAGCTTCCAGAATGGATCCATGAGTCAGGCATCTCCTTCCCCCGGTGTTTGGGTGGTCTGGGGTGAGCTGGGACAAGCACACCAGCAGCGTGCACACCCCGAGGCCACTGGTGCCTGCAGCAAGCAGAACTCTGGGCTCCCCGCTGCAGGGACCGTGAGGGCTGCAGGATGCTCTCTGGGATCAGCTCAGCATGCTGTCCCTGCCCGAGGGATGTCCTGTGCCACGCCACACGGTTCAGAGTGCCAGCAATTTGTGGATAAAACAAACAACCGGGAGCAGGGAACGGCTGAGCTGTCCCCAGGGGTGGCTGCAGGGCCGAGTGAGAGCCGGGTGCTGTGTGTGTATGTGCTGGCTGAGGTCCCACTGCTGCTCGCACACGTTCCTGAGTCCCTGGGGTCATTGCTTGGCCCCATCCCTGGGGAGCTGTGCAAAGTCGGAGCCCCACTGCAGCATCCCTATGCCATCTGTCTGCGCGGGTGGGAACAGTCACACCGGGAGCTGACTACTTTGGGACGTGGCTGTTCCCATAACTCCCATAACTCCCATAACTCCCATAACCCATGGTGGGGCAGGATAAGGAGCTTTTCCCGGCGGGAGGGCTGCTGGGATGCTCCATGGGTGGCAGGGCGTGGGTTCAGATCCTGGCTCACAGTAGTGCCTGGTCCTGAGCAGGACCTGCTCCTGCCCTCCTCTCTCTGCATTCCTGTTCATGAAACCCCAGCCCTGGGGGCTCTGGGTGGGGACTGAATCAGAAGAGCTGCATGCAGGACACTCAGAGAGCAGGTCTGTGGGTTGACATCAAGCCCACGACCCCAAGAGGGCACTGTCCATCTTCCCAGTGCCAGTAGCACGCAGCAGGACAGGAGAAGGGACAGCTGGAAAAAGCAGGATGTGGCCCCAAACAGTCCTCCTGGGATCAGCTGCCCAAGATGGGATTAAAGGGGGCCAGCAGCTGGAGATGGGTTCTGTGGGCTGTGAGTAGGTGAGACTGTCCCTCAGTCTGTCCCTTCATCTGTCCCTGCAGGGCTCCTGCAGATTATGGCAGGATCAGGGTGGGCTTGTGCTGGGGTGGGGAGGGGGAGAGCATCAGTGGGGCTTTCTCCTACCCTAGGGCTGCACTGGGGCACTGCAGGAGGAGGGAATGAGAGAGGGCAAACAGACAGAGGTCTGGGAATTGAGGTTTTATTGAGGGAGGAAAGCGGTGATGCAGCAAGTGGGGAAGTTGGTCTCCTCACCACCATCAGTCTCCTGCACTGCTTTGGAGCACGTAGGGAAACTGAGGCAGGAGCAACGAGCCCTGGTGTCAGTTCCCATTGAACATCAAACCCCTTGGAGCTGGAGGGGGACGTGGGAGGCCTGGCCCTCCCTACCCCTCCCAGGAGCTGCCAGCCACTCCGCTGCTCCCTGGTGCCCTGGGTCCGGTTTGTGCTTCTGCTGCTCATGGGGCTGGCGGTGCCTGAGCACGGTGTGATGCACCCAGTCGATGTAGTTGGAGATCTTGGTGTAAATGTCGGGGTACCGGCGATCCCCACATCTCTCCCCGGAGAACGAGACAACACCGTAAACCTTTCCCTTGAAGACCAGGGGTCCCCCAGAGTCACCCTGTGATGGGTTGTGGAGGGGAGGGGGGAGGTTAACAGCAGCCCTATGGTCTGGGGGGCAGGGGGGGGGGGGGGGGGGATGGGAGGGAGGGGATGGGTGCGTGGCACTCACTGCACAGACACCCTGCAGCGTGGTGTTGCGGCTGGCCCCGCACAGCATGTTCCCTGAGACACGGCCTTTCCATAGGGTTCGACACAGGCTCCTCTTGATGATGGTGGTGTTGGCCTCCATCAGCTGCGTGGGTCTCTCGCCGTAGTTGGAGATGTCCCCCCAACCCACCACGGAGCAGAGGGTGCCGGGTTTCAGATCGACGCGCGGCCGGGGCAGGCGGATGCGCTTCACAAATGCGTTCAGCGTGGCCGTGTGGTTCAGCTGGGCACGGAGCGGGAGCACGGATCCTTCCTCTTCCACCCTGACCCCACAGCTGAGCCCTCCCGCTGCTCCTGGACCCCCACCCAAGCCCGGTTCCCATCGCCCCGCTCAGCCCCCGTCCCTTCCAAACTGGAACCAGTGCTCTCCGGAGACTGGAGTTGCGGGCATCGCTCATCCCTGGGGCAGCGCTTCTCCGGAGAACACTGACACCTAGTGTCGGTCTCCAGCCCTGCCCGCGGCTCCGCGGCTCACCCTGAGCAGGCGGATATCGTTGTCCACCGTCCGGGGGTCGTAGAGGGGGTGGGCGATGGACTCCTCCACGCCGAACACCTGCTGGGACTCCTCGGGCTGCTCCAGGCTGTGGGCTCCCAGCACCACGCGGAAGGACGGGTTGTGCCTACGGGGCAACTGTGAGGAAGGATGGGTGCCCCAGGAGAGGGGAGAGGGGATGGGGGTTTTGCTCCAGGGTGGGGTTATCCACGTGAATGGGACCCCGGGGGTGACCGCTCACCTGGGGACGGGGCAGTGGGCGGCTGTCATCACCCACCTGGGCCACACCAGGAAGCCCCCGCAGAAGTGCAGCCCGTCCACCTGGATGGAGGCGATGAAGGGCCGCGAGTGCGGCACCACCGCCTTTCCCCCGATGACCCAACCGCTGCGGACACCTATCGGTTGCAGGTGGTCAAACCATCCGGGGGAGGGAGGTTAGGGTGCTTCGGGCACCCAGCACTGCCACCCGTGGGTGCGAGGTCCCCCAACCCTTCTCCCAACCCTCCCAGTTTTTCCATCACCTGCTGGACCCAACGCGGTGCCCCCCAGGCTGAGGATGAGCAGAGCAGCGAGCATGTCGGCACAGCGTGGGCCACCTCCACCTCCTGTGGGGCCACCTGAGGCTTTGGGGGGGGGGGGTTAAATAACCCTGGGGGGGAGGGGCTGTGGGCGCAGCCACTGCGCGGGCACTGGTGGGTACCCCCCATCCCCCCTGCTTCCTCCTCTTGGTATTGCTGCCTTGTGCAATCGGTTTGGATGGAGATGCGCAACGTTGAGGGGTGATGGGGGGGGTTCGGTTTTGCTGTCACAGAGCCGTGGGGACAGCCTGGACTGTGACACTGCCTGGCAGCTGTCCCTGGAGTGGAGGAGCGGCTGCTCCCTGGGAAGAGAATGGATAAGGGAAGGAAGAGAGAAAGCAGAGCAGCTTCCCAGCCCACGCCTGGCTGCTCTCATGTTCAATGGGATGAAATCCCCTTTGGCACAGAGGGTGCCAGTGAGAACAGGGTCCCTCCACGGTGCAGGGACACCTCCCAGGATGGCCCCAGGGCTGCTGGAGGCCTGGCACTGCTTGCTGTGCTGCCTTTCATCACTCCCGGCAGCTGCCCCTGCTCTGCACCCGCACGGGTATGGGCTTGAAGGTCTGAGAGCCGGGGTGCCCCCGCTGCAGTTTGCTTCGGGGGCTCAAGGAGCTCTCATGCCAACGGTGGGCAGATTTCTTAATGCCACCGTGGTTTGCGACTTGTCCTGGGCTTCCTGTGTCAGTTTGCCTGAGTTTACCCAATGCAACCGTCGTCGGGAAATGGAGGAGCTGACAGTGGGGGCAAATACCCCCGGCATCACACTTTGGGAGGGTGGGGTGGGGGGGGTGGGAGGGGAAGCACCCTCAGGGATGCAGGGGTGTGGGTGTAAAGATCCTCGGGACACCTCCTCCCCCCCCCCCCCCTCCGTCGGGGGCACCACCCACGGCCCCTCCGTCGCGCTCCCCCCGATCGGATCCCCCCCGCACCCGTTCGGGCGGGGAGAGCCGCACCCCGAAGCCGTTCGAGGGGCGGTGGCAGTGGCGGACCGCGCCCGGCAGACGGAGCTGTGCGGGGAGGAGGGAGCACCGGCGCGGCCCCGACATCCCTGCGCATCCCGCAGCCCCGCCGGGGATGCCGCCGCCCGCCGGGCCCTGAGAGCCGGGACGCCGGCGGCTGCCGGCCACGCACCGCCACGCACCGCCACGCCTCGCCCGGCACGAAGCAGCGGAACCCGTTTGGAAGGATGGAGTGAGTATAGAGGAGGAGCCGTTCCCCGCGGGACCCCCGCACCGGGCCGCGGGTCGTCCCCGTGCTGCGCACCGCAGTGCCGAGGAAGGGTCGGCCCGTGGGTGCGTGGGGTTCCGGATCCCATCCCCACCCCCACCCCCCCCCCACCCCCCCCCCCCCTTACCGTGGGGCTGCGGGGACGCGTGGAGTGGGGGTTGAGAAGTCGCTGGCGCCAGGTCGCATCGTTTCTCGGCGCGGGGACCCCGCACCCCGCTTCGTGGGGCTCGCATCCCCCCCCCCTCCCCCCCCATGCTGCGGGTCGGGGCCCTGAATCACGGCGCGTCCCCGCACGGCGGGCTCGGGATCCGCACCGAGGGGCTGCGGAAGCCCCGATGCCGGAGGCTCAGACCCCCAATAGAGCTGCAACCCCCCCAACCCCAACCCCCCCCCCTCGGTTCCTGCCCTGCCGTGGGGCTCCGAGACGACCACCCGGGGTGCGGGGATGGAGGGATGGAGGCCCCGAGCGGGTGCGAGAGCCGCGGGGCTCCAGCGTCTGCCGACAGCGGTGCGGGAAGGGGAGGGGGGGGGTGGGGGGGGGGATGGGGTGGGAAGGGCGTTTATTTTTCTGTTTTGAACCTGTTGTTGCTGCTGCTCGTAGCTGGGGGCGAGTGGGTGGCTGGGAGCCCGCGGACCCCTCTCCCTGCACGAGGTGCTGATGGGCCCGGCTAGGAGCGGGGGCTGCTCCCCTCGTCCTGCTGGGTACAGCCCCTCGGGAGCCGAGGAATGCTCCAGAGCCCTGACCTTCTTTGTGTGCTGCGGTGGGGCCCTGCCCCGGTCGGTTGGAACCTTCAGGAAGAAGGGGGGGGGGGGGGGGGATCGTTTTTTTCCCTTCCTTCCAGCATCTCCCGGGTTTGGTGCTGAGGTCTTTCCAAGGGGCACCCACCCAACCCAACCCAACCCAACCCAGGGGTCAGCGACCGTCCGCTCCTCGTGGGCGCCTCGCCCTGCTCTCATTAACCAGTTGCCTGCTAACGAAGCCCTGGGTACGCTGCAGGACCTGGCCGTATGCCATTTGCCCCCAGTTTAGGGGAGCCCCATAGCTGGAGGGCTTTGGGGTGCTTGTTGCCTGCTGTCAGGGCTGGGCCCTGGTTCACTGTGCTGAGAGGCACCAGTGGGGTTCGAGGGGGTGGAAAGGGGGAGGGGTGGCAGACCTGAGTTCGTTGCCTGGGGTGGAAATGGGGAGGGGGTCAGCTCCTGGGCAGGTGACAGCTCTGCTCCTCTCACTGGAGGTTGTGGGGTGGACGGAACTGGCTGGGGTCGTCAGCAGGGGACGAGGAGTCCTTCAGGGCTGTGTTGGGGCTTTTCTGTGTGCTGGAAATACCGGATCGTTGCTTCTCGTGACTACAAACCCTACCAGGGAAATGTGCCCTGGAGGTGAGAGACGAGTGTGGGGCTGAGCTGCAGAGCAGCACCGGAGCGTGAACAGTTTCTGTTTGGGCAGCTTTGGTGCAGCCCCTTCTGGTCGCTCAGGTTTTGGCTCTTTACGGAGATGAATTTTGAGATTTTGGGCTGGAATACGTGTGCAAAAGTTGTTGGCAGTTGAAATGCTGACGTTTTCCCTGGGTGGAAGGACAGAGCTGCAGGCCCCAGTGCTCCTGCACGGGGTTTTACCAAGGGTCATGTGGGCTCTACGAGATTCACACCCCTGTCATTGGGATGGGAACTTAGGAATCAGTGGGGGTCTGTGGCAAAATGCTGCCCAGACATAGGCCTGGCTCTGTGGTTGTTGATGTGTGCTGGGAAGCATGCTCCTGGGGTTGGCTCTTGCTTTCCCTTGGCTTTGGCAGCAGCTGGAGGAGGGTGCTGGACACCACGAGCTGCTGGTGCCAAAGGAAGTTTGGCTAAAAGCTCTGATAAAAGGCTCTGCTGGTCCCAACAGGGCTGCTCTCCTGTCCTCTGCTCCTCCTGCTAGTGATGCTGTTGAGCAGCTAGAGGCTTAGCATCTCCACTTCTGTCTGCTGATAGCTCCCTCTGATATCTTTGCACCTTGTTGTTTTTGCTCTCCTTGGGAGCCAGCTTCTCTCCTGGTCCTGCCTTCCCCATCACTCCAGCTCTGAGCAGGAGCCTCACAGAGGGGGAGGAGAGGAATTTCTGCCCTTAAGGGTGCTCCCTTTGGGGTGGGACTCAGGGTCCTACTCTCCCTTCCACGCTCCTCTGCTGGGATGCAAAACCCAGTGAAGCACTGTTCCCAAACTTCCCAGAGGAAGCCGTAAAGCCGGGCTGCAAACAGCCCCACAATGGCACCTGGAGAGGGGGGGCTCAGCCCAGGAGTGCACCGAGTGGGGAAGGAACTGGAGCAAGAGTGGATTTCCTTGGGAAACTGCTGCTGCCATTCCTCGTTCCTGGCCAGAAATAGACACTTGCCCCTTGTGCAAGGGAAAGGACGTGCACAAGGGATGGGGTCTGATGGAGGGCGGAAAGCTCGGGGCTGGAGGCAGGGGCGGATTCAGGAAGCCTGAGCTGAGTCTGTACTTAACTCCTTGCACCCGTCTGTGAGGCAGCAAGCCCCTCGGGCCCCAGACAGAAGCCGGTCACAGGGGATGAGGATGAGTCCTCAGCAGCCCTGGAGCTGCTGTCTGGGTGGGGAGCAGCGCTGGCTGTGCTCTAGGCAGGTGCTTCCTGGTGCAGAGGAGCTGGATGGAGGCTGGAGACAGGGAGCAGGGCTCTGGGCTGGGTGCCTGAGCAGGATTCTGCATGTGAACCACATCGCCATGTAGAGCCTCGTGTGCCCTGGTGTTCATGAGGGGTGGGTGCCTTGTAGGACTGGGGAGCGATGTGATGTAGCCATAGTGACCCCAGTGATGGCAGGACCTGGGCTCTGTGTCCCTGGAGCAGTGCTGGAGCTGCTGGGCTGTCAGCCCCAGTGGGTTGAGTGCTGCCAGGTGTGGGGAGCTCTGCTTCATTCATAAATCGTGTGGGTGTTTCCTAGTGGAGCCTTGCTCCTCTAACTGGAAGGGAGCTGGGAACCCAAGTGTGTGGAGGGCACTTGAACCATTGTTTGAAAGATCTGTAATTTTCCAATCAAACTCCCTCCTTGAGCCTCTGTTCATCAAATATTCAGAGGATCCATTTTCTCCTGGCACTTCCAGCCCACGTCTCAGCCTGAAGAATCAATCAGGCAGCTCTGCTTGTTCTAATGCATCCTGCATTTTCAGGAGCCTGGGGCTGCCATCTCCTCCTCCCACCTCATCTCCTCCCAAAGCAGCCACTTGGGAAGGGGCTACACAGGCAACAGAGCTGGCGTGGCTCAAAGTGAGCAGCTGGCTGCAGGGGGGACCTGGCCTCCCCTCTCTGTTGCTTGCTCCCAAGCAGAGCTTTGTGCATTCCCTTCTGAGCCTGCTGGGAGGGATTTGCCTTTACTGTCATTCTCTGTTGGACTTGGGCTGCCCCTCTGCTCTACACCCTGCTGTGAGCAGCAGCACATCGGGGCAGGGGTTGTAGTTTCCTCACAGTAGCAGCACTCTGGACCCGATTTCCCTGGGGGATCCGGCTCTTGGTACAGGAATAGTGGTGTAAATCAGTGCTGCTCCCTCTATTGCCACCTGTGCTGCCGCCAGCTGTACCAGGGCCCATCCTTCCAGGACTGCAGGATGGAGTTTGGCTTGGGATGAGCCCTCTCCCTTCCTTCTGTTCTGCCTCAGGGCTGAGCTGGTGGGAATGGAGCAGAGGTCGGGGGGTGGAGGAGCAGCTTGAAACGGCTCTTCACACATTTGGATGAGCTAATGGGAAAAAACAGAGGAAGGCAAATAAACATTATTGTTTCATGTCAGGCGGGGAGGAGACAAAAGGTCATGGGCTTCCCTTGTGATGGTAGGAAACAGCGGCATCAGCAGGGCTGGAAAGAGCTGGAGAGCCCCAGGAGGGAGTGCGGGGTGTCCACACGTGGGTGCGTGGCTCTGTCCGAGGACTGCTCCTGCAGCAGACGTGAGCTCCTGGGGCACGGTGCCCCAGTGCCTCCTGCATCCCCAGACCCATCAGCCTCATCTCTCGTGCCACGGCCACGCAACGCAGCGCATCGACAGCAGCTTGAGGAGCTGCCCCAGGATCAGCAGAGCTGGGACGCGCATGCAGCGGGCAGAAAAGCATGAACCTGTTCACAGGAGCTCACGAGACCTGGTGAAATGAGGTGGAGGGGGAGGATGGGATCGCTCTTGCTGTCTTTTTTTGCCTTCATAAGGATGGTGACCGTGGGCCCGGTGCCATTGGGGTCACTTTTCCACCCCTTCCCAGTATCCCAACGTGACGTGGAGCTCACGCCGGCGTGGCTGGTGCCTCCTGGGATCCTCGCAGCTGCTGAGTCCCGGCTCGACCCCGTCCCGTGGTGCTGCTCGTTCCCCGCAGCCGGGGTGCAGCACATCGCGCATCCCCCGGCCGGTGCCGGCTCGCCCGCGTTGCCATGGCGCCGTTGCCATGGAGCCGTTGCCATGGAGCCGTTGCCATGGAGCCGTTGCCAGGGCACCCGCCTCCCAGCTCCGTGCATCCGCCGGCCCGGGGCTGTGCCCCTCCGTGAGCTGCCAGAGGGGAACCGGAGGATGTGCGGCCACTCCGAGCTGCTTTTGGGAAGAGGGTTCCCGCTCCAAACCCCGCCCCGAGGCTCTGATCAACCCTCGGCAGCAGGATCCCTTCGGAGTGTGATAACCCCAGGAACGGGGCTGTAGGACCCCGTCCATCCTCCCATCTCTTCGCCCCATCCCCATGCCCATGGAGCTGGGGGCTCGAGCTCTGCCCTTTCTCTGTCTCTCTCAGGGTCTAGGGGTGATGGAGAGGTGTCCTGGGTTGTGTGCGTGGGGTCTGGGGATGGTCTGTTGCAGCAAGGGGCATCCAGCCTGTTTTGTGTCATTCCCCGGGCCAGGAAGATTTCTGGCTTTCACCCCGGGAATGCAGAAACTTTAGCAAATAATGGAAAATAAAGAGAATAGGGGAAGAAAAGGAGAACAGAACGTTTCAGGAACACTGAAAAAGCTTGGATCAGTCAAACAGTGCGAGATCCAGGAGAGAAAGAGGCTTCATTCCAAAGCCCTCTGAGTCTGGGGTGTGGAGAGCCGGGCAACCCCTAGTCCTGGAGCAGGCAGATGTCTTGGCACGGGGCACTCGGAGGCCATGGGCTGCTGCCACTGTGGTCCCACAGCCCCCCCAGTGTGGGGAAGGGTGAGCAGAGAGCCAGAGAGTTCCTCCCTGCAACCTCTGCACGCAGTGTCTGCGCAGAGCCGTCCCAGCTGCCTGGGCCCAGGGGTTACTTGAAGTCCTGGATCTCACTCTTGGAGGGGGAAGGGGAAAGTTTCAGCGCCTGGGCTGCTGCCTGTGGCAGGGTGTAGGGCTGTGACGTGGGTGTCACGGGAGGCCCTGACATCCCCGTGCTCGGGGCAGCTTCTGGGTTTGTCATCAGCTTGTCACAGCTCCATCTCCGAGTTTTGCAATTTGAAACAGACGCGGTCTGCCCCGCTCGTGGTCCTGGCGGCTCGGTGCAGGAGCAGAGCAGAACCAGTGCAGCGCCGATATGAGGAGCAGCGAAGAGAGCACAGGGAGAAGGGATGGGGCTCACGGCTGTTCCATCCCCCTCCGTGTTTTTCATTATTTGGGATGGCAGGCGGGCGTGCCAAGCTGACAAACAGGGGTCTGCGCCTGCGTGTGCGCTCAGAGGCGTCACAGCATCACCTCCAACTGCCTCAAAATAACCGCTTACAAACGCGGCACCTTTCCCGTCTTGTTTGTTTGCTCCTGATTTCGTGCTCTGCCAAGAGCCGTGCGTGTGTGTGCAGCGCACGTGGGCAGTCCTGGTGCTGGGCTGGAGCTCAGCCACGAGCACAGTGATGATGGTGATGGTGACGGGGGTGGGGGGGGAGGTCACCGTGGGGCGTCACGCTTTCCACTTTTCCATCAGGAAATGTCCCTGTTGTTTTTGTGGGGCCTTCTGGAAAGTGGGAATCTTTTGCACGCCGTGAAAATGTTTTGCTTGGGGTGGGAATGAGGGAAAATGGCCTCAACATGGCACTGCCCGAGGGCGGTCAAAGGGGGATGTGCTGATGGTTACCCTGGGGGGGGGGAGGAGGGCTCATGCCCCCCAGCTACGCCCTGCCCCTGAGCTCTGGGCTCTGTGCTGGTCCCCTCTGAGCACAGAGCCTGAGCTGCTGGCACCAGCTGCTCTCCAATGGCTTTTCCTGCTGTCCGCTGTGGACATGGCACTGCCACCCCTCCCTGTCCCCACTTGCCCCGGTTGAACTGGGAATGCTTCGGGCCACTAAAGCCGGCAGCGCTGAGCTGCAGCTGCTGTAGGACAGGGTCGTCTGCTCTCTCTTTCATTGAGCATCACAAAGCCCTTGGGCCCTGCTGGGTGTGCGCAGGTCAGGAGCTGCAGGCAGCACGTCCCGCTGTCCTCCCAGCTTCGGTCACACAGCTCCAGTGCTCTCAGCCGGGGCAGAAACTCCTGCAAGCTGCGAAAATGGATCCTCACTCCACCACGGCTGGTGGAAATTGAACCCAAGAGCTCTCCCTGCTGCTCGGGGTCATCCTCTGGAGCTCCAGGCTGAGCCGTGCAGTCTCTGCTTCCTCCCAGCCCCCATGCCTCCCCCGACCCCATTGCGCGACCCCGGGCTCTGAGAAATAAATGGCAACCAGCCGCCGCCTTACGACACCTCTGAGCCTCCCGCCCCAATTAGCGCCGCGGCTAATTGCTTCGTTAGCATCACCTGGCACGCGGCCAGCCTGCTCCCCCTCTCACCACAACCTCCCCAGGTCCCCCCCCGGGGGACAGGTGCCTGCAGCTGCACCTGATGCTGGGCGGCACAGCAGGGCCGTGCATGTGGGATCCGTGCGTCTGTTGTCTGCGTACGCAGCCTGGAAAGGTCACCGTGCAGGAAAGGTGTCAGCAGCCAAGAAACTGGCTCGAAATGGAAAGTGTGAGCCAGAATAGTGGAGGCGGCCAAAAGTGCTCCGCTCCAGCCCTTCTGTCGTAACCGTTTCCCTCCGCACGGCGCGGGGCTGTCACCAACCTCGACCAGTGCCTGGTCCCGGGGAGGAGAGGAGATGGGAGCACAGAGAGGGTCGGGGTGCCAGGAGGAGACGTGTTGGGGCAGCGCTGGGCTTTGAGGAGGCAGAGGGAAGCAGAGGAAGCAGCGGGCAGAAGGGAAGAGCCTTTGTCTGCTCGCGGTGTCTGGCTCCACAATGTCCCCATTCACGCGGCCGAAGTCCCCACATCTCTCCGTGTGGGCGACCACGCTTCATGGCTTCTCTCTGCTCTCTTGCAGGGCTGTGGAGGCCAGCACGCTGCAGCAGGAGAGGCTGCAGGCCATCGCGGTGAGTCCCCTCGGCAGCACCCACACAGTGGCAGCTCCTCCAGGGCTCGGTCCTGTGCCTGCAGACCAGGGGCAGAGCTGGCAGCCGGGCTAATTAATGAAGCAGTGCCTCGATGAGCCTTGAGTGAGAAGGAAATGAATGCGAGGGTCCCCCCTGCCCTCTGCCAAGGGCTGAGCACTGTGCATGATGCTGCCCTGCAGGGGATAAGCACCCCATAGCAGCTCCCTGCTGCCCCATAGCAGCTCCCTGCTGCCCCATAGCAGTTCCCTGCTGCCCCGTGGCAGCTCCCTGCTGCCAGCTCCCAGCCCCGCGCGCTATCGGCCGATCTGTGCAGCACAAAGGGCAAATTGTTCTGGGCCAGAGGAGAAAAAGAGCGGGTGACGCTTCCCTGGACTGGGACAGACTCTGCTAAAGCAATCTGGACCGAACCCAGGATGTGCAGCAGAGGGGGGGGCCGGGGAAGGGACCGCCTGGGGCCGGTTTCCCCCTCGCTGCTCAGCTCACACTTAGCAGGGCTGGTCTGGGGGAAGGTGACATTTTGAGGCGGGGAACAATCCATGCTCTGCACCTTCCCCTCTCCCGGAGGTGCTGGGATGGAAGTTGCACCCCAGCAGTTCCCGGTGCTGCCCTCATCCCGCGCTGACCCCAGCTCTGTGTCCCTCCAGGAGAAGCGAAAACGTCAGACAGAGATCGAGAACAAGAGGCGGCAGCTGGAGGATGACCGGCGGCAGCTGCAGCACCTCAAGGTGAGGACGTCTCCCCTGGGGACCCCGGTGTGTTCTGGGGATACGCAGGGACCCCTGACCACGAGGGCAGTGAGACTGTGACCCTCTGTGCTCCCCCAGTCCAAGGCTCTGCGGGAGAGATGGCTGCTGGAGGGTGCCCCGTCCTCCACCTCTGAGGAGGATGAGGCGATGAAGAAGCAGATGCAGGAGGACGAGGTGAAGACCAAGGAGCTGGAGGAAACCATCCAGAGGTAACAGGCTGTGCAGTGCCTGGCAATGCTGCGGGGCTGGCTCAGGCACGAAGGGGTCTTTGTGTTGGTGTAATGGCACAGAGCATTCCTGCAGGCTCAAAGGGAAAGAGCATTTGGCAGGGAGATGTGAAGCAAAGGGAGGGGATAATGTGGACAGAGGTGCCCTGGGCATAAGGCTGCAGAGTCCCTGTTGTGTCCTGGGGTCATCAGAGCTGCGTGGCTCTTGGCTGGGCTCAGTGGCCAGGAATGGGCTCTGTTTTTGCTGGGAAATTCACACAGGGTTAATGAATCTGGGTGCAAAACTCGGGTGAAGTGGCACTACTCCGTGCCACCAGCTGCTGGCACTGTGTGTGATGGGCTGGGCTTAGTCACTGCGTGGGATCAACTGCAGCAAAGTCGGGTCCTACAAACGTAGGTCTGGGCCAGCAAGTGCACGCTTTTCCCTGGAAAGTGATGCTGGAGGGAGGACGTGTCCAGCTGAGGGGCTGCTGCTGTGCAGCAGAGGATGCACTGCCTTCACAGAAACAGGGACATGGAGAGAGAAAGCAGAGAGACTGATAGGACAGGGACTCATCCTGTGCCTCCCTTACAATCACTGTCAGTGCTGAGTTCCCAGACCGGAGCTGGGCAGGACTGGTGTCCCTGCAGAGCCCCTGCACGGCCATGCTCACAGTCACTGTCACGGCAGGATGGTTTGGTTTTGTTTTCAAGGTGGCAGCAGGTCTCGTTGCTTTGGCACAGGCTTGGTGAGAGGGGTAAGTCCCGTGGGGTTCAGAGCCCAGGGTGAGAGATGGAGCCAGAACCCTTGTCCTGCCAGCACTGTGCTGAGCTGTTCTGAGGCTCTGCGTGTCCTGAGCTGCTCTGGCCCTCAGTAATGTGACCCCAGGGCTGGGGACAGCAGCAGGATTGCTGTGGTCCCAGCACAGCCTCATGGCCACGGTTCTTCCCTAGGCTGGAGAGGGAGCTGGAGGCACTGGAGAACAGCAGCTCTGCCACATCCACCAAGGAGAACCTGGCTGAGGTGGTGGCACCAGCGAAGGAGGAGAAGGCAGAGAACATCCCCAACGTGCAAAAGGTGGGCACAGCTGCTCCCCTGCAGGATCTGGATGGGGGGGGGATGAAGCAGGGTGGGGGTTGGGGTGCACCCGCTGGGGCTGGGTGCACAGGGTGTGCATGGTGCATCATCCCACAGCTCATATCATCTCTCTTCTTTTTGTTTTGCAGAGTCCCCTGGGCACAGCCATAGGTAGGTGACCCTGGATGCTGAATCGATGGTGGTTCCCCCTCCCGGGACAGCAGGACCCTCATGCTGGGCTGGGAGTGGGCACCAGCTGCACTGGGTAGGGGACCAGGGTGGCCTCATCCTCACATCCCTGACCCATAGTCCCCATCTCCATGTCCCTGTTCCCACATCCCTGTTCTGATATCCCCATCTCCCTGTGGTGTCCTACGTCTGGAGAACCCCATCCAGGCGGTACCAACCACGGAAAGAGGCCCCATCCACCCCAGTGCCCATCCCAGCATAAAGTGGGGCACAACAGAGAGTTGGGCATCGTTTCAGCTAAGGTTGCCACTCTCTCTTCTTTATTCCCAGCTGAGAAGAAGGTCTCCAGCAGCCCCGTGAAGGCGGTGCAAGGCACTGACATGATGAAGGCAGGTACGTGCCCACTTCCATGCGAGGAGCGCTTCCTCGTCCCGCCCTGCAGCACCTCTCAGCTCTCTGCCTTCCATGCACAGCCCGCCCCGCGGTCCTGCCACCAACGATCCCCACCGCTCGATGAGTTTCCGAGCCTGGGGCAGAGAATGTCATTTATTTGCAATCAGATGGTTCATTCTTGCTGGGAGCCTGCGGCTGGTTCGCTGTTCGGGGTCCCTCCACTCTTCTCCCTCCTTTTCATGTCTCTGTTTAATCCTTTCCTCCCGCTCTGTTTGCGGCTTCGTGGTGCGAGGGAGCAGAGCGATGTGGGGCCAGGGCTTGGGGGGGGCTGCCTGAGCTTGGCACTGGGAGCAGGTGGGGCCACGGGGCTGCAGCCAGCTCTGCTCCTGGAGAGGTTTCCTGCGGTCTACCCATGGCTCAGCCCAGGAATAATTCAGCTTTGGATCTCTGGAGCAAAGCGTCACCGGGACGAGGTGACGGTGGGGAGCTGAAGGAGCGATGCCCACCGACGGCCGTCCCACGAAGCTCAGTGCTCACCCTCAGTGCTGCATCCCATCCAGCACGAGCCTGGCTCCACGCTCAGGCCGGACAGACACACGGACGTAGCCACCACCTGCCTTAACGCCCCATTGGGGCACGGGTGGGTACCAGCCTGGGGAACACAGGACCCGTGGAGGTAAGGGGATGCCGGCAGCGTCAGGACAGCCACGGCCTCGTGGGTCCCCCCCCCGTAGGAGGGCCATGCCTGGGATGTCACACCCGCCTCTGCCTTCACTCCTCCTCGCTGCATCCTGCTGCCTTGCTACTGCCGCTGAGCACTGCACCGCACCGCTGTGCCTGCCCGCTGCTGCTCCGCGAGGTCTGGGGCCGTAACGCTCACTGTGCTCTTTGTGTCCCAGCCATGTACTCAGTGGAGATCACGGTGGAGAAGGACAAAGTGACTGGGGAGACCAAGGTCCTGTCCAGCACCACGCTTCTCCCCCAGAATCACTGTGTGCAAGGGATCAAAGTGTACGAGGATGAGCTGAAAGGTACGGCCCCGTCCTGCACCTCCAGCAGGCATCAGGAGCGGAGGGAAGGGGATGAGGGACCGGCTGCCGTGCGTCCCCATGGGCAGCAGGGTGAGGAGGGGCTGGAGCAGCTCCTTGCTGGCCCCGTAGGGCAGCGTCCTTGTGCCACGTGGCATGGAGCCATCTGCTGGCGTGCACCATCCCAGGGGCAGCACATCAGACGGTGCTGCTGGAGAGCAGAGGATCCACCGCATCCGAAGGCCCAGGAGTGCATCCCTGCGGAGAGGGAAGGGGCATCAGCACTGAGTTACCCCACTGTCACCTCCGTCTGGGGAAGGGGACAGGGCCGAGCAGTTGGGGCACCCCATGGCCTCACGGTGCCCAGGTTGGCAGCAGGGATCCTGTCCTCAGGGTGAGGAGAAGACGCAGCTTTAGGGGAGAAATCACGGCTTTAGGGAGCAGTGCCTGCTCTGGGGAACCTGCTTGGATGGGGCTGGTGGAACCAAGGGACAGCTGTGTCAGCGACGAGGACCGACCACAGAGCTGAGGAGCGTGTCCAGGTGCTGTGCCAATCCTGGGATCCATGGACTGAGCGCGTCCCCAAGCGAGCACCACAGCCAGTCCTGCTCTGCAGTGCCCTCCCTGGGGAGGGAGGGACTTCTGTCACCTCTGTCACCTTCATCATCGGCACAGTGAGACCCTGCACTGCCTGGGGGCCCGGCACCCCCTGATCCCAGGGATCAACTCAGCACTGAGCAGCCTAGGAGGGCAATCCCAGCCGTGCCAGATCCGCCTGGTTATTACCTCCTGCTCCACTGAGTGGGGTCTGCAGCTATTGCACTGCTCAGCGCACGGTGCTCCAGGTCAAGTGGAAAACACGATGGGCTGGGTGCATCCCTCACCATGCATCACTATGAGCACCCGGCAGCGCAGGACCCTGTCCCCCCCACAGGCACTGGGATGCACTGGTGCTCAGCTGGGGTTGGCAGTGGTGATGCGCTGCAGAGCACTGCCGTGACTCCACCGAGTTTTGAAGCTCCACAGTTACTGCGGGCTGGGAGCAGCCCCTCAGACGGTGCTGGGGCTCTGGGCAGGGGTTTGGGGTGGCAGCACTGGCAGCCGCTCACCCCAAGCCCCCTCTTGCCTCTCCCCACCCCCCTTACCATCTTTCTTTTGTCCCCACAGTGGTGCACGCGGTGAGTGCCGAGGACGGGGCTCTGCAGAACGGGGCGCAGCCGCTCAGCTCCTCCGAGGTGGATGAGCTCCTGCATAAGGCAGACGAGGTGACCCTGGGTGAGGCCACGGCGAGCGGGGAAGCTCCGGGCAGTGCTGCATCCAGCCAGAAAGCAACACCACGGAGAGAGATCACGGGGCTGCAGGCGAAGCCAAGGGAAAACTCCACGGAGGGCACGGAGCCGAGCAAGGAGCAGCCGGTCACCATGATCTTCATGGGCTACCAGAACGTGGAGGACGAGAATGAGACCAAGAAGGTGTTGGGGCTGGAGGGCACCATCAAAGCCGAGCTGGTGGTGATCGAGGACGCCGAGAGCAAGCCAGAGGTGGTGGGCAAGGACCATGCACCGCCCAACGGCACCGCGCTGGAGCCGGCAGCCGCCCCACTGCAGGGGGACGAGGTGCCAGGAGGGCAGAAACAGGGCACCAACGCCGCGGAAGCCAAGGAGGCTGAGCCGGACATGGACGCGAAGAAGCAGCGCTGCAAATGCTGCACGGTGATGTGAGCCCCCGCCGAGCACCCCCCCTTTCCCAAACCAACCCCCCCCCCCCCCCCCCACAACCCCCACAACTCCCCGCAGGACACAGGGTTACTGAGCGGACACGGCACCCTTCTTGTTTTTCATATGAACTGGGGAAATCCAACGCGGTGTTTGGAAAGCGTTCACCGAGCGGCAGAGCACCGAGGCCACGGCACCGCCCCGCCTGCCCGACACCCGCTCCATGCACACCCCTCCAGTGCTGCGTGTGATATTTATTAGAGACCCCATCTCTCCCCCCCACCCCCCCTTCCCCACAGCCCTGCCCACCCCGGCGCTCTCCTGCTGTGTCGCCCGGGAGCGTTCCCTCCTTCCTCCAACCATTTCCCATCCACCATCGGAAGACGGAGGCAGCCAGGAGAGGACCCGTGCCCACCCAGCACCGTGGCAGCTTTCCTCTCTGCACCTCTGCGTTGTGATGCCGGGCTGCAGGGTGCCAAGGACCGGGCATGGTTCCCCCGGTGCTGGGAAGACCCAGCTGTGCTCTGCTGAAGATCCCTGCCCCGATCACGCAGCCACCACCAGGTACCGATGTCACCGTCGCTGCTCTGTGCTGGAGTTGGATGCTCCAACCCGAGGAGCTGAGCAGGGCTGTGTCTGGGTGCCCGCTGCCCACCCATGAGTGTGGGGTTGGCGGTGAGAGGAGGGATGGCTGCAGGACCCAGCCCACGGGGATGGGATGGGAGCTGGAACTTGCCCGCAGCACTCGGTAGCAGTGGGACGTGGCCCTGTGCCCTCCTGCCGTGGCTGGAGCTGCCCCTGGCAGCTTTGCAGACCCCATTTTTCCAGCACTTCTGTCAGATCCCCAGCCCAGCTCTCTCTGGGCTTTTTGGGGGACCTTGTCCCACACAGGGTGCCCCCCCCCCCCCCGGGTGCTGTCTCTGTGCCAGTGGTGCAGTGAAGGACGGGGTCACAGCTCCGTGCCAGCCGCCCCACTCCGTGCCCTGCACCCCAGCCCCCAGCGGGGATCTCACCACCAGCACCAGCGTTTCCTCCCCACTGAGACCTGCTGGGGCAGGAGGAAGGGTGCGGGGCTCCTGTGGGTGCTGAGCCCTGCCCAACCCCTGGGTGCTCCCCCCACCCCATTCCCAGGGCTCGCAGCCCCATTGCCAGCACCAGGATGAGGTGCTTGCTGCATCCCACGCCCCACCAGCTACAGGTGGGCACACAGCTGTGCCCTGAGTTCTGACCAAAAGCCTCTGGGAGAGGTGGGGTCAAGAGCAGAGCCTCTGCTGCAGGAGCCGCCAGCAGGGACACAGCCCAGAAATCCCAGCACTGAGGCATGGGGTGCTGGGGAGATCTGCCCCACTCATCCCTGGGGATCCAGGCCCCCAGCGGGGCTGCATGTCACCTCCTTCCACCCCCTCCCTGGGTGCTGACCCCAAACTCCCACCCTCAGCACCTTCTGCTCCTCAGTTACCTTTGAGCCCAGCACCGACCCCAAGCAGGAGCAGAACCGGGCCCTGCGGGGCTGGGGTACAGCAGCAGCGAGGACCCGGCCGTGCCCCAGCCCGCAGAGCCCCATGCCATTCCCCCCCTCCCAGCTCAGCTGAAGTGCACTTCCTGCGCTCCCGTGCTTTTTACCTGTGACAAAGCCGTTTGAAGTTTCCCTTCTCCCCCTCCCCACCCCCCCCCCCCCCCCCGTTGTTTGTAAGACACCTGAACCGAGCAAATAAACTGTGTGAATAACCAACCTGCTGCCTCTGCTTCTGCGTGGGGGGAGGGAGCCCCCTGCAGCACCCCCAGCTGCGCTCAGCACCTGGGTACGGGGGGTTGGAGGGGCTGGGATGGGGGTGCTGGGGTTGGGGATGGATGTGGGTGATGGAAATGGGGATGGGGTATCCTGTTCCCACTGAGTGCGGTGGAGAGGAGTCTCTCTGCCCATCTCTGCACCGGTGGGGATCCGTGGATCCATCCAGGGGGCAGCAGTGGTACCAAGTCGTGCCCGGTAACCCAGGGCACATCTGGGAGCTGTGCCCAGCTGAGGCAGAGCCGCCCCAGGGCTGTGCACACACGGCTGTGCCCGCCGCAGGGTGTGGTGCTCCGGAGTGGACTTTGTCTCAACCCCACAGTAAAACAGGCACTGCTCTCCCTCCCGGAAACACAGAGCTGCAGGTAGCTGTGCCACCCACACCGTCTGCGTGGTAAGGGGGTGCTGGGTGCTCCCGTCGGAGCTGTGGGGTGGTACAGAGCCGGATGGGATAAATGGGATTTCCAAGTGCGTCGCAGCCAGGATCAGTGGGGTACGGCACCGCTGCCCCTCCTGGGCCCAGAGCGGTGGGCAGGAAGGGACGAGCTGTGCTTTGGCTGCTGGGATCTGATCAGTGGGAACAGGGCTGGGGCAGTCAGGGTGAGGATGGGGATGTCCTGCCCTAAAATACAGTGAAGGGCGGAGCACGGGGTGGGCATTACCCAGGGTCAGCCAGGTGCTGGGCTCAGGGCAGAGCTGCTGGCAATGCTGCTGCTCTGCTGGGCACGAGGGCACTGAGATCACCACTGCTCTGCAGTCCTGTCCTCAGCCTTCAGATCCATGTTCCCGTACTCACACAGAGCAGCTCCCCGCTGGCAGGGCACGTGGTCCCCAGGAAAGACGAGGGATGAGGGGGCTGATGGTGGGACCGGGAGCTGCCACACCAGTGCCAGCACCCGCCCGGCCCCACCTGAGCAAATATGGGGTTAGACGGAGCTGGGAGAGGCCCCACGTTGTAAACAGGAGAGTGAGAGCTGCCCCGGCTCCCGCGTGTTTGCTCAGCCTGCAGGCTGCTCAGGGGCACAGATGCAGCCCTGCGTGGCTCAGATGCTGATGGCTCGAGCTTTACCCCGGCTTGGCTGAACCAAAACTGCAGAGCCAGAGCACAGGGCTGGAGCAGAGGAGCTGGAACTCCACCTCCTGATGGGATTCCCGTGGATGCGGGAAGGCAGACGGTGCCCGGAGGACGGTGCATGGGAGTTGCTGTGTTGGTGCGACAGCCGTCAGCGCAATGCTGCGGCCCGAGCAGCCCCACAGGCGTGGGAGCTCTGGCACAGGGCGATGGGTGGCGTGGGGGGGGGGGGGGGGGACTGGGAACAACCCACTGAACCCGGGCCAGCGATGAGCCCAGCTGAATTCTTGGAATTCCTCCACCGGCTCGGGCTGAGCTTATCAGGGCCACGCAGCACCCGCGCCACTGAACCACTCCCCAGAGGCTGCAGCCCAACGGGGAGCCCCACACGGCCACCCCGGGGTGCGGGACCCCCATGCCAATGGCCCCAGGACCGTAAGTGCAGCGCAGTGGGGTAGGAGAGGGGGCTCGGGGCAGGGGCAGCTCGCACAGGGTGGGTGTGGGGGGGTGCGTGTGCACCCCAACCCTAAAGGCAGTGCGGGTGCAGGGCTGCCTGCAGCAGGGCTCGCTCCTGCGTGTCTCAGTGCAGCAGAAGGGCTGGGAGCAGCAGTGCCCGTTTGCTTGGGCTGTGTGGATGTGGTGGCACCCAGGCCAGCTGGGTGCTGCTGTGTCACCCCCAGAGAGGACTTTCGTCCCTTCCCGACGTGATAAGGTGTGGGCAGGCAGCGAGTTTTCATTACGTGGTTCACGGAGGGCTGTAAAAGAGCAATAAGGAATTACGGGCTGAGAATTAACGAGGTTACAGGAATCTGGAGCAGACGGGAGTGACCCTTTGCAGCAGGGCCGGGTTTGCTCTGATGACAGCGGGACCGAACCACATGGGGACATCGCCCTACGCCTCTGGTGCCCCAACTGCTCCTATTGGTGTCAGCGCTGCCCCACACCCAAAGGGGCAGAAACAGCCCAGTGGGGCAGGGGGTGCAATGCAGTGCCTGCAGCAGCGCTGCATTGCAAAGGCAGAGAGCACGGGGTGCTGCTCACACGGTTCCTGATGGGTTCCCATGTCCCACTGCGTGCTGTGGGGCTGGGACCCACCCTGGGGCCCACCCGTGCCACCCTGCCCTGCCCTGGCAGCTGCTTTTACATCCAGCCCCGACCCAGTTAGAGGCAGGAGGATCAGTGCCGAGGTCAGGACGGGTGTTCACTCCTTTGTGTGACACATGGGTTAAAGTCTCCTGCTTTTATGAGGCCTGAAACCAATTTTGTTATCTTTACTGTTTCAATAGCCTCAGTTATTTGGAGTTTCCTTCCTATAAATGGATAAAAACATTCCCGGCACGGTGTGGTCTGCACTCATCCCAGCCACCAGTGGCACCAAAACCCACAGCCAGGGGTGAGGGTGGGAGAGCTGCTCTGCTCCCTGTGCCCCTCCTGATGTTTCTCCCTCCTGCAGGGCCAGCAGGATCTCGCTTCGCACTTCAGGCACCTCCAGGTGAGCACAGAGCCCACGCAGCCCCAGGAAGAGCTCAGCAGAGCGTTGGATGCTGACATGGACAGGGTCACCCGGCACCTGGTCTTCCAGTACCCGCACACACGTGACCAGAACGATTCCTATCACGGCGATGCGTCCGCCGATGGAGACGATGATATATTTGGCTCTTCCCAGTACAGCAGCCAGAAGGAGAACGGCTACGAGCAGAAAATCAGGCTGAAGTCACCCTCGTATTTCCTGGAGAGTGGGAAGGATGTGTGGAGCCCGGCCCCGGACAGGGAGTCCCACCTGGAGGTGGTGCGGTCCGGGAACCTGTACGACCTCAGGGCTTACAGGGGCGAGAGGAAACCCTCCAAGCTGTACGAGGACGACGAGCCCGACCCGTATAGGCTGCAGCCCCCAAACATCTCCCCCGAAAAAGCAAAGGAGCTAGAGGACAAGAGGAGGGAGGTGATCAGGGGCCAGGTGGTGCGGAAGAGCTCCACCATGGCTGAGAAGTGGAGCTCCATGGATGAGCTGAGCTCCATCGCCGCAGGCGGGCAAGGCCACGGTGTCCCAGGCTCCTTTGCCATCTACTTTGACAAAGCCTCTCCAGGCCGGGCTGTGACACCTGTAGACCCCGAGAGCATTGATCGGGAGCAGATCAACTTCTCGGCTGCGCGGCAGCAGTTCCTCATGCTGGAGAGGAGCAGCCCTGGTGCTCTGTTCAGCCCCGGGCACGCCACGTCTCCGAGGCCGGAGGTGGTGAGCAGAACCTCCAGGCAGGAATGGCACAGTCCTGACACCGTCACGAAGGTGGAGAGGGGCCGTGGTGACACCACGGGGCCCGGGCAGGGCGGGATGGAGCAGAACATCTACACGGTGTACAGCGTGCAGCACCAGGGCTCGGGGAAGGAGGAGGGCTATGCCCGAGGGAAGGGGGACACCAACGTGTCACATCCCACGGGGAGAGCACTCGGCCTGGCCAGAGCATCGTCCAGGGATGACCTGGACTCGGGGCTGGGGGAGATGTACAGCGGAGGCAGTGCTGGATACAGCAGCAATGGGAGCGATGTCCCCAACGGCCTCAGGGATGGGAGGGACGGTGGGGGCTCAGCTGAGGGCAGCGGAGAGACCCCCATCGAGCGGGAGATCCGCCGGGCGCTGGAGAGGGAGGAGAGCCTGTGGAAGGAGCGGGGCATGCAGAGGCTCACGTCCAGCAGCGAGCTGGTGGAGATCCAGACCAAACCGCTGCTGTCCCTGCACACGGCCCCCGCGCAGGGCAGGAAAGGGAAGGACAAAGGCCGCGCATCCTTCAACGTCCAGCGGGAAATAGAAAAGGAAACAAAGCGCGAGGAAGACCTGCGGAGGCAGGGCAGGCTGCCGGGGCTGTACGACCGCGGCACGGCGCAGGAGCTGGGCGAGCTCCGCAGGGTGTTCGAGCAGGAGGAGCACCCCACGCAGCAGCAGCCATCCTCCGGCCGGTGGGCAGCCGAGAGGCCCCGGAGCCCCGGAGACGGCCTCGCCGATGGCACCCATCCCGGGAAGGCCCTCTCCATCCCCTCGGTGACCCTTCAGCACCGTCGGGGCCGGGATGAGTACGAGCTCGCTTCCGCCGGCACCCGAGCAAGGGTGGATTCGGCGGGAGGAAGGCTGCCCGGCCCCACCCCGAGCCCCGTCCTGCGCAGGGAGCACTTCGCCCTCAGCTTCTGGCAGCCCCGCATCTCCATCTCCGACGGCATGGGCACTCGGAGCCCGGCGCGGCGAGAGCTGAGCCCCGACGGGGAGCACGGCCGCGACGAGCAGTACACGCTGCGCACGTGGAGGCCGCAGCGGTCGGCGTTGATCGACGAGGAGATCCGCAGCGATCTGCAGCGCGAGGAGGAGCTGCAGGAACAGCGGAGGCGGCGGTTGATGGACGGCGGCGACGGAACGTCCAGGGACGGCTCCCGCTCCCGGCACGGCTCGGGTAAGGGCAGGGGGCAGAGCCGCGCCCGCGGTGGGATGGGGAGGTGGGGGGTTCTGTGGACGCCCCGTCCACTCAGCGGAGAAAAGCGGAGCGTCTCTCAGTCTGTCTGTGTCTGTCTGTCCGCAGCGGCCTCGGGTGTCAGCGGCAGCTACTCGGTGTCCGGTTCTCCGGTCCCGGCCCCGCAGCAGCCGGGCGTCCTGGGCCTGGTGGCATCCTTCACCCCGCTGCGCCTGAGCTGCTCCGACAGCCCCGGCCCCGATTCGGTGCTCTGCAGTCCGACGGAGGAGAGGAGGAGGAGGACGAGGGAGGAAGGCAAGGTGAGCAGGGGGAGGGTGTGTGTGCGTGAAATGCGTTTCCCCCTTTCCCCGGGATGCACTAAAGCTCCCTTTCTCCCTTTCCTCAGTACGCGGGCATCGAACCCATCGACAGGATCAACACGGAGGTACGGAGGGCTCCGTGGGAGAGGGGTGGGAGGGGGGGGACACTGTCCTGCGTGGGTCCGCCCCTGCTCGTCCCGCAGCCGCCGGGGGGGGGCAGCGCAGAGCGGGGAGGAGCGGCTTTTCGAGTAATCACCGTAGCAGTAATGAATTAAAAAGCGAGCGTTCTCCTCCCGCAGGTGGTGGCGAGCACGCGTGTGGTGCGGCACCGGAGCGCTATGGGGCAGCGCTGGGAGAGCGGGCAGCTGAGCACCGACAGCGACTAAAGGGGGGGGGGGGTGGGGGGACACATGGGGGGAGGTGGGGGGCTCTGTGCAGTGCAGATCTCAGCTGCGGATCCGGGTTTGCTTTCACCCTTTTCCCTTTGAGGTGAAGCAGTGCTTTGTTTTTATTTAAAGGGACTGGTGGGGGGGAGGGGGGGGGGATCTGATCACTTTGTTTTAATGACTTCAGCTCGGTGGAAAGGGATCACACGGTAATTGGACGTCCTTTGCGCTGCGGGCTGCGTTTCTGGCTGACCCAAAAAAAAAAAAAGAAAGAAATGTTTTCTTTTTGGACTGGCTTTAGGTTTTCAGGCAGCGCCCAGGGGAAATGGAGGCTTCTGATTTAGCCACCGATCTGCTGAGGGAGGCACTGAGATGTAACGTATGAATGCTGTTTATATTGCTAATTTATTAAAGCCGTCGCTCTCCCTCGCTCATCCCGGTGCGGTTTGTCTGTCTGCGTGGCCTCGGGGTGCTGGGGGTTCACGGGTGACATCACAGCCGTGTGCTGACACCACACAGAGCACTGTCCCGGGCACAGCTGCTCCTCCACGTCACCCAGCTCCATTGGGGCTCCCCAGGACTGTCCCCCCAGCGCGGGCAGACTTTGCTCGCGGGCGCAGTTCCCTTCCTCCGTTTCCCTTCTCATCTCGAAACCAATAGCGGAGAGGGTTTGGAAATCCCACGTAGAAAAAGGGGAAGAGAAAGCAGTTTTGCAGAAGCCTCCAGCACTCTGTTCCCTTGGAAGGGGCTCACGCTGCAGCCGGGCCGGCAATCACAGAACCACAGCGCAGTGGGGAGGAGGGCCCCCACATCCCCAGCCCGGTTGTGGACCCCATAGCTTCCCCTTGTCCTTCTTTCAGAGCAGGTGTGACCTCGCGGTGCCCTCGCGGAGCTCAGGGGAGGCAGTGCTGTGCTGGCTGCGGCCCATCACTGCACGCTGCTTCGCTTCTACCAGGGGCAGGTGCCCAGCAGCTTGTTAGCTCGGTGTGCTTCCTCTCGTAGCAGCTCAAGAGAAGCAAGAGACAGCTGGGTGAAAGGAGCAAGCTTTGGGGTGTGGGCTGAACGGATCAGCATGGAGGAAATCAAAGGCTGACCTGGGCAGCGTCTCCTTGTTTTGTTCAGCTGTTTTAGAACGGAACAACCATGTAAAGCAGAACTGTTTTATTCGAATACGTCAACAAGCCAACAACTTGTCTGGACTGGAAGAGAATGTACATAACTAACTGGTGTTGTTTATCTTGCAGTGCTGCATGCTCAGTGCACTTTGCAAGCACAAACTCCCCTTAATTAATACAAGGGCACTCAGCCTGCCACTGAGCCGTCCCCCAGTTAATGCCAGCTGTCCTATCAGACCACTAAACAACACTGTGCAACGCTCTTTTTGTTTTTACAAACGTGGAAACTGAAATCCTCTTTGTCAACTCGCTGAACTATCAGTGCTGTTCACAGAATTAACATCTTCCCTTCACCTGGAAGCCAAAGCAACACGTTCCAAGGTGAAAGCGAAGAGATGGACGTTCAGCCCTCACTAAACACCGCTACTGAAACTTCTCAAATGCAACTTCAGAACACGCTGCCTTTCAAAACCTGGCAGATGGAAACTGAGTGGGTATCTTCACTTCCTGGGCTTCTTTTCAGATGCTTTGACTTGCTGGAGGATGACTTTCAGCATCTTCCCCATTCTGGCTTTTGTCAGTGATTTCTTACTGTACCACACTTGGTCCCACATGGAGTACATGTGTCTGGGAGAGAGGTAAAGCGGATCGTAGTCATGAAGCATATCCCCCGGCCTCTTCTCTGCATACTTCTTATATCCTTGGACCGGGCACTTATCGGGGTTGTCAGGTCTGGCAAAGAGATGCTGAACCGATTCCCCCACAGCTCCCTCTGCACTGAGGTCATGCTTCCACACCAGGTACTCTAGCCCTGTCACGTCCCTTCTGAGCACCAGCTGTCCCCAGTACAGATTCTGGCCCTGGCTGTGTGTGCTTGCCCCAAACCCCCTAATGACATTTACAAACATCAGGTACAGAAAGCCCTTCGGGTCCGTCTGACTCAACAGCCCCTTCTTATGGAGGAGATCCACATTCTCCTCCGTCAGGTTCTCCAAGAGACTCCACTCTTCCTCTTTCTCTCTTTGAGACAGATGCTGGTATTTCTGTTTCAAGGCTTCCTGAGACGCTCTGAATTCAAACCCTTTAACCACGCTGTACTCGTAATTGTGATCCTTGAGGTACCTGTCTATGCTGCTCTGAATGAACTGCAAAGACCCAGTGGAGAAATCAGTGCCGTTCTGTTTCTTGGCCGACGTGTAGAACGAGGCTAGGTAATTATCAAGGTCTTTGGGTGGCAGCTTATGGATCTCACGTGTATCAGAAGGGCAATGTGCACTCAACCATTCTCTGAAAACTCTGATGTTGGCAGCAGCACGGCTTCTCTTCCTCAGCGCACCTAAAAGATAAGACAGATCTTTGTGAGCGGTGAAATCTAGCAAGGAGATCAGTGAAATATAAAGAGATGCAGGATAACATTCACCTTCTTTTAAAAAAATAAGTCAGGTTATGAGACTGTCACAAACCCTTTCCTTTAAAGCTCTGGTTTTTAGTTGCCCACGCCACTTATCTAGACAGGGAAGGACAGCCCCTGTCTTGCTCTTTCACACTCAAGCAGTGAATCTGTATGCTACCATCTAGATAAATGTTAGGTATTTTCATTTTGAATCATGTTTAATTAGGAGAGAATCACTGGAAACTGTAGTTGTCATTGCTGGCTTGTCTTTACGTTGGTAAGGGATTGAATTCTGCCCTGGCTGACTTTGAGGCTGTGTTCAGAGCGTGCTCGCAGGCCCGTGCTCATAACCAGCAGCTCCAGTCCTACTACTGCAGCGCTGACCACCAAGCTCAACAAGCCCAAATTGACTTGGTGTGCTTTCAGCAATTTGCAGCTGCTCTGGCTTGTATTTTATGGTGACTCCAGGGGCCAAAGTCTGCTCTGTTAAAATAAATGGGAGTCAGCCTGTGCGTGGATCCTGCGATCTGCCTCAGGACTAAGTGGCCTGCGTGTCATACATTCAAAGTGTTGTACCAGTCATTATGTAAAACATATTTCAAAGCGTTCCTCTGCCCTGAAACCTCTTCAGGGCAAGAGTGCTCTGACTGTGAAATAAAAACATGAACTAAAAGTTAAGGGTGAATAGTAAGGAAGAAGAAAAGACGAGTGGAAGCATATATTTCTACAAAGGGCTGCCAGGATTCCAGTTGGGTTCTTTCTCAAGTTGCTATGGCAATACCACATCTACCTAATTCCATATAGCATGAGAAATTAGCTCTTTGGGTGGCTGAAGAGCTCCATCTGCTCTCCTGTGACTTTTCCAGGGCTGAAGAAGGGGTAGATTAAAAAGGGTTCTAGAGCCAACATCTACAAAGTCTTCGTCCAGTGCTAAGAATTTTTACCCTTAGCAATCATAAAATGCTGGGACTGAATGGAGGTGGATGCTACTGCTCCCTGTGCTGCTCTTTTGGTGTTTTGCCTGTTCTGATTTGTTACTGACACAGGAAGAGATAGATGGCTTGCAAATCAAAGTGGAGGTCTCGCCTGAGCCACAGGGGAGACAAGTGCTTCTGGGGGCTGCTTCTCAGTTAGGGAGAGCCAAGGTCTGAGGCCACTGGGAGGAAAAGAGCTCTAACTTATCTGAATTAGATTTCCACCATTTGCTTCAATGTTTACGCCTAGGTATTAGCAGAAAAAAACATGAAACTGACTAGCCAGCAGTGGACTGATGGATTTGCAGGCGTGCAAATCATTATAGATACAAACTTTGTGGCTCACTATAGCCCTTTTAAAAACTTGGGCATTTGCAATTTAATTGAGGTGTTCAACATTCAATTAAACGACGTGTGTAGCTGGTATTAAGGCTCCAGTGTATTACACACATCTATCCTACAACGTGATCATTTATTAAGTAAGTCCATTTTACTGATGATTTGAACGTAACAATTTGAAAATGCACTGAAGAAATTTGTTAAGGTCATCCAATTTAGCATGCAGCATTGAAGCTTTGGTGCCACTGCAGGATTTTTTTTGTCACTGGCTTCAGTCAAGCCAGAGTTTCATCCAGAATTTCTGTTTCGTTGCTTTGAAAGTTACTTCCTCGTGCTGTTCTTCTTCTCAGTGAGACCAGAGTTCATATCTCTGGTTCCAGTTTCTCACAGGGATTCTGTCTTAAGTACAGCCAACATACTGGAATTTATACATATCTATTTAATACCAAATGAAATGAAAGACCAAAACATTCAAAGCGGGTAGTTAAAGCTGGTCTACAGCCAAGTGAACATTTGGGTATCTCAGTAAAAGGCATTATCTGTGGAAGTGATGACTGCTTCAGGTAGGACTATTTTTAGTCCCTTTTAGTAGAAAGGGCATGACCTAAATAGGATGCATTCATTTAGATGCCACAAGACACATTTTGCCAGCTGAAAGAAGTCAACCTCCTGGAATAGTCTGGGAGAGTGATTAGTGAAACATGCCCACTAGCCCTTCCGTGATTAGAGCTCCAGGGTATCTTACTTTTTTTTGAAGATTCAGGAGGTTGGTCTGAATTCCTGCTTTCTGGGCTCACTGAGGCTGAAGGACAAGGGGCTTGTTCACATCCTGACAGCCTGCTCTCCTCCACAGGGTTCTCAGTAGGATTCCCATTCAGGTCTGTTCCTGAGACACTACACTCACAAAAGCTCGGGTGGATTTGCTCCTGGACACCTACTGTGGCTTCGAACTCGAAGAACATCACAGGGGCAGGTGGCTCTAGCTGGGCTTTTGCTTCCATGTTGGAGATAGGAATCAATTCTACATCTTCTTTTGGTGTTGCCGACTCAGCGGAATTCCTTGCTCTAGAATTTTCACTTATGAACTCTGCAGGGTTAAGGGGACCTAGACTCAAGAAGCTACTTTCCAGGATCTTCTGGTCACTTCCAGATTTTAGAACACAGCAAAGAGTTGGGGGAGGCGTTTTCCTGGGGGTAAAGCCAGACGTAGAGGTGGCTGTCAGCTTGTCAGTTTCGGTGTTCTGATCATGATACATTTGCAAACCTACCTCAGCAGTCACATCTTTAGGTGGTGACTGTGAAAGACTATTTTGGTTGATTCTCTCTGCTTGGTTTTCTGCATCTGATACGTACTGCTCATCATCAGAGATGACGTATAGATCTTCATTGCTTTCTAGCTTTACCACATGTAGATCTGTTCTGATTTCGCCTCTGGGTATTGACAAATGCTGCTGTGCTGCAGAGTGTGGTTGCACGGATTTGCTGTTTCTTTGATTTTCTCTGGCTGATGGTTCGTTGTGCATTATGCAGATGGTATCTTTTTGCTGAGAGACCCCTGCAGATGCACCAAATGATCCTGTGGCAGCGGTGTCTCTTCTAGCCACTTCCAAAAACGAGGCAATCCTGATCCTCTTTTCAGCTAAAGCAGCACCTCGTGACAGAGCCTCAAAGGGCCTCTTTCTCCTTTCCGCAGCCTCATTCACTTCTTTGCTTCCAAAATGTAAATCTTCACAAGTCCAGTGATAGGCGTGTCCAACTCCACAAATCCACAGGGCAGAATTGTCCTTGTTAGGCTGACCCATGTTCTGCACAGTTTCCAAGGCTGGGATATGAACACAAATAGTCCCATGGCTGTGTGCCCAGGTGACAAGGTTGGAGAGATCCTTGCAGAGCGAGCTGACATTGCTGCACCCTTCGTCAGTGACACACTCAAACTGCAAAAACATGTTGGAAACAATTAAGTGAAAGAGGATGCAGTAACAACAGACTAATCATTCTACATCAGTGATCCTTCTAATGATTCTTTCAAAAGCAGTATATTCTTCCTTTAGAAACAGTAATAATTGAAAAAATTGTCCTCTGTGAAGACCTGGAGGGTAATGTAGGTGTGGTTCTGGAAGGGTGAGTTTATAACAGATACAGATGCAATTTATGCATAGTTGCTGGCTTGTGTCTTGATCAAGTAGCTCTGCCTAAGAATTTATCAGACTGCAGCTGAGCCACAGCAGCTGTTCACACGTGTCCTTAATCCAAAGCACAATTGAGATTAACACACTCCTCGAGTCCCCCAAGCAGGCACCATAGCTCAGCAGAGGGGAAGGGAAGGCACCTCGCTGAAGTGGTGCCCTGTGGATCTGAGCACTGTGCTCTGAGCAACCTTGTACCTGTCAACAATTCTGTACTCACTGATGGAAAACAACAAGGGAAAGTGTCAGGTATCAGCTCCTCAGCCTCCTTCCTCCCTGAGGCCAACCAGGCTCATCGTTCTGCTGTCTGTGAAAGTGGAGGAGCTATTGCATCAAAGGGAAACTGGGTCCAAGAAGTTGTTGGGAGGATGCATTTCAGAAGCTGAAAAATGGACCTCACATCCATGTGTCTAAAACTTGTTTCAAAAAATCTGTAATTTTAATGCTGTATAAGTTAGCATTCTGGTTCTGTTATAAGTATTTTGTTTTGGTATAATTTATGCTAGAAGATACACTCACCATGCTGCTGTTTCTTATCTCACTGGCCATTCTTTCATGTGGAGTTCAGTAGAATATCCTTTCTTTTCCTCTCGGACCCTAAAACAACCATCGTACGTGTGTGAATATTCAGATAGAAAATATATTTTAATATACATTTGTAAAAATTTTTGACTAGCAGATGCCACCAGCTTTTTCCAGTGCCCAGCCCAAAACAAATGCTACCGTAGAAGATGTATCTTCACAAAGGTGAGCAACCCCATTTAGTTCAAAAGAACTATATACAGCAAACTTGGCTTGTGTAAATACTTGGAGGATTTGCCTGTACAGTGTACCAAACAAAACTGGAACAAAATGTAAATATTGACAACGGAATTTCCAAAGCTAAGGCTAAGGGAGATGTTCCTTCCAGCTCTGGCATTTTGAGCACAGCCTGTGGCTAACAATTTGAAGTTCTTCCAGCTGAGTGAACTGTAGAAATGTAAGTAGCAGAAACGGTGAAGCTACTTCAGATTATGACATCGTCTGAAATGTCATGTACTAAAAACAGGTTGTTATTCTAAGTGAAGAATTCTTTGCACATGTAACTCATTTACTTAAGACTTGCTCTGCAATTCTCCTGTTTTGAAACTTTCTGTGTAATAGTCTGGAAGGACACTGTAATTCCTGTGCAATTGGTCACACACCTTACTGTCAGCACAGATATTTCAATGGAGCCAAGAAGCCTTATGATGTGACTGATCCTGCATGGATTCATACTTCATAATGGCAGTCTTTACTCCGGGCATCGTAGTCTGTTATTAATGAAAAGTTTTACATTAAGTGGTGGCAAAAGATGCCCAAGTAAAAACACTGCACGCTGGAATCCTGTCTGAACTGGCTGTGGGAGCAGCCCTGGCCCTGCACGCTGCAAACTTGAGCCTCTGGGGCCGCTCGCCAGCTCCGCGTGCTGCTTTTCCAAGCCAGCTGCAGAAGATGGAAGAAGCCCATCCCAGCTGACAGATGAAGGGTGCTTTGTAAGCTGTGAACATGCTGTTTGTCTGCAGGGATTTGTTTCACCGGCACGTTAGTTAAACTGAGGGAAAGACTGTAGGTGCACAGCCGTACTGCAGGTGCCCCTTTGTGTGCCAGCATTTGAGGCTCCACTGTGCCCTGCTGTGCTCCACAAGCACAGGGCAGGCTGAGGCCCAGCAGCCAGGAGAAAGGAGCATGGCCACCAGCCCCAGTGTAGTGTATGCAATGCCAGGAGGGGCTGCAGGAGCCATATGGTGGGAGCAGCCCTTATACTGTGACAAACAAAACCCAGGGATTGGGAAACCGCTGCTTGGCCAAATTCCTGCGCTGAAGAGCTCCTGGAAGTGTGTTTACACAAGCCTTGCTCTGTCGATTCAGAACCTCCAGAAAGCAGCACGCTCCTTGCTGCACAGCAGCCCAGCTCCGTGGCTCAAGCTGGCACAGCTCTTAGGCACACTCTGAGATTTAAATGAATACTTCAGTCTGCTGATGCCAAAGCGAAATGTGCTTTGCTGAATGCAGAGCCCAAGTGAGTAAGCATGCAAACTGTACAGGCAAAAGTGTAATTGTTCTTAAGTGGAAGGAAAACAAAAGGCCATCAAAGCAGTGTGGACTTCCGAACTGCCCAGCATGAGGGAGTCCTCTGGAACCAGGCAGAGGTAATAACTACACTGACAAATACCTGTTAATGGGTTTTCATTTTCCTAATGAGGCAAAGCACAAGCCTAAGAGAAAAAGAAAAGAATCAAAAGCAAAGCAACACGAGAAAAGTTCTCTCTAAGTTCAGGTGAAGGGCCGTGGCACCAAGTATTCCTTTCAGCAAGAGAAGCACAGGTCGAATCTCTCTTGTTGTGTCAGTTTTACTTCCCAGTGAGGAATGAACAGTAGGCATCAGCACCACCTCACTGGCTTGGAGTGAAATCAGTGCATGTCAGCAAAGCTCTGGAAAACCCTTCTGCTCTGACGCTAGCATCAATCCATGTGTTCCTTTTTATGGCTTCCTATTGATAGCAAAGCGTTCTGGGCTAAAATTATTGGCACTGTTTGCAGATGCGAGCTTCTGAAACATGCAAAGCCAGGATTTTTAAAGAATTTTCTAGCAAAAATCTGCTTGCTTTAAGAGCTTTATCCTCGGGCTCAGCAGGTGTAACTTCTCCCCACAGGGCAGGAAGGCTCGGGCAAACAAAGAATTTCCATGCATCGCTTTGGCATTTACACAGTGTGGGAAAAGGTAATGGAAATGGAAGCTCAGTGTGGTCATAAGGCCACGAAGTTACTGACTTGGCAGATGATCATCTTGATTTCTATCACGGGAGCCCTGAAATGGAATGCTTTTATCTCTGCTTATCTCCAAGCACACATCTTCCTTTTCCTGATCTCATTGAAAAAGCCTTTTTTCTCTTCACGTTTAGGCACAAATAAAAACTCTGGTCATCAGCAGAGGGCACTTCTTCCGCCCACTCCTGCTCTTATTTACATTAGTTGAGAGTACCTCCAAAACTTCTGTGAAGAGGAGGAAGACTGAATTTACCCTTAGAACTGAGGAAAAAGGGGAAAAAAAGAAATAATGTGATTACAGCACTACCTGCTTCCTACTAAAACAGGGTCCGTGTGGGGAAGGGGTTCAGAGCTCAGGGTTTGTATGCAGAGCCCACACCTTCGTGCAGAAAAGCAGGAAATTCCAAAGTTGCACAGTGAATGTTTGTTTGATTTTAACCCGTGGGGAAATCAGTGCATTAATACAACCCATGGTTATGTGAATTCGTGCTCACTAAAAGAAAAAAGGTAAGGGGAAGAAAAAAAAAGCAGCTTTGCTTTGTCGTGGCCCTGCACGTGGTAAGCTTTCAAGATGTTCACACAATGTATGCTTATTTTACTTATGCATTCAAAAAAACATGGCCAGGTAAATTCATAGAGGCCTGCAGCAGCTCAGTGGAGCCCTTAAAGCTGACTGCAAGCACTGAAATGCTTCTACCTACTCAAGACTTTCCTGCGCCTAGTTTGAGCTGTCGTGAGGAAAATATTCAGCCCTTTCTGGAAGCAGTTCTTTAGTGAGGCTAAATCCGGAATCACCTAACGCATAAATATCCATACTTTATTCTTTCACATTTCCATGAACTCCATGCAGCATTATGGTATGCGGATGGTTGCCTGAAACTCTCTGTGACATACACAGGCTTATGCAAGCAGGAGGACTAAATAAAGAGCCTAATTGTATAGACACTGGAAGCCCTTTAACCACGCTGTTCCTGTCCCTCCACCCTGTAATAATCCTGGATGTGTTTCTCTTAACTCTCAGAAGGTCTGCTTCACAGATTAGAAAGCTGAGGCATGCACAAAGCAAGTAAATATGAGAGTGTTGGCTTTTCAGCTCTAGATAAGACAGCGCAGGAAGCTGGAACAATCCTGGTTGGAAAACAGGATACAGAGCAGTTCTTAAACTTGGCTCCCACCCCCCCTCCCCCAGCATGGGTTGTTTGTTCCCGCTTGCTTGAGAAACACTTATTGGAGGTGGAGGGACACGGGACAGCTGTAAAACATGCATCCAGGAGAGGATGGGCTGCCAGAGAGCTGCAGGGAAGGGCTGAGGGTCCGTGCTGGAGGGACAGGGTGTCTGAGGCAGCAATGAGAGGAAGTTGTGCTCGAAAGGAGCAAGGAGGGGGCTGAGAGCATAGCAGAAGCAGCTTGTGGCTGCCAAAAAACATTGAACTTGCCCCACCACTTCTTAGCAAGGGCCTTTGGGGTGGATTAATCATTTCCCAGCACATCGTTCTTCCTGTTCTCTGCCATGTTTGTTCCTCTCCTCCCCACACTGTACCAGAGCCCTCTCAGCACTTCAACTCTGTTCTGCTCCACCACTCCTGCCCTGATTGCAGAAATACAGTTCCCGAGACACTTAGTACTTGCTTCAGGGTGGCATGCCTGTATTTTGAGAGAGAGTAACATCCAGCTATCTGAGAGGAGTCTGGATTTGATTGCATGTACCAGCCCTGAGAGATTGCTGTTAAATGTTAGCATACAGCAACTACATTCCTTGAACAAGAGCATTTTGGTCCAAAGAACTGGACACGTTTTTTCATCTGAGTCCTCATTATCTCTTTTCTTGAGGATCTGCATTACATGGCGGCCGTCCTTGTAGCAGAACTGTGAGCTCTAAATCAAGCCTTCAAACAGAGCCAATAAAAGCCTGCAGCCAGCTGGCAACGGCTCGCCTGGTCCAACAAACAGTAATCAGCCACTAAAAACAGATGTAGTAAAGGAAAAAATTAATTTTAAAACATGAACTGCTATAAATAGGCAAGGAAAAAAAAAAGTATGAAAGCTGAATTTGGAATAGAGCAAATCTATTACTTGGGTGGAAAATGCTACGACATCGATCACAATTGTGTTGCTTATCCATTTGTGAGCGGCCTCACACTTAGGATTAGTGCCATCAGGGGAGAGGGGGCTGTTATTTTCCGTAACTATGATATATGTAGGCTGATTTAGTTTCCTTTTTTCTTTTTTTTTTTTTTTTTTTTTTCCTTTTCCTGAACTAGGGGTGAGTGCCTCGTCGCGTCAGCAGGGAGCTGGCTGTGAAAGCTGATGGCTTCATTCCCCAGAAGCCGGTTTGTGTTAAAATGATAGAGTGAGAGGAGAGGAGGTCTGCTGGCGAGAAAGTGTTTGCATGAAGGGTTCTTTCACAGCTGTCCGTCTCGCTCTTCGCACTATTTTCACAAAGCTCGAGCTTCGCCAGCCACGCGGTAACATCACCGTCTATGGCAACTTCTAGGGCCAAAACCCGCGCCCCTCCCGCCCGCCCTGCAGAGCCAGCACTCGGCGCGGCTCCGCCAGAGGGCGCTCGCCCTCCTGGATGCGCTCTGCACCCCGCCCATCGCCGAGTCCCCGCCCACAGCCGCGGTCCCGCCAATCAACACAGCCCGCCCGTCGGCATGCCCCGCCCATCTCCCCGGCAAAGCCAATCACGCCCCGACCGTCGCCGTGGCCCCGCCCACCAGCGTGGTCCCGCCCGCTTGCCTGGCCGAGCGCTGGAACTTCCCCGGACGCGGACTTGGGATCAGCGATAAGAGCGCTGCCGTACCCTCAGTGCCTGCAGTGTCTGTCCTCTCGATGACTGATTACTATATTTTTACCCCGTTCGACCATCTGCTGGAAGGAGCTCGCTTATCTCAGTTCTGCCGTTGGTGCGCCTGTCGCAGTTTCACCTATTTCTGGGCCACCTCGTTAGCTGAGGTTATAAACTGGCACAAGAACTGAAGAGAAACCAGCAGTGCTGCTGGCTGTAGGGAGCATCCCCCCAAACTTGCAGTGCTGACCTGTGGGGCAGGGCCTGGCATCTGCGCTGTTTTACTTCATCTTTAACCCAAATGCTTTTCCATCTGCTCTGCACCACGCACTGCCACGCCACAGGCAGCGGGTAACGCTCCACGAAACACTGCGTGAAGTGTGGCAGAAAGACTGTCATTAAACAGGATTTGTGGCGAAACTGTGACTCGTAGTTAGAGCTAATTGTTCGCAGCGAGACATGCTAACCTGTATATGTAGGAAAAGGGAATTATTTTAACTGCTGGCACCTTAATTCATCCCCAGGCTTGAGGATTTTGTCTTTTTAGAAGCACTTTGGATCCATGATGACTCAGAATGGGGGCATGGGCAGAAATCAGCTTTGCAAAGAGCTCATTCCCATTTTTACACCTCAGGGGTTTATGAAGGTTTGCTTTGGACGTGATGGCAAATAGCTATGGGGCCTGGAAGTAGAAAAAAACACCTTATTGGAAAGCTCCCTCTGTGGCAGTACTTGTTAAAGTCTCTGCTGGAGTCCCTCAGGCAGATGCAGATGCCCAAAGATGGCACAGGGAAAGCATTCAGAAGCCCACGGTGTGGTGTTCGTGTGAAAGAAAGGTACAGACTGCAGGCAAATTCATAAGTCCTTACATCTAGCCGTGTCAGGACATCTGGGAGCCTTGCAGGCTTTCCACCATTGGAGCTTTTGCTCTGATAGAATTTTCTATTGTTGCCTTTGAAAGTGCCAGTGTGTCCCTTACCTGCTCCAAGGTCACTCGAGATGCTCCAGGAAGACTCTCACGGAGCACTGCAGTGCAGGGAGGGAAGACAAGAACCTAGAGGACAGGACAGCCTAGGAAATAAGAGAGAGAAAGAACACATTAGTTATTTAGAAAAGTGATCTTGAAGCAGCTTGTGTGGGATGGAAACAAACAGGAGGTTCTCCGCTCTGAGAGCTGAGTCTGCAGTCACTCTTGAGTGGCATCTTGAGACAGGAGCTGGGATCAGTGTTGTCTGGAGGAGCACCCTAAAGGGCAGCAGCTCCCAGATTCTGTCTCCCAGCTGAGTGCTGCCTTCAGCAGGAGCTGAGTCTCACAGATGAAATATCCCACAGATGGATGGCATCTCACCTCCTGGAGAGATAGCAAAACCCAGCACCGACACACCTAACCACCAATTTGGAAAAGAAAAATACACTCTGGCATAGCATCCAGAAGAGGTTGCCAACCCTTGTCCTACAGCAGTGATAATGCTTTCCAAAGTGTGAGCAAGAGCAAATAATTAAGTCCACTCTGTAAATTAAAGATAAAAAAAAAAAAAAAGAAAATGAGTCAGTGGGTGAGTTCAGGTCTGGAGTGCTCAGCTGTAATTGTCCCAGGTGCACAAAAGGCACTTCTGAAAATACAATTTGGAAACCTCTCCACACCACAGAGCCAGCTGTCTCTTACTGGATCTTTCCAGCGTATGCTCTGAGATGACTCAGGCATCACTTAACTTGTCTTAGAAAATCACCTAGGCTGTTCCTTTCCCAAAGCCTAAGTATGTTCCTCAAAATAGCTATCTGTGCCATGCTTTTGGTTGGGAGAGCACTGGGTTACAGCCACAGCCATGCTCCTGTGTTTACATAATATCCTTTTTGACTGACCACACGTGTACTTCAGTCCTCCAGGCAAAACTCAGCAGGGCAAATCCCTAATGCAAGAAAACTTAGCTATAGCTGCCCCTCCGAGTTATACTTGAGTACAGAGGAAGAAAGTTTCAGTTCATGCTGACTTCTGCTGCTCGCAGCACGTGAAAGGCAGGAAGTCAGTGACAGACCTACAGTATTCAAGATACGCCACTTTTCTTTTCCTTTCTAAACAGCCCAGCCATCAGAGTCCCTTTGTGCAATGCTGTTTTTAATGAGAACTCAGAAATGACGTTCAGAAAATGTGCAGGTCGCTGTGCGTAACGTCCTGCAAACCAGCTGACACGAGGCACTCTGCATTCACTGCCCTTGTGTCTGAGCATCTCACCAAATTAAATATTAAACATCCTAAAGGATATCACGTTCCTTTGTTTCTCTGACAACAGAGAACTTGAGCACTCTTGATCCTCCCTGACTTCACATTTTGCAGGTTCGTGTCTTAAGGTTCTTCTGATGCTTATTTTAACACTCTCGAGTTCTCAGTCCGCTGTTCCACAGAAAACATGGTGTACAATTGGCTAGACGAGGAGATAGCTACTTAATGAGCAGACATTCCTCGTTAGCACCCAGATCCTAAACTCAAAGGTGAGAAAGAAGTGCCGTAGGGCAGAGCAGCACTGGACAAATCCAGGGTCATGCCAAACTGCCACTGGTCACAGTGACTGCTCTTAACACTGGCTAGGTGCAGCATCGACTTGCAGAGACCAGCTGTACCTAGTACATATATAAATAATGATAGAAAGTGCCCAGTCTCCCTATTAAAACATCTGGACGTAGGTGACTGCTTCTGTTCATACACTTCTATCTGCTCTGAACTGCTGGTTTGAAATCAGAACGTTTCTTTCCATTTTCACCGCTGGAAACACAAGCAAGCCTTCCTAGCTCAAAAGCAAAGCCCCTCAGCTTTGGGAGCAAGGCTTCCCTGTGCTGCTTCCATTACATAACATCCTCCAGGAACATATGGGCCAGCAAACAGAAGACGTCCGCTGGATAATTATGGCACTGACAAACCCATTGAACCTCAGCAGCTGCCACTGGGGAGATTTCATTCATTCCCAGTATTGCCTTTTAAACTTAAGTGGCACTGGAACAAACACATCTTTGATCCAAGTAGGAAATCATTTGGAGCTCTGTGCTTAATAGAGCTGAAGCCCTGGGAAAATGATGTCTTTATTAGCCTGTATGACAACGTGGGCCTCATGGCAGGCATGCAGCAGTCTGATGTCAGGCCCATTACTTTTTCAGATGTATTTGGAAATATTTGTTCTTGGATTGATGTGGAAACAAGGGCTTTAATTCAGCTGTGCTGCTGAGGCACCTACAAACTGCATCTGGGACCTCAAAAGGAATATGAGGGAAGGGGGAGTGGGAGCGCAGTTTTGGCAGAGCAGTGTCTCTGCATTTCTGCCCTTGGGCAACTTCATGTTCTTTCGGGGTCACTTGTTTCTCCCGTACCTCAAAATGCAAATGAGAGATATCCCTAGAAAACTGCTCTGTCTTATTCCCTGGTGTAGGTAATTGTAAACATTGTCAATCTAAATATTACTCTTAGTTACAAACAATTACATCAACTGAGAAGGGAAGCTGGCTTTCGCACAGCAAAATTTGGCATGCCTACAGCTTGCAGATATATACATCTAAAGGAGAATTTCTAGATGCTCTGTGCGTGTCTATTTCTCTTTTAGGGCTCCTTCTTTTCATTTAAATGAACTGCGCCCAGACTCTGAAATTCCCTTGTCTGGAGTCACCTAGCATCTGTGTTATATCCATTGAAATAGCAGATGCAATGGGAGACAACCTGGCAACAGAGCACAGAGGTGATGAGCTAGCGTTTCAGCCAACAATACCTCAGCCTGACAGGTGAGCAATGGAGAGCCTTGAGAAATAATGCATGAGCTTCGGGCTCTGCTGCCACATGAGTCCGTTACCACGCTGCTCACCTGGTAGCTGCTGTTTCCTTTACCACTGATCCCTTTTACAATCCTTCTGGTGGAAGAATTAGCATAATGCAGAGCTGGAAGAACCAGGTTACCAAGTAGCAGTGAGAAAAGTGGGCACTTGGGCTTCCAGTTCTGAGTTACACAAAGCACTCCAAGTCCCTGCACAAGTGAGACCTCTTTAAAACCTGCTTGCCAAGCCATCGAGACCCCCTCCATGCTTTATGGGGAAACTGGCGCTATCACTGGAGTGCAACAAAATAAAATCACTGTGAGGAAATAAAATAGCATTCCATCCTCTTTCTGAGCAGATTTGTAGCACAGAAGGTGACTGAACTGCACCAATCTTTTTCTGCATAAAGAAGAAAAAAAAAAGCCTCTGAATAAAGAAAAAGAAATGCAGAACTTCAGCTACACAGAAGAGAACAGAAATTATGTTTATTTCACTGCCCTGGGACAGCACTGGGAGATGTGCTTGTAAGGATGGTTGTTTGTATAAATAAATGTTCATTCTTGGCAGTGGAATGCAAACTATGCTGAAGGGCTGGAAGCAGACCACTTTGTAAAGCTGAGGCCAGAGCAAGGGAAAGACGAAGTGAGGCTGTGGAGAGGAAATTCACATTCATTTTTAGCAACTTGGGAGAGTTTCTCAAGCGTGTTTGACATTTTTAATTACGTTGATGTGGAGCCCATTCCAAGGACAAAAGAAGTCAGGATTGCAGGGTAAACAATTAGGAAATTTCATAGGGGTATTGTTGCCTGTGGGTCTGGAGACTGCTGAAACACGGGATCATCTTTCATACTTTCTAGACAAATGGAATTTGAGTGTCTTGCAGAATCCTCACCTAGGTCAGGAGCCGCAGATCCGTGCTGTGTTATGAAAGGTGCATTTCTGATGGTGCACATGAGAAAGGAAGGGCATCAGTGTGAACTGCTGCTATTTGTCCAAGCTTTCCTGCAGGGCTTCCCGAGGTGAGGAACAATCCCACTGCATCTGTATCAGCTGTCTCAGAATCCATAACATCACAGTGGAAAATAAGACTGCAATTTCTCGTGGAGAAGAGGTTCAGCTATGCGCTATCAGATCACACAGCCACGGCCTGTCTGCCCATTCTCCAAGCTCAGACTGTGCTGCATCATGGCCACAGCATCTCATTTTGTTCTTGTATCAGTGGAGTAGAGCTCAGAGTGCTCATTCACCAGCCTTCCTTCATGAAGAGCTCACAAAGACGTCTACCTGTACTTCAGTTTCTGTGTCAGTGGTGACACTTTAGCACTGGAATGGCAGGAGTTTACCATTTGTTGCTGAGCAGAATCAGTTTGGGAGTGGTTTTTACTGCACACCTGCTCTATTTGCCTGAGACACCATGCCTTGTGTGCTAACACGAGGGCTGCGACTCGTACTTTTACTTTTAAGCTTGGTACAGCTGAATAGAAACTCGCATTCTCTTTGAGATAATGGAAAGTCACAGTGGAGGTATCCAGCTTCAGGGCATGAATAAATCATCAAGGGTATGAATTATTCAGGAATCATCCCCACAACGTGTGCTACATTCAGACTCGAGAGGCAGCGTCCCTGTTGTGTGGGTTCTTTTTTGCCCAAACATTACCAATGTACAACAGGCTAATGAATCTAAATATTCAAATGAAATCTGGGGAAATTAGATTAGAAGAATAATTTATTAAAAAACAAACAAACAAACAAACAAAAAACAGCAGTAAAGGACTGCATGAAAGAACTGAGATACTTGAGCCTGGCTAGAACTATGATCAGACACTCTTCTTAACTCAGTGACACTTTGAATCAAGATGTTCACGACAGTTAAGAGTCATAAAGTGAAGTATGAATAAACTGTGGCTCAGGAAATTGGAAACATGGATTGGAGGAAAGAGCTGAAACCACGTGAGCACACTAACAGCACAGAAACTGACCTGAGCTTCCAGCATCTTGTGTCTCATGGAGAGCAATGCAGGCACTACTTGGATTTCTCCAGTGCCAGTGTGTCATCTTGATACCATTTATGAGGTCATTCAACATTTCTGGGTTTAGATATGTGTTGTGAGTTCAGCATATTTGCCCTGTGATGTTCTTTTGATATTCCATTTTTATGAGCTAAATTGGGATGGATTAAGTGAAGAATTCAGTTGCAACGACCAGAGGACAGCATTGTTAAATCCGTATTGATATGATGATTTTAATTCCACAGCCCAAAATGAGAAAGCAGTGAAAATTCCCTGGGTAAGCGGGGAAAGTTTGTGATCCTCAAGCAAAACACGCTGACAGTTAATTATCTCACAAAGCTGCGGCAAAGAGCTGCAGTTCTGGTGTAAGTTAGAAGGGGCAAAACCAAAGCAGAGATTAATCCACTCCAACACACACTGGAAGGAAAAAAAAAAAAAACGCCCAACGCGTTCAATAGCCAGGAAATGGCTGGTTCATCCCTCACAGGAAATGAGTCACCCAAAAGCATCTGCGAGGAGCAGCGAAGACAGGGAAGTTCTGAAGTAACACGAACTGATAACGACAGCATAACGCGTCCAGATAAGACTCTGCTTTTCTCATCGATCAGGAAGGAGGGAAGAAACGTAAAACTTAAGCTTCTGTGATTATACTTACAATTCTAATTTGATGCAAGTACTTGCAGCACAAAACTATACCTGTGGACAGACGGTGCCAACCCTGATAAAAGGTGAATTCAAACCGTACAAAGGCAACACTAAGAAGTTTCAAGTGCAGATAAAGCTGCTTGTGAAGTGCCACACATCTGTCCCCGGAAGGGAAGCGTCGAATTGCTGCGTGGCACAGCTAACGCGCAATTCAGTTTTGCAGTTGTGAAACATTTCCTTCTCATACTGAAAATATATAAAGCTCAATTGCAAAAACAGTGTGTCGATCCCCGGAGCTGACACAGCCAGCTTGTGTGCTCACCCCTCTTCCTCCAGTAAGGCAGCTCTCTGCCTGTGTAGCTTGTCACTCCTGCCCTGTGGTGCTTCTGGTCCTCAGCAGCCACACAGTTCTTTTTTTTTTTTTTGGGGGGGGGGGGGGGGGGCTGATAAAGGCAGCGGTGAGATTGCTCTTTCTCTGCTTGCTGTAGCCTAACCTTTTCCAGGGCTGTGATGTGGCATCGTGAACGTTCTGGCATCCTAAGATGTTGCTAAAGCTGCAAATGGTCTTTCAAATAAAACAGCCATATTGATTGAAAGGGCTTCAAAAGAAATAAAAGCAACAAAAAGAAGCAAAGTTACTCGAAAACACCCCCTGCCACTCCAGATTTCAGTGGGGCTATACTGTAGCAGTTTTATATGAAAGTGTTTCTTGGTTGAGAAACTTGCAAGCCATGAATAAAAAGGGAGAGGGGGCACAGGGAAACAATGTTTTGTCACTAAAAGCACTATCTAGGATATACACTACAGATAGCTGTCCTTTTTCCTCATCAGAGCCCATGTTTTCGGAGTGTTCTTGTTTTCAGTGCACTGATAGGAGGGCAGGATTGAACAGTCAGCAGAAGAGGGAAAAAAGCTTTCCAGTTTGCCAAGGAATACAGTTACGCAGAAAAGTGTCCTGTGACTGCAGCACGGGCTGCAGGGCTATTTAAAAACACAGAGAAAAAAAGGCAGGAAAAGGGTCTTTTTTCACTTCAGAGCTTTTTCTTCCCGGCACAGTAAATTAAACTCAGAGAGATAACATAGGCAGGAAGGGCTCAGAAAGAGAAAAACTTGGGTGTGTCTCTCTCCAAGGCCTTTCTGGCCATGTGAGTAACCGGAGCTGGGGGAGGGTGGGACCTTGTGCTGGATGGTACAAAAGAAGCTGATTCATATTTTTTTCCTTCTCCTCCTCCTCCTTTTTTATTTTCTCACATGGCTATTTTCATGAGGGCTTCTTTTCAAAGCAAAAAAGATAAACGGACTCAGGTCATTCTCCCACATCCTTTCGTCGTTGTTGTTTTTTAATAAAGTGTTATCTTGTTCTCAAACGCATTTTCCTGTTTGGCACGGAGAAATGCTGCGTTACACAATAGCATCCTTAGTTTGCTACCATTGTGACAAGGAAAAAAAAGATACTAGAGTTTCTGTTAAGTATACAGTAAGAAGATAAAAGGTTGCACAATCAGCATTGCTGCTACTTGCTGAAACTTCTGAAGTTCTTTAAGTTAGACCACAACTGCCTTTGAAAAGGAGCAAACCCTTGATGGCATCCACCCATGTTTGCTTTTCCAAAGGTATTTGAAAAGCAGCTGGCATATCTGCGCGTGCAATAAACCGATTTCAGCAGACACCAGAAAATTAGACGTGAGATAATACGAAAAGAAACTCCTACATGTGAAATTCAGCTTAAAATAGGCACAGTTGGAGAAACGCGGCTGTGGCTTGCAAGAATCCAATTCCTGCTCTGCTTTGATCGAATCACGTTAACTCTCTGGCTCTCAGCTCAGGAATTCGAAAGCAAATCACACAATCCCATCGTTTTCCCCTTCTTTGTGTGACTCATCTAGGTTGTAAATCTCTTATCAGCGGCACAAGTTAAGCCTCCTTTCATATGCGGTACCTAGCAAAATAACTTTGATTTCAGAAGAGGCCTTTGGTCGCCTGTAATAACAGAAGAACATAACTCTTCCCCATTTTGAACTTTACTGTTGCTGCAAAGGGCAAATGGCTGTGAGCCCAACGAAGCTCCTGATAAAATCTGAGCTCACTGGAAGCTCTTGCATGTCACAGATGGTGCCAAGAGCGAGGGCAGCAAAGCATCCCACAACTCTACGAGAAAACAGGGCTTTTGGCTATAGGAACCTACGTGTTTGAGAGAAACTTACAGCTGGCTTCACATTTTTAACATGTACTATGTATTGTTATGTATTCTGAAGCATATGCTTCAGAAGAAAATGAGAATATAGAAGACATGCCTGTACCTGCCAGGACTACCTAACATCAAGCAGAAGCAGTGCCCAAGGACACGGCTCCACGTTTCATTTGCGCTTTTAAATCTTCTCCCAAACCTTCCCAGGTGCCACGGACACCGCTGCATTACAGCTCCTACGCTTCCATCCATGATCTGTATTTGTTTACCACCAACAACAGAGGCAGATTGGCAGATCCGTACAAACGTTTTCACAAAAAACGTCAGCAGTGGGTGTGCGAGTGAGGGATGAGGGATCCTTCCTGCAGCAAGACCAGTATTATGTTGCCTAGAGACACTCAAAACAGGGCTGCAGCTAACGAAGCCAAGATCAGTGTCAACTGAACATTAGACATTTGATTCAGTGCTACACAAGGGACCCGTCGGGAAGCCTGGGACAATTAATTTTTTGCACCACAGCCCAAGGATAAGGTTATGACAAGCGAGGCGAAGAAAATAAATGACACCAGTAGAATTCCCAGCGAGAAAACATCGGCTGTGTTTAAAGGGAGACACACAGCACCTCATCCGCAGAGGCTGAACGCCCTTACGAGGCGTTGTGAGCAGGAGCAGTGCTGCTGGGTGGGAGTGCACAGCTCTGACACCAACCTGTGTCTGTCATTTTTCTTTCCCTCTTTTCTTTCTTTTCTATTTTCTTTTCTCTTTTCTTGCCCTCTTTTCTTTCTTTTCTATTTTCTTTTAATTTTTCCTTTTCTTTCCTCTTTTCTTCTTTCTTTCCTCTTCTTTCTTTTCTCGCCTTTTCTTTTCTTGTCCTTTTCTTTTTTATTTTTTCTTTCTTCTTTTCTTCTCTTCTTTCTTCTTTTTTCTCTTCTTTCTTCTTTTCTTCTCTTCTTTCTTCTTTTCTTCTCTTCTTTCTTCTTTTCTTCTCTTCTTTCTTCTTTTCTTCTCTTCTTTCTTCTTTTCTTCTCTTCTTTCTTCTTTTCTTCTCTTCTTTCTTCTTTTCTTCTCTTCTTTCTTCTTTTCTCTTTCCTTTCCCTTTTCCTTTCCCTTTCCCCAGTAATTTTAATGCAACTCAAACAAATCCACTCAGTTTACCCACTGCCTATGCAGGTACTGCTATAGAGACTCTGAACATCCAGAAATGTCCCACAACGGATTTTTTTACCTCAGTCACTGCAAGACCCGCAGCAATTACACACAGTGAGAACGAAACACGCTTATCTAAGTAATCACTGACTGGAAAATGAGGTTTTTCTGTCAGGAAATGGTGCCACAACTGTACCTGGGCACCTCAGGCAGTGGGGCCTCACCTCACAGCACGGAATCCTTCTCCTTAAGACACCATCCGCAAATAAATGCAGATTTCTCCCTGGATGTTAGGGAAAAACTCTTAAGCGCTGTCTAAGTTCATCAACACCCCCCCACACACACACACACACACACCGACCAGCATTTCGAAGTTGTTAACCTAATTGAGCGAGCCTCCCTTACTCGAGATGGTGGCTGACAGCTGCGCGCGACTTCCCTGCCCGTATCCAAGATGGCGGCGGCCGCTCCCCGCTCCGAAAGCTGCAGGGCGCCGGGCCGCGCCCCGGATGACAACACGTTGGCGCCTTTGCCCGTACCCAAGATGGCTCCCAATGCCGTTCTTTCATGCCCTGCCCCCAATCAAGATGGCGGACGCGTGCGGCACCTCGGCGTCCTTCCCGCTCTCAAGATGGCCCCTCCCACCCGCGTCCCGGAGCCTATCCAATCGCGCCACACACCGGGGCTGTGACCCGCCCCTCTCCCCTCCCGCAGCCAATAGCCTCGTCCAGAGCCTGCAGGGCGCCAACCTCCGGAGGCGGGCGATCCCCGCCCCGTCCATCAAGATGACATCTCCGGTAGCCAATGGGATGCCGGCGCGGGTGAGGCGGGCCGGGTGGCGCCGCCATTTTGTGAGTCTATAACACGGAGCGGTCGGGCTCGTTCCTGTTATTCCGGCGTCTCCACTCCGTTCCCTGCGGGTCTCCTCCGTGTGCAATGGACGGGTGAGTCCCGGCCGGCGCGGGCGGGGCAGCGCCGGTAACCGTGCACTCGGCCGCGGGGGTCGTTACCGGACCCTCCCCGGGGTCCGGAGGAAGCGGGCGACTTGCGGTACCGCAACCGGGGCCGGGGCGGCACCGGCGGAGGGGGGGGTGGGGGGGGCACCGTGGGCGCGGTCGGACCGCGAGGGGGGGGGGGAGGGGGAGGGGAAGGGGATGGAGCCGTGAGTGTGGGGGGGTGAGGTCTCTCCCCCTCCCCCCGCCGCTCCGTGCCCGGGGGTGGGGGCGGCGGCTCCGCCCCGTTGGGTGCGGGAGGGGGGGGGGGCCCGGCGCCGCGTGGGCGTGCGGGGCTGGAGCGCGGCCACGCGGGGGGTGGGGGCGGCGGGAACGGGCGCACCTGGCGGCGGGAGCGCGCACCTGGCGGCGGGGGCGCGCCCGCGGCTGATTCGCTCCCGGTTTGCGCTTCCATTGTCCGCTGTTTTCCGAACGGGGAGGGGGGGAGGGGGAGGCACACGCGGGGCCGCGGTTGCGGGGAGGGGAGCGGGGGAGATGCGGGAGCGCTCGGGCGCTCTCGTGGAAGTTAAGCGTTCCCGAGATGTGCGGGAGGGCCGCGGGGCCCCGGCCTCATCTCGTCGTTCTTCGGATCCGAACTCCTTCGTGCTCCGGGGAACTGCTCTGATGGTGCGTTCCCCCCCCCCCCCCCCCCCTCCAGCCCCACCCGCCCCGCGTGTCACGGCAGCAGCCTCTGCTTTGAGGCTCTGCGAGGGCTCCTCTGGCTTTACGGCGTGTTTTCCTGGTGCTCTGACTCCACACGGAGGTCGGGTACTTCCCAGAGCTCCCAGTATGCAGTGTGTGCTCCCAGTGCCTTAACCACAGCGAGCCCGAACTGGTGCTCCTCGTGCCTTGTGAAACAGCGTGCTCATTTCTCTCTTCTCACGCTAAAATAATATCTTAAACAGCCCCCCTCCCCCCCCCCCCCCCCCCCCAGTTCCCCCCAGAACCGTATCCTACAGCAAACGCAGCTTGGAAAGCTGCTTTACTGCCTGTGTTGAGATAGTTCTTAAGTTACCATAGAAGTTTTTAGCGTGAGCCTGAATTATTCCTGGCCTATGGAGGACCTGGGTGTGACCTGCTTGTTCCCCCTTCCCCTGCTGAAGCTTCTAAAGCTCCTCTAGCTGTGCACTTGGGCTGTGACTTTTCCTACCAGAGGCGATGCCGAGTTTGGTGTCTGGCTGATCCTGCGTGCAGGGAGGGGCTGCTTTGGGAAGCAGCACCAAGGCTTTGCCCCTGCTGCTTCATTTTTTACCTTTTAGTGCAGGAATCCATTTCATTCCGCGCGAGGAGTAATTTTCCTGAAAGGTTTTGTTGCCAGTTCTTTTAGGAAGTAAAGCACGAGTCCTCTATTGAAGCTTCATGTGACAAGAGAACGCAGCTGACGATCGAATTTGTAGGAGAAACAAACCTGAAATACCACATTTAGGAGAAACCAGATCCATCCTGCTGGTGCCGTGTAGTTTATCGCATGGGTTGTGGGCTCAGTAGTACTTGGCAAGTAAAAGCTTTTCCTGTTGGATAATTGTAAAGGCTGTCCCCTGCTAAGGCGACTTTATGTAAAACATTTCCTGTGCCTGAGGCCCGCAGGAGGAACAGGAAACAGGAGCAGTTGCTCGGGGGGTAAGGCTGAGAGTTTTGGAAACCGATGAGATTCCTTCTTCTTAGTGCACTCCGCGGGGGATACCTTAATTCCCAAAATCCGTGGCTAAACGTTTTAATCGAAGCATTGTGTACTCATATTTAGTAGCTGCTGTAGAATGATCGATTCTTTAAACTGATATGTGCAGATGGGTGTAATTAGCTCATTAGTGGTGGCCCTTGCAGTGCAGCAGAACCCATCTGCCCTTGGCTGGTGAGCAGGACTGGGGCAGGGCCCCGTGTTCCCACCTGGGACTGGGGCAGGAGGATCCCAACCCCTGCGAGGCTGCGAACTGCTGCGGCGTGATGACATGGCAGGTCGGTTTGGAGGAGGAAGTGTGAGGAGCTGAGCTGGCTTGGGCGTGCATTACAGCTCGTTTGTGAAATGGGAACGGCTTAATAATCAGATGGAGCAGTATTTAATTCCCTGAAAAACGAAGTGATGCAGGAGGGCAGGGAAGGAAGGACGAGCCTGTAAGTTCTCTGGCGTTAGTCGCTTAGGTTTGGGTGGTGTTCTTAACTGCTTTCATGTTGCTGCTGTAAGAATGACTGCACTGCTTTCTGTTAGTGCTGTGTCCATCCAGCTGCTGCAGCTCTGTAGCTGTGCTGGGGTCCTCTGCTCTGAGTGTTTGGATGTTGTCAGCTGTTTGAAAGATAGGAGATGAAATGGGTGGTGCTGCACGTGGTGTTCCTGTCCTCACCTCTGTTACATTGCTGCTTTACCGTGAGTTGGACTTTAAAGAAAGATCTTCAGTGCAAGGGTGTAATGGAAATCCTCTGCCTGCCTTGAGCACTCCTACTGGAAATAATAATGTACAGGGGTGGTAATGCTCTGGAAGGTTCCCAAGGTGCAGTGTGACAGACTGCAGGGTAGCCATCCATTTCCAGCAGGGAAGTTGCTCAGTAAGTGTGTGGGGTGGTGATGTTTGCTGCTGGCCTGAGTTGCTTGGGGTACAGCTCACGTTGATCGCTTAATTGGGAATTCTCACATCAAGAGCTTAAGCATCCATGGCAGAGGTTAACTATTGTTTTTCCCTTTCCCTGTGTGTTAAGGAGGAGAAGCTCCCTAGGCTGGGAGCTGCCTGTGCCCTGGTGGAGCTGGGGCCTGTGGGCCCTGAAAGCTCTGAGCTGGTCCTCACTGCTGAGCCGACAGCTTCTTCAGGGTTAGGAGAGGGTTTCTTTACAGAGTAGGGGAGGTTACTCCGTTAGACATAAGGTGTTCCAGAGTTGTGGAGGTGCCTGTTGATGATGGAGCTGACTCTTGACACTTCTGCCCTTGATTTAGTCAAAGGTTGCACTCTCATCACGCTGCATCCCTGTGAAAGGAGAATGCTGGACTTGAACAGCATGGGGGTCTCTATTTCAGCCCCCCAGTGTTGTGCTTAAAAAGGGTCACGTTCCATTCTGGGCAGTGGGAGAGCTGCATTTTTCTAGGACTGCTGGGTCTTGGGTCTCCACCATCACCATCTAATAATTTTTCTTCGTATGAACTGTCCTTGGCTCACCTGCAAAGACAACTGTGCACTTTGACTTGCTTTTTTCTTACTGCTGTAAACTATGCTGGATATTTGTGGCAAACCTATCTAACTTTTTAATCCTTTTCTTTCTTTTTTCTACAGCATTGTCCAAGATATAACAGTTGGTACAAAGGTAGGCACTTCTCACTTTTTCTCTCTTTTTACACTGCTCAGCATCTGACCTAATTTTAGCCTCACCAAATGTAGATCCTCAGCTTCAAGGGGTTATTTCTGGTACCATGTCAATTGGTTTTAACCAGAAGGTAATTTAGTTTCATGTGCATTAAAACTTTTATTGTAGCTCAGCACTTAGCTCTTGGCATTTGGACATTGATTATCAACTGTCAGAAGAGAACGTTATTGCATTTAGGATCAGCCCTCTCCCCTGCTAAAATGTCGAGCTGTGCTTGTTATGTGTGTGCTAGGTGGTTCTCAATGGGGAAATTGGTCCTTTCTCTTTAGAGTTCCCCTTATTTTATGTCAGAAATCCTTCTGCCACAAAAAAAAAAAGTGTGTGTAGCTGCTGATTTCCATCCCCTGTGAGTACAGTAAATATGACCTTTACCCTCTAGTCTCAGGTTTTGAAAGTGCAGGCCTAGCCCTGAAACTAAAGTGCTGACAGGAGCCTCCTTATCTGTGCTGCTGGGTAATAGCTGCTGTGTTCACAGGATAAAGCACATTCCTCTGAAATGCTGAACTGGAATGCACGGGACAGATTGGCGCTCCTTTGTGTATTAAGGGCTTTTTATTTTGCTCAGTGCACATGATAGGTAATGTTCTGGGATCAGGATTACAGTAATTCAGCCCTGCAGGTTCTTAGTAGATAGCGTGTGGATGTGAACGTTGGCCTTCAGAGGGGTGATCTTACAGCTTCGCTTGTGGCTGTGTTGGCATCTTCATTATTAACTGAGGAACAGAGATGTGTGTCAGCTCAAATAACTGGTGAAGTGATGCAGTGTGAGATAGGGCTCATGTGGAAGGGAGCAGAGCTGGTGTGGTTTGGGCTCTGGTAGCTGTGCAAGTGGATGAGAAGCGTTGGAGAGAATTTGCTCCTAGAAAAAAGCAAATGGATTTTTCTCTATATTGAAAATACAGCACTATATGACTGCTGTAAGAATAGGTGTGTGTTAGTGCTCCGGGTCTTCTGAGGAGCATGAAACATGAAGAAAATCTATTTAACAGCTTTTAGCAGCAAGGTCATTCTCACTTTTGCTAGTATGACAATCTGAGATCTGAATGATCGTGGTGGTGGCATGGTGTTCCCAACCAGCACTGAACGCTGCTGCAAGGAGTTGAGCTTCCATTGCAGGAGGAGGAAAAGTCAGAGGCTGGACTGTAGGGCTGGTTAATAGTTCATAGCTACTTCACAAGGTGAAGCAAGCAGTCTCTTGAGCACCACGTTGAGTAATCTGATTAATCTAGGTTGAAGTCCCCTAAACTGGAATGAATGTTGCATCTGTTAATCTGCTGCTTTAAGCGATGCTTGTGTACTACTAAATGTGACCAGGGAGCTTTTGAAACTGTAATTGCAGTCCTCTCAGTCCAACTTGAGAAGCTTCAGGATGTGGTATTGCATGCCTCATCTGTGGGGCACAGCGCAGTCAGGTGGTTACAGTGAGGGCTGGGCGAAATCCCGAGCCTGTGCTTTCACTCCTAGCACAGGGCAGATCTGTAACAGCCCCTGTGCTGCTTGGGCATTGGAGTAGAGAGTGGAGAAGTGCACCAGCAATGAAGCTGCTTGTAAAGGCAGGTGGGGGGGGCGGGAGGTTGAGACTGTTGAATCAGAGTGGCAGAAGCAAAAAGGGAAGTTGAAACATCTTGATAAAGGTAAGTTCTAAAACTATTTCTGATACAGCCCTGTTATGTGATGGCTCAAATAGTCACTGAACTTGTCAGCGTGGCTTATGTGACAGAAGCTGTGATGTCTAATGGTAAACTGTAACACCTTGTTCCTGTTGTGGATTTTGCTCTAGGTAGGTTGAAATCTTGTCTACAGCAACAAGTGAGGGCTCCTCTTAGGTCTGTGTACACAGAGTGAGATGCAGGCAGCTCCATACAGGGTTGTGTAATCAATTGCTGGATGAAAACACTTATCTCAGTGGTAACCTTAAAGCCCCACTGGCTGCAGCTCTTTGTGATGTTGCTGCTTTAGTGCTTCCATTCTGATCCGCTTCCTTTGACTTGCCCGGAAGTAGCTGGAAGGACTGCAGTAGGTTTGTGACATCACAGAAACATTTTGGTCTCCTCTGCTACAGTAACAACATTGACAGAGCTCTGTTGTTCTGCTGTCATTTTTCTGACCCATGTGACATCACTGAAATTGCTTTGAGGATTAACTGATTCCCACCCCCCTGTTCAGAAGCAGATGTTCCTTATAATTGCTTGATAACTTACCGTAGTGTGTAGCTGCAGTTTTGTGGTCTGCTGACTTGATAAAGCATTCTAATGGCATTGAGCTTTGGATGAGGACGTGCTCCTGGTTTGCTCCTAGGCTGGACATGAGTGCTTCACCTGGAACAGTGTTCTTGGCCTGGGGTGTAAGCTTACTCATTTTTCCTACATATGTATAAAGAAGGTAGGAATACTATTCTATCAAGTTCCTTAAGGTTTTAGGAGATGAGTCTCCAAAAGCTGTGTGCTCTCCATTTTGTTGATGAGAGGACACTGGGCCCTTTTTAGATGCTCTTGGTGTGACTGAAGTGTCCCAAAGCTGAAGAGTTCTCAAATAGTAGAGAAAGTGTAACCTAAAAATGCTGCTGAGCAAACTGTCAGAGATGATTTACAAGGCCTTCTTGGTTGCCTTCCTGCTGTAAAACATTCTGGGTTGCTGCAGGCTAGCTTTGAAATGCTTTCTTCCTTCATGTGTTATGAATCCCGACACCAACTTGTGTTGGTTATTCGGAGGTCTGTGTTGTGTTCAGTTCTGTAACTTGCATTCCCAGGTGTTACTGTGGTGCTGTGCTGCCCCATGCTCTCGTTTCCATTGGGTGCTAATTGTCACAGCCATTCCTGGGAATTCCCATTGCACCAAGTCCTTGGGCTCTTCAGTCTGAAGTATGTGAACTCGTGTAGGAAACTCATTACAGTTCTGTTAGGGAACTTTTGATGCATGGACTTCTGGAATGTCCTGTAGATTAGAAACACATGGCTCGAGTCTCACATCTGTCCCTGATTTAATATCTGGAAAGGAAGGAAGCATCTCCTTTGGATGGGGGCACAGTACTTGGGCTTGAAGGTGCTGGGTCTGCTCTGGGCACCATCTCCTTAGGTTGTGGCAGTCTCTAAGCAGGGCTGACTTACTAGAAAGAGCATGAACTGTGACATATCATCAGCCTTTGAAGTTGCATTTTGATTAAAAGACGTTGCTGGAGATGCTGAACGATCCTTGTAGTTTCTCAGTTAAATGGAGCTCTCTTTGGAAGGTGAGGGGGAAAAAAAAAATGCAGTGCACATATGTGGCATTTGAGAAGTTAATTTTTAAAGTGGGGTTTGCTGGAGTGTGATACAGGCTGCCTGCATAGAAGTGATTTGTGGTCAAGCAAGGATTTTTGCCATGGGAACAGTAATTATGGCATTCAGGCAGCAGGCCAAGAATGCTGTGAGGAAATTCCAGTCCTCTCCTATGGCTTTAGTGAGAGGCTGCAACAAGCTGGCTCTTGTTGGCTCTTGTGGCCTGTCTGGAGCAGGCGTGATCACACATGTAGGGCACATGGCTGTAGCACACGGTGGTGGTGGGGAAAATGCTCCATCTCATCGGGGTGAACTGTTGTGCCTGGTTCTGCCTCTGGTTCGTAGGTACCTGTCCTGCACAGAGGGAAGTGCTGAGCTCTGGTGGATTATGGAAACTGCCTGCATTCTTTATTAGTGGGGTTTGAAGCTGTTGGGTGAAGCAGAGGTGGGAAGCAAGGCTGCTGCTGGAGGTTTGTCAGCTGTCAGAGCTGCCTAAAGCAGTTCCTTGCACTGCATCTAGAATGCTGTATGTGGAAATGAGCTGAGGCTGTGTGCACTTGGGAAGAAAACAAGCTGACTCCTGCTGTGGATGGAAATGAGATGGTGAGGCTTGCTAGAAAGCATTCAGCTGATAAAAAAAAAAAAAATGCCAGTGAGTTTTGCTTGCTGTTCATAACACCCTGGGAGTAGGGATGCTCCTGGTCACTGATGGCACTTCTGAGTATTTGTTGTTGAGCTCAGAGGCGGAGATGCACTCTTTGTAGTGAGATGGTGACATACGTGGCAAGGAGGAATGAATCTTGTTTAATTTCCACCTCTGTGTGGCTCATACAGCTGACTGTTAAGCTTTGTATGGGAACTTGTCGAGTGCTGCGTGTAGTTCCCGTGTGTTGTGGTGACCTGAGTGTAATTGCTCGCTCTGTGCCAAAGCAGTTTCTGGTTATTACACAATAATGATTTTGGGAAAGATTGGATTAGTGAGGGGTTCCTTCTGAACCTGAGTGTTCAGTTTGCTGGCTCATGGGTTAGGGCACCCAATATTCCTTCCTGGGTTCCATCTGTTGCAGAGTGATTCATCCAGACGTGTTTCTGTGGTGGTGTTTGTGTTGAGCTTTCTGGAGAACCTGCCTGCCCTGCTGTAATGATTACAGAAGCTCCAGGCTGACTGCTGGTTAAGTTTCAACTTGGGAGCAGTGTATCATAAAGCCTGGGTGTGTGCTATCCTACAAAGCAAGAATGACTGCATTGCTGCAGTACTTGCCGTTTAGGAATTTGAGAGCTATTTAAAATGGCCACACCTTTTATTTGCTCAGAGAGCAGGTTTGTTTCCTGGGATGTCTCCATAGCAGCTGAAGCTGAGGAAGAAAGTCAGGGAGGGGCTGATTCAATGAGGGGGTGAAAGATCTGGCTTTGCTTTAAAGCTGCTGTGTACCTGAGCTCATGGGCCGTGCTGTTGCTGTGTCCCACCTCGGGTTGCAGCAGCAGTTGCTTAACATCATGCTGAAGTTTCTAGTGTCTCATGGTGTAGGTATAGATTGGAGTTCTCGTGGACATTGTACCAGCTGTTGTGACAGTATGTACCGTAGGAAAACTGCTTTTTTAAGGGCCAAGTTCTTTGCAGTGCTGTGACCAACAGATCTGGTTTCCAAGATGCTGAGAATGTGCATGCCCAGTATGCCAGTGTGAGGCTTACTGGGAAGTTCAGCGTGCTGGCTGTCATGGGAGGGTATTGCACTCTCTCTGATCCAGGCCATAACAATTTAAAAGGCCTTGTGATGAAGCTGCTGGGTATTTGCTAGGCCTTGAGTTAAAGGTGCCAGGTATTTGCTGTCCCCATATGAGCAGAGTTCATTAAGTGTACCACATTGATTATGTGGCTGGATTAAATGTGCAAGGGGTTCCTGCATTTGGATCAGTGCATCAAAATCAGCCACGAGCCACTGAGTGGACTGAAGCGTTCTCCCCCTTCCCCCCCCCCCCCCCCCAGCTCTCATTTTTGTGTTTGGTTGGGTGATGTCCCGTGTGTGGGAGATGCAGTTACAGCTGAGATCCACTGCACAGTGCGGTGCTGTGGCTCACCTCACAGCCACAAAGCAGGCTGCAGTCCTTGGGCTCATGAAGTTGCCCTCTGTTAATCTTAAATCTTCTCCTTTGGAGGAGAATGCACTTTTAGTGTACTCTTCAGAGGTGTTTTCACATACAATAAAAAGAATCATCTGACATTGAAAGGAGAAAACAGGTACTGTCCCCACGGTGGTAGTTGTCACCAGGTGCCGCTGTCACCTATTGGTCTCCAGGTACCTGCTTTTGTGACATGTGAAATGAGTGACTGGACATGAAGTGGATAAAGGGTTACATTGGGCAGCTGGGTGTTTCTGTAGTGCTTTCTAGGCGTGCCTTTCTTCATTGTCAGCTATGGTGAAGTTTAGGTGCAATCCTAATGTGTGGGAGCCAGTTGGTTAGTGTTATGAGCTAGCTATTGGTTTTTGAGCTGTGAAAGCTGAGGCTAATTTGAGATTGTTACAGCTTAGTTGTTGAAACATACTTTTGAAACCAAAAAGTGGCTTAGAGTTTTGAGGGGGGGGAGGGGTGTTGAGGATGTAACCTGGAGGAGTGGGGAATACTGGGATTTTGCCTCGCAGCAGGTTTCCCTCCTCATTCAGAAAAGGGACCTAAAATATTGATAATGAGCCCACATGGAGCACTGGTGTTGCATTAAATTAATGCAGCTTGAGCAACAGGCCCTCCTAGCTGTGTGCTGCAGACAAAAGGAGGTTGCTGTCATAGCAACGCTCCCAGGCAATGCTTTACCTGTCAGCAGCGTGTGTCTAATTGGTGCTGGAAACAGCCCTACCCCAGACTAGGTAAGGTTTGGCAATGCAGCTTTAAAAACGATATTTTTTTTTCAGTAAATAGGGAGAGGTTTATCAGCTGAAATGATGAATTTGTCCAGCGCGGTGTTGCTGTGTTAGTGTAGTGCTGCTTCTGTTGATCCCTCCATAAAAAAAATACTGGCTGCCATAGAATGGGCTGAGCAGGAATGTCAGCAGGATTTGCTGTCTGGGAGCAGGGCTGCTGACTTCAGGACATGAGGAGCTGGCTGATGTGTGGCACAACTGGGCTTCACCCAGGTAGGTGGGAATACAAAGGCAGAGGAGGGCTGTGGGCTGAGCCACGCTGCTCTGTGCTCACCTCCTTCCTTCCCTGGGGCTCAGAGAGTTCTGCCCTGAAAATAAAGGCATAAAAACACTGAACAGTTCAGGATCTGCACCTTTTGTTCCGAGCCTTTCCAATAAAGCTCGGTATCCCTAAGGTGCCAACCAGACCTGATTTGTTTCTTTTGGTTGCTTCCCAGTGCTTTGGTGTTCCTCCAGTCCGTGGTGCTGACTCCAAAGCTTGTTCTCCTGGTGCTTCATTGCAGGGCCATCAGGGCTGGGTGTGCATTGAAAAGGGCATTGATTTATGCTGGGAGTGTTGTAGCTGTGTGTGTACAGAAGTATATGAGTTCTCCAGAAGCTGTAAAGAAGCTCAAGGTCCACCAGGGCCTGGTGCAGGTGGCTTCGTTAGCCAATGAGCACTGCAGTGGACGCTTTTGCTTGCTCTCAGGGGTTCCTGTGAGCAGCTGCTGGTTATGTGCTTGGCTGCAGGGCAGAGATCCAGGTTTAGTAAATGCAGTAATTAAAGCATGAAAACATTTTTACGGTAAACTGGTGTGTTTTTTTTTTTTTTGCCTTGACACCGTATCTTGATTTACCATCAGAAGGATGGGCTCACAGTGCAGTACTCCCCACACCAGCTTGCCTCTTGCTTGAACTCAAACCCCAGTGCAAATGACAGCAGCTGCTAAAAGGGCCATTGCTCATTATGACTTTGTTAGGTGACATTGCCATGGGTGCTTCTTGCCTTTGCAGGACCTGGTCAGTGCTGTGCAGGTGACCAGCACATGAAGCATGGCTTTGGAACCTGCCCTAATTTCACATATTCAGTACATCAAAGTCCCCGAACTCTGCTTTGAAGAGCAGAGCTGAGCAGTCAGACGAGAAATTCAGGATCTGGGGAAGAAAAAACCCCATCTCCTGTCTGTAACTCAGGCGTGCTGAGCTCGGTGTGTGACCTACTTTGCCGACCTGTTCCCTGTGCAGCCAGCAGAGCTCCTGTTGCTGTGCAGGTCGTGTTACTGCAGGTGCCAGCAGGCGCAGGGTTGGGGAGGGGGTGGAGGGGTGATAGTATCCTGGCAGCCCTGTGTGCTGTGGGCATGCTTCTGTTGGAGTGCCTGGGTGGGAGCGAAGGCAGGGCTGGGTTTTCCTATCGCTGGTAGGAGTCTTCTGCTGTGACACTGCTGTGTAAAACATAATTTGGCTATTACAAGACGGTGCTCTGATGTGCTGAATTGGCATGGCCGCGTTTGCTCGTGCTCACTTTGAGGTCCTGTGGGTAACTCGGTTGAAATGCTTACTGATTTTTTTTTTTTTAAAGTGGTGTATGTAAGCGTGCTGAGAAGAATTGGTAATGCTTGCTTTTTAGTTGTGGTGCTGCCTGTTTTCATACTTAAGTTAGCTTAGTTCTGGCCAGTCAGGTAACTGGGGTCACAGGGAATGCTGTAGTTGCACGTGGTGGTCTCAGATCCACTCAGTGGTGTTCTCAGGGAGTGAAGGAGAGCAGTGCAGGTGTGTGAATGGATGGAATTACACTGTGCCTGCAGATAGAAGGCCCAGAATAAAGAAAGGTGTGTCTGTTAGTTGTGTAGTATCAGTTTGCCTGGGCAGGGTGGTTCTGCTAGGAGCAGTTTTTAAAGTTCTGGTTAAATAAGTCCTTCTGTCGAGCTGAAAGGCATGATGCTGCAGCATGGAAAACGAAAGGGGGGGACAGTTTGCTGCTCTATTCTGTGAATAGCTGTGCTGACTGGAGTGTGGAAGTCCTCCTGCCAGAGGCAACAGAGGATGTGGTCACAGACCTTGTACCTGTGACTCTTGTTTCTCAGCCTCAATGCTCTGTCCTTTGACTGAAGTGTTTACTGAGATACTGCAGTGCTATTGCCCCAGAAGTTCCTGCTGCTGTTCTGAGGACAGTGGGTAGAAAACAACAACCCAGCAATCTGACCCCCCCCAAATTATCAGATATGATCCTACTTCTGTATGTCTTAGAGTAGCTTTCTTCTAGCAGCTTCGTTTTCTTTTCCTTCCCCCCTTTCTTTTTTCCCTGGGGGAGGGAAGGGGGAGAGTTCCACTTTTTTTTTCCCCTCAATATTTCCAAATTGCGTCATCACATTTTCACTGGAGAATAGCATCTTTAACTCATCATTAAGTCATAAATTGCCTTTTGCTTAAGACTTCCTCAAGTCTTGGTAACCCACAGGAAAATAATTGCTCTAATCTTAATCACTGGCATTAAAAATCACACTAATGGATAGATGACAGCTATCTGCTGTGCTATTTCAGTTTAACTACCGATGCTCAAGCTTAACCTAAAAGAATGAAAATCTGTCTGACACCAGTAGTCAGAAGTAAGTTTATATTTGAGTGAATATCAGTGCTTAATGCTTGACTCTGGCTCCAGACAACTCAGCAGCGCTTCAGCTCCTGAGATTCCTAGTGTTTACCTGAACAGAGCTATTGGATAGTGCTATTCAATTACCAAATTGGATCTTACTTATATTTAATTGATGGTGATGAGGTTGACTGTCAGTGTGTTTGCACTTACGCTTCTGTTCAGCTTCTGTACACCTTAATATCGGTTGTTCTGCTGTTTTTGGGACTCCTGAAGAGAGCTCAGTAGAAATGCTGTCAGTTTACCTTTCTTCTTTTCTTTTCCAGCGGGGATCTGACGAGCTTTTCTCTACTTGTGTTACTAACGGACCCTTTATCATGAGCAGCAACGCTTCTTCTGCAGGTAATACTGCCTATAAGAAAAGAACAGCAGTTGGTGGGTACTGCAGGTACTGTCAGGTCTGATTTTTTTTTTTTTTTTACATTTTTAATTTAAAAAAAAAATCTGTATTTCTAATATTTACTGGGTCTTTTGGTAGATGGTGCTGAATAATAAACTGCCCTGCACCTTGAAGGTTAGCAGTCTGAAAAACTGCTTCGAAACACTTGCTGTAATGATTTTGCAATAATAAAACAGACAGATTTTGCTGTGAACTGGTGGACCTGAGGCACAGTTGTATTTCATATAGGATTATTTTGGCCATAAATAGTAAACTGCTGTTATTTATTTTGGGAGTCTGACACCATCTAGAGGTTAGTGTTCCCTCCCAGGGCAGGGTTTTGCCTTACGTGCTTGTCAGTGCTTTGAGTTGTCTCACCTTGAGCTGCTGTTCTGAGTCCCTTGTTAATGCTCTGCCAGACCACATCAACTGTCTGATAGTGCCATATGTGTAATCCAGCAGATCTAAAACTTCAGGTGGTATTTGTTGTTTTAATATCACTTGGTTTGATGTCCTTTTCAAACTGCTTCTTTGCTACGAATGATGAAGTGAAGCTGCAATCTCAGATCAATGGATTGGAATCAAATGGTGGGAATGTGAGTTTCTGGGGATCTGTGTGTGCTGCAAAATGGCCACAGGAGAGCAGGTTGCATTGCAGTGGCATTCAGCTATGTCACTCACAGTTGTGTAGTCTGAAAAAGGGTAAATCTGTGTATTTGGACTCAGGTTAAATTAGACTGTAGATTCCCTCTCTAATAGATTTAGGGGGGAGCAGAAGGTGCACATCAGAAGTAGTGACTGTTTGCTCATCAAACTCACCCTAACGAGCAGTGGCGCTTTTTTTTTTCTTTGTACAGCTAATGGAAACGACAGCAAAAAATTCAAAGGGGACAGCAGAAGTGCTGGGGTCCCATCCAGAGTAATCCACGTCCGTAAGCTCCCCAGTGACGTCACAGAGGCTGAGGTCATCTCTCTGGGCTTACCTTTTGGCAAGGTCACCAACCTTCTGATGTTGAAAGGAAAAAACCAGGTACTGTCTCCACAACTGACAGCAGAGGTTGGCAAAGACTTGAGTTTGTCATACTCATTGGGATTGATAACTTCTGCGTGCTGTGTTTTACTTTTCCATGGCTCTCCCATGAGCTGTAGGAAATACTATTTTCAGAGTGAGTCTGTAATTATTTGTAGTCATTTATAATTAGCATTGTGCTTGTTCTTGTAAATTACAGGCTAGGTAAATGGTTTGGCCAGCAGTGCAGTGAGTTGGCCTTTTTCACTCCAGTCAGCTCAGTTGTTGAGCAACCACCAACGTAACTTTACATATTAAGGGCACCTTTCCAGATAGGAAAAAATGAGCTGGGTAAAGCTGAGGTGCCTGTGGATAATGCAGGAGGCGTGTGTGAGCTTTGGAACTGCAACTGTCGTACGAATTAAGGAGTTAAAAAGCAAGCCAACTTTAATCACTGCTGAGAATGTTGTGTCTTTAATCCTAATTATGAAAATGTGTCCCTGATATGTTGTGTGGTGTGATTATATATGAGGGCTGTTCCAGAAGTAATGCCTCTTGGTTTGTTACAATGGCTAGTGATGCCAGATATTGCTGTTGGTGGAGACTGAACCTTCCCATCAGTATTCTTTTACATTTGGTTGCTGTGCTGCATGTGGCAGCAGAGGGGCAGTGACATAGTGGCACCTGATGTGCAGGGGTGTGGAATTCAGGTCCTCCAGTCGGACATCACTTTCTGAGTAAACTCTGTGCTTAATGCAAGGACTTGCTGCAACTCCTTATGTTTTCTTCTAAAACAGAGGAGACCATAAAGGTGTGAAACAATACATAGGTGTGCATAAGTGTTGAGAGTCTGGGTTATTGCCGTGTTCCAGTGTACCAGCAGGCACTTCTGTCATCACTAGTCCCCCAGGTATACGTAGCATAAAGATCTTGGAATGAGACATTAATGTCAGTCTGGCCTACGAAAGCAGTTGTGAGGATTATATGCTCTTCATTTCAACTAGAAGCTCCCTGTGAGTTCATCAATCTCGTGCTATTGTTAAGCATTCACATCTTATTGCGAGCTGCTTTGTTAACATGCTGAAGTTACTGATTTCATTTTCTGTATAGGCTTTCATAGAAATGAATACAGAGGAGGCAGCCAACACCATGGTAAACTACTACACCACAGTCACTCCAGTCCTTCGAAGCCAGCCCATCTACATCCAGTTCTCCAACCACAAGGAGCTTAAGACAGACAACTCACCAAACCAAGCAGTTAGTTTCTTTCTTTACACTGTCACACAGGTGGGGGGGCGGATGGTTTTGCTGCTGTTGTAGGCCTGGAAGAGTTAAAAAGGGCATGCTGTGTTTCCTGAGAATTTGATGGAACAGAAATTCTTCTCATCTAGGCTCTAATCTTCTGTCTTTCAGCACAGATGCTTCTGACCACCTCTTTCCCTTTGCTTGCAACTTTTTCATTTGCTGCTTTGATTTCTACCCCAAGCTTCTAGCTTCTGGAAGAATATCTGCTACAGAAGTTTTTGTCCAGAGCTTCAGCAGGCTATTAAATGAGCTGAGAATGTTTTCTTAATGTTGGGGGGAAAAAAAATAAGTGAGACTGTGAAAAATTGCACTCTAGCATTCTTTAATTAGAAACTCTTAACAGTGCCCCTCTAAAGATTTAATTAATTTCTGGTGCTTCAAAAATGCTGCTGGCATTCAGGAAGTTTATGTAAAATGAAGCTCTGATGGAGATGAAACTTGTAACTGCTGGAGAGTGTTGTTGGTACATGCTAGCTTTGAAACAGGCAGCACTTGAACACAGAAGTTCTTAATCCTTTGGGCTGTTGAGAGTTTGAGTAAAACAGGCTCTGCATAGTATAAAAAGTTCCATTTTTGGCTCAGCTGCTCTTGGCAATCATTCAGGGCAGGAGCATTGGAAAGAAGTTCAGGTTACTTGCACCTCCTTATCAGGGGTGACTTCCTAGCATGTCCAGTTTGCCTCCTCATTTTTCAGCCTGACTTTCATCAGCATCAGAGCATCTTGTGCTGTGCAGATGAAGTGTCACTGCTTGGTGCATCTGACAAAACCATTATTTGATGTGCATCTCATATGCAGAAAGGGGACTCAACAGGGTCTTCCATGTCAGTTGTCACTGTTGCATCCCCAGGGCAGTTGCATATTAAACTTTTTTTGTCAGCTTCTGAGGTGCTCTGAAGGTGATGTTGAATTCTAAGAGCCTAGTTTTACCTTTTTCCTGAGCAGTGGAATAATGTAGCAGCATTGTGGGTGCTGTGCAAGAGTACAGATAACAGTAGCATAAGTATTTAACGTTTTATTTAGTGTGTTTTGCGTTGCTGTTACTGATTGAGGTGACCTTGTACTTCTCACGTTTAAAATGTGCTGAAATATTGAGTTCTCAGCCGTAGGAACAGCAAACTGCTGCTTGTTGTTCTGTAGTAGGTAGCTGGGGAACTCAAGAAAAGCTGAATGTGTATTTCTGCAAGTGGGAGTGTCAGTCTTAACAGGATGTTTGGTTCTGCAGCGTGCCCAAGCAGCTCTGCAAGCAGTGAATTCTGTTCAGTCGGGAAACCTAGCACTGCCAGCCCCTGCTGCAGCTGTGGATGCAGGAATGGCAATGGCTGGCCAGAGCCCTGTGCTGAGGATCATTGTGGAGAATCTCTTCTATCCTGTCACTCTAGATGTTCTGCATCAGGTAAAAAATAAGTCCTTGTCTGTAAAGCAAGCTGTGGAATGAGCAGCTCTGAACCTGGCTGTTAGTTTTCTGCTTTCCGGAGGCCCTGATGTCTGCATGAGGCTCTCCTGGTTTTGTTTCCAATCTGTCCAGTCTTAATTTCCAGGGGCTTGCTGGCCCATTGTGGTGGGAATCAGCCTGATGTGGCAGAAAGGGCAGATTTTACTTCTTCAGGACTGGGGTTAATACGTTACTTCTGTGGTGGCTAAGCATCATTGTGGGAGGTAGTGGGAAACTACTGCAGTATATGTGTCACTGAGGTAGTAACCTGTTTGGAAATTTATTCCTGCTCTCCACTGCAGTTGCTTAAAATGATCTTTGTTTAAAACACAAGTTTGACTGCATTTAAGAGTCCCTGAAATTCTGGAAGTATTCAAGTTTGTGGAGGTCTGGATGCATCTTTTTGTATAAGAGTGATGATGAAATGAGGGCTTTATGGATGCACTGAGGTAATCCTTTTACTTTTCCATGCAGGTGCCATAATGTAGGTTAAACAGTGCGTGTGATGTAGTTTAAAACCTTACCCTTTCCAGTTGGGAATCTGGCAGGGTGACAGGACAAATCTCGTTACTGCTTCGAATAATGGATGTGAGATCTGAATATGATATTCACTTCCTGATGAGGTGACAGAGTGTTCAAATATTGTCTTGCAGATCTTTTCCAAATTTGGTACAGTCTTGAAAATAATCACCTTCACAAAGAACAACCAATTTCAGGCTCTGTTACAATATGCTGACCCCATGAGTGCTCAGCATGCCAAACTGGTGAGTATTATGCTTGTGGTGCTGAACACCTGAATTGTTTCAACTTTTAAGCTTGCCTTTGTTGTTCTGGGACAAACGTGTGTGTATGTGGTTTTATGGAAGCATTACCCAAATGGCACATTGCATTTGTGAGTGGGAGGGAACTTCACCACCAAGAGCAGTGTGGTGTAACAAAAGGATAATTACTGAAGGGGATTAATGGAAGTGATGCTGATTCTGCATGAAGCAGGTTATCTGCTTGTCTTCAGGTGCAGCACTCCCTGCAGTGATGCAACGCTTTCTCTCTTCAGTCATTTGTTGCTGTGATATTAAACCTAAACTTGTGTTGTATTTAAAGAGTGTTTTATTTCCTTACAGTCTTTGGATGGACAGAATATCTACAATGCCTGTTGTACACTGCGCATAGATTTCTCAAAACTCACAAGTCTCAATGTCAAATACAACAATGACAAAAGCAGAGATTACACACGACCAGACCTACCTTCTGGGGACAACCAGCCCCCTCTCGATCAGACCATGGCAGCTGCTTTTGGTGAGAGTTCTTAATGTGGGAGCAGGACAGCTGTAGCAGACTTCTGCTCGGTGGGGAAGAGAGGATATAATCGTGGTGTATTTGGTTATGTATATCATGAATGAGGAACTTTGGGCTCACTGTATCTGAGTGCAAAATACTAGCATGGGCATATGTTTGTGGGTGCGTGTTGATGCTTTGGAAGCTGTTTGTGTGGGGGATTTAGAGGATTTGAGCAGCTGTCTGTGCTTCGAGTGCCATCTGCTGTTCTGTTTGCAGTACAGACAGCAGTAATTTGGGGGTGTCGTAACCTGTACATTTGAAAACTGTACTGTGGTTAAGCAGTGATGGGAGCTGCTGAATTGTATTCTGATCAACAGCTGTCTTCTGCTGGCAGTGTCAGCCCAGCAGGGCCCAAGGAATGCTGCTGGCATTTCTAGAGCAAATGCAGTCTTGCTCTAGTGACAATTTTTTGATACAGTGGTTATGGTTTAGCTTCCAACTTGATCCATATGTAGAAGGACAGATGAAGGCAGTTAGGTCTAGAGTTTTCTCGCTGTTGAGTATCTGTGTACAATGTGTGCATCTTTCCCAGGTGCCCCAGGAATAATCCCTGCCTCTCCATATGCAGGAGCTGGCTTTCCTCCCACCTTTGCAATTCCTCAGGCTGCAGGTACTGTACTTCGTAAGTTGGAATTTTATATAGGTTCTCTGGTTGTTGCTGAAGCATCTTGATGTTTTAAAGCTAAGTTGTGGCGGTGTGGGGGGAGTGGAGTGGGGAGCTAGTCCTCTGAGTCCTAAATGCTGGCACTTGGGCATAGAGGGGAAAGATTTTTCTGTGCATAATCTCAACCGGGTGTGCAGCTGTAGTTACTCTGGCTAGGCAGTACCCACGTGGAAAGAAGGAAATCTGAGTGGCAGAATGGGAGCAACACTAAAAAACAGCATTTAAATATTACTCTATTGAGAGATTTATTGGTAAGTTAAGCTTTCCCCATTTAGCTTTTTCTCGTGGGGCTGCTGAGTTTGGGAAACCCACCTTGACATCTGTGAGAGCGAATAAAAGCAAGAAATCCTTGCTTTTTTTTTTTTTTTTACTTTGAGTAAAGCTGGTATTCAAGTACGAGCTGAATTTACACAGACAAACAGTTAATTTTTCATGGTGTACTGAGCTGTGTTGACTTCCCATTGACTTGGTGGGATTTCCTTGCTTTTTTTAAAGGAACAGTCACAAACCAAATGGTTCCACTGCTGGTATTTTGTTAGCATGTTGCCCTCATGGGGAAACAAGCCATGCCACTTGAATAATTGTGTTTAATTAATTGCTAGCTGTTGTTTCTAGAGCTGTAGCCCCCCCAACGGAAGCACTTTAATGCAGTGAGGTGCCAGGTGTTTTGTGAGCAGCCTAGAAACGAAACCTTAATGTTCCTCCATTCAATAAGAGACTAGCTGACAGTAGCATGATAGCTGATAATTCTGACATGCATGGTTAAAGAACAAAGCATTTTTTGGCATGCACTGGTTGGAAAGACCCTTACAATTACACTGTTTGTAATACCTTTCCTGCCCCACCAGAGCTGAGGCTTTGTGCTGATTCCGCTTCTTGTGAAACGTGCTAAATATTGTAGTCAACAAGATCGTGCTGAGGCATCTGTTGAGCACCAGGCACTGCAAAGAGCAATTACTATTAGAAATCAACACCATTTCCTGCAGCACCAGAACTGGAGGCTTCTGTTGCTGTTAAGAGTATAGTCACTGTGTTCTGAATGGTTACTTGCATGTTACAGAAGGTGTGCTGTTCTCCCTTCTGGTGCAGCAGATACACTAGAGTACGTGCTGTTAACTTCTTTACTGGTTAATATTCTTTAATTTCCAGGCTTGACAGTTCAAAATGTTCATGGAGCACTAGCTCCTTTGGCTATCCCAGCAGCAGCTGCAGCGGCTGCAGCAGGACGGATTGCCATTCCCGGCCTCGCTGGGGCAGGGAACTCTGTTCTGCTGGTTAGCAATCTGAATCCTGAGGTTAGTGGAGTCCTAATTTTACTTTTTTTTTCTTCCTTCCTGTTACCTCTACTTTCACTTTCTGAATGCAGATTATGCTGAAAATCATTCAAAGTGAAATCCTACTGTGTCCTAAAGGAAACGGCAAAGCTAGAAAAGCAGATGTGCTCTGCCAGCTCTCAATCTCAAAGCAGACAGTACTCTAGTTGCTGAAGGGAAATCAGACAGTCCATCTCTCAAATTAAAACCTTGCTCTTCTTTAGTTGAAAGCCGAGGATGCTGCCTGCCTGCTCTTGTCCCACAAAGACTACAATACCTGTCCCCTCCCTCCCTTTCATTTGGAATCTCTCTGCCATTCCCATGTAGTATTGTCACTGGGTCAGAAGAGTCACGTCCATTCTTTCTTTCCCTTAGCATGTTCTAGATTTTTAATACATTAATTCAGAACTACAGAGTTCATTCTGACCTTTGCTCTGTATAGTGTCTGGACCCCTGCCAGCTTGACTTTGTACTTGTGCAGTTATTTCCTCTGCCATGTGCTTGCACATTTTTCCTTTCCAAGATTTTTGGGAAGGTTTTCCTTAGCTAAACCCCTTAACAGCTCACAGTTTACATTTTCAATTCTGTTGGACATAGTGAGTTGAAATGTTTGGGTTTCCTCAGTAACGAAGCAGGAAATCGTGAACAAAAAGTCTCTAACAGAAGACTGCATCATGAGAATTTGGTATCTTGAATTTTTCTTTAGTCAGCTTTTGGCTCTTTGTTGGATTGAAAGTGTAGAGTCTCCTGTTGTGTGCGCTGGTGTGTGATCAGTCTGCTGAACACACTTCAACTGGTGGGACTGTGCACACAACTTAATACTACTTTGCAAAGCTATAAAACTTAACAGTGATGGCAGAGTAACCACAAAACCTCTTTTGCATCAAAGGAGAAGCCTGGATGTGATCAGTAATTTAAAGTAAACCAAACAAAAAGCCATTTCACTTTTGGAGAGAGGCACTGATTGGATCAGTATTTCAGACTCAGTACTGTTTTCTCCAGGGCATGAAATAATGTTGGGGACTGTGCAAGCAGCCCTGGTGTGGAGGAGTTGTTTTTCTGAGCGGGAATTCCTCTGCCATTCCAGGAGCTGTCACCTCAGTCCCAGTGTCATGCTTGCTTAAACAAAATGCTTACAAGTTAAGAGCTGGCCTTGCTGTTCTCAACCAGTGTAATGCTGCCTAGCTTGTTTTTTGGGATGATTTAGTGTTACCTGGATGATAAGACTGTGCTTTTTACCCCTATTTACTTTGCATGTGTTTGCTTCTCTTCAGGAGTGGCATCTGAGGGGTGCACCTTGTTCAAATAGGAGCAGTTATTTCATGCCTTGTGTTTTTTGACGAGCTCTTCACTATCCATCCAGCTTATCTTTGGGCTAGAGAGACTTTGATACTTGTACTGAAGCTGTGAACTAACAGACCTGAAACCTGAAACTTTTCCATTGCCTGTATAATCAGTGTTGTAGAAACTTACCTGTGCCACAAACAGTTAGTTAAGAGACAGTATTTCTCCAGAGTGACTGCTCTGCAGTGCCACGGGGGGCTTTTCCTGAATCAGGACCACGGGAATTGACATGACTCCATCTTCTTCCTTTCCATGACAAGCAGAAGTCTCGAGGCTTCAGCTTGCTTTGACTTTTACTTTGTGTGCAGGCTCTTACCTGCATGCAGAGTTAGAACTGTGGTGGGAGCAGAGATGCTTTTCCTTTCTGGATCAGAAGTAGCAGCACTGGGTTCCCTGTGTGCTGAGACAGAAGGAAGGGAACAGACTTGCTTGTAAATGTGCTGCTGAGCTCCTTTTATAGCAAGCACTCCTACCAGGCCTTGGGGATGCTTTTTTTGGTGATGGTGCAGCTGCTCATCCATATGATATTGGTTAGTATCTCAATTGGCTTTTTCATTTTTTTTCTTTCCCCCCACAATTAAACGTGCAATTATAGCTCGCTTCCCTTTGTCGTCACTCCTCAAGGAGTGGGTGCAGCTGTTTGATTTGATCCAGTTTTCCCTCAGAAACAGTTGTAGTGAAATTTGTAGGGAATACCATTGCAGTTCACTTCAGTATTGGAGCCTGTAAAGTCATTCTGTTGCGATACTGTCTCTTGAACTCCTTTGTATATCTTAAGTAAAAATGCCTTTTCTTTATCATTGTGTTCCACTAGGTAAAACCTATTAACTGTTTCTGTAAGCAAGTTATTATATGTAGAATTCTATAAATCTGACTGATGGAACACTACATATTTCCTTATGTATTTACTGACCTGTGTTTTTTGCTACTTTTTTCTTTTCTCCCCCCATCCCTGAATTTTTTTTTTCTTCCCCTGATCCGGAATTTCTTTGCCAACTGACTGCACGGTACTTCTGCTTCCTGTTGTTGCTTGAAACAAAAACAAAACAAAAAACTATTAAAAATTCCCCTTCCAAAAACAAAAAACAAAAAAAAAACAAAAAACAAAAAAAACAAAAACACACACCCTGCTCTTCGGAAACCAACCTGCCCTTCAATATTAACCATCTTGAAAACTTCATCATCCATCAACCAATTTCGCCATTTCCTGCGGGGACTCTGCCCTTCCTCGTTGTGGACGATTTGTGCAACCTCGCTCTCCCCTTCGATTCCTTACCTCTTCCCTGTCCCTCCGCTGCCTTGCTCTGCTGTTCTCTAAAGAGAGTTACACCCCAATGCCTCTTTATTCTTTTCGGTATGTTATTATTCACACTTTTTATTACCTTGTTTTTTCATTTATTTGAGATTTTTTTTTGATACTTCAGAAATGTACAGTTTGCAGTTTGCTTTATTTTTTTTTTTGAATGCGTAGTTTTGTTTTTACGTTGTTTAGTTTTGCTATTTAATTGAGTTTGCCTTTATTTTATGTTCAGTTATGCATGATTTATTGCTTTGCATGTCTTTATAAAAAAAAAAGTTTTAAATTGTGATAGCATGCTAAATTGTCCAGTCTTCTGGCAGTTAGATTTTGGCTTTTTTTTTATTTTGCTGAAACCCAGTATCTTTTCTTTAATGTATTGTTCCATTATTATTCTGCTATATAAGAATTTTCCTTAAGTAGAGCAGAATAAGTAAAACATGGTTGGAATGAGATCAGTTCTGATTGTGAATGTTTTTTTTTGCTCTTGGATTGGTTAGCTAAGATTAAGTTGAACGAGGCTTCCTTTCCACCCCTACCTAAAACTGCTTTTGTTTCCTCACTTTCTGAAGGAGTCTATGGTGATGTGCAGAGGGTGAAGATTTTATTTAATAAGAAAGAGAATGCCCTGGTTCAGATGGCTGATGGAAACCAGGCTCAGCTTGGTAAGCAAGCTTAAATGTATCTGATGGTAGTGTTAAGAGGAATGGGTGGTCAGAGCTTTCTGCTCTTTAAAACAACAACTGAATACTCCTTGTGTGCTTAATTGCTTGCCTGCATCTGTAGCACTAATTTTGGTGCAGCTCTGAAGAAGCTGTGGTTTATTTGTGCCAGATAATCTAGGGGTAAAATAATGGAACGAGCAGCACTGTTAAGGCAGAATAATGCCTGTCATTGTGTTCCTGGAAGGCGGAGTGTCCTGTGTAAGGAAGAACTGAAATGAAGCTCTAGCTTTGATCCAAGTGTCTGAACAGAGCTGAAATAGCACTGTAGTCAGCACTGTCTTGAACTGTTGCAGCCATGAGCCATTTGAATGGCCAGAAGCTCCACGGGAAGCCCATCCGTATAACGTTGTCCAAGCACCAGACAGTACAACTTCCTCGTGAGGGGCAGGAGGACCAAGGTCTGACTAAGGACTATGGGAACTCTCCTTTACACCGTTTCAAGAAACCAGGCTCCAAAAACTTCCAGAACATCTTTCCTCCTTCTGCCACTCTCCATCTGTCCAATATTCCGTGAGTATCTGTGTGGGGAACCTCCTGTGGTGGTGCTCATTGTGGGAGTGTCCACAAGTTCAGTGTGGGAGTGAAATGGGACTGTAACTGCTGACAGGAGACAAGCTTGCTTCGTCGTTCCTCGTGGTCTTTCCAGTTCAAGGAGCTGTGCTGTTGGTAGAAAGCCTCAGGAAAGGGTCTGGTGGGTACTGTTTTAGTGGTGTTGTCTGATGTGTATTTGACTGGAAAAAAATGATCTGTTGCAGACCTTCAATAGCTGAAGATGACCTCAAGATGTTGTTCTCGAGCAATGGCGGGATGGTCAAAGGCTTCAAATTCTTCCAGTAAGTGTTTTCTCTGTTAAATCCCGTCTTTGCATCAGGGGGAGAAGGGTAGAAGTGCCTGGCTCTCATCAAAATCCAGGGCTAGGAGAGAAGTGAGGAGAACTGTCACGTAGCAGTCCAACTTGTCTGAAATAAAGAGTTCAGGAGCAGCCCTGGATCGGGTGCGTGGTGAATATGGGATGAGACAGCTTCACGGTGGCTGAGTGAGAATTCTGGGGTCGGCGTGTTTATCTTCTCGGTGCACTTTTCCACATAAGGTGTGGTATATTGCAGTTACCCGGGTAGCTAATCACCTGCTCGACCTCGAGCCTGAGGTGATGAAACTCACACTGACTCAAGAAATGCTGCGTTGTGTGGCGGTACTCAATGACTTAACTCTGTCTTGTCAGGAAGGACCGTAAGATGGCTCTGATCCAGATGGGCTCTGTGGAAGAAGCCATTCAGTCACTCATCGACCTCCACAATCATGACCTGGGTGAGAATCACCACCTGCGTGTGTCCTTCTCGAAGTCCACCATTTAAAGCTTTGGAAGGCATGAGACAAAATGGACTTGACTTAACCTCTTGAGTTCAGCCTTGACCTTAAAGGGCTGAACGCGGGGGTTTCAACTTCCATCATTCCAGAAAAAAAGCCACTTTAAAAAAAAAAATGCAGCTGAAGTGACCTTAAAAGACCAGAGATTTTATTTTTTTAAAGAGAAATCAGTTTACCGGTTTTTAAAAAAAGAAAAGAGAAAAAATTAAATCTAATTCATATTGCTAACCTTGCGGTGATGGGTAACAATCTTGACTGTTCAAATAAAAAAAATCACAAGTTGAAGTTTACACTTTGGAACCTGCTCTGGGAAATTCCCCTCCCCTCCTGTTCCTTCTCCCCCCGTAAAGCAGATCCCAACAAGTTTTATCAGGTTTCACATTGATGCCTTTTTTTTTTTTTTCTTTACCCATCCATGCCTTGAAAGACCTAAAACCACTGTGTACATTCACTTCTGCGCCTTTGAGTCAGGATTGTGCAAAATGCATGGTGTTCTAGGAGCTCCCAACCCAACTAGCACAACGACGAGTTGCATTGATCCTACCTAAACTGTGCATCTGCTATCCTGTGCCTTAAACCTTTTTTTTCTTCTTTTTTGGGAAAACATCTGAATTGTGGAGATCGGATGGGAGAGTTGAGGGGAAATGGGTGAGTTCTGGCTCCCTAGATCTACTTCTTGTAGTGAAGGACTAATCGAGCTGGCAGAGTGGATAAAGAAAATATTGGGCTTTGACTCTTCAGGCAGTTGTACCCCACTGCCGTGACGTGTCTCGATTTGCATAGTACCATGTGTCTTTGTGCCACTTCCCAATCTGCTTGTGGTTTATCTCCATCTGCAAACCTTCAAGTGGGAGTTAAGATCCCTTGTGTGACATTCAGGCCACGCAGAAGGGTCTGGGTGGGGAAACGTTCCCGAGACCAAATCACATTCCGTTGTCAGTAGTGAGTCAGCAGGCTCTGCCCTTCACCACAAGGGCATTGATCATGACACAAAACGAACCACTGCTGGACATTTGTGAAGACAAATCATGAAGAATTTGTCAAAATTGTGCGTGTGTATATATATATCTCTAAATACTTGGCTAGGATTTGAAGAACCGTTGGGTGTCCCACATCTAGAAAGGTGTTCACGCGAGTCACCTTCGTGCCCCTGATTTGGAATTTAACAAGACCAGTGTAGCTCTGCCATCATTCTTATAGCGTGTCTTCAGCATTTGAGCTTTTTGTTTTAATTCTTGTATTATACTTTTCGATGCAGTTGCTGTCATCTGTGCCTAGCAATATCTCCAGTTGACCAAATATCCTAATCTCTTTATATGCAAAAGAAATAGTTTAAGTACCTTTTTATAGAATGGTAAGATGGTATAAACGTAATCGGAATTTACTCCTTTGTGATATTACCCTTGTATACTGTACTTTCTTTCTTTGTGTTTTTTTTTTTTTTTTTTTGTGATTGAAGCTGTAGGGCAGTGAGATAGTTTCCAGGCTGAGGCTGTGACTGAGGAGGAGGATGTAATGAAGTGGATGAGGTGCGTCAGGTGGACTTGTAAAGCGATGCGTTTGAGCTTGTGAGTTGAAGTAAAAGGACCAGGCTAAAGCTTTCCCACCTTTTAAACCTATAAGCCCAGATATTTTTAAGTTATAGGAAGGGAATATATTATAAGTAGAACGCAGCGGGTCGTTTTCTCCCAGTGATAAAAGAAACTCTTTGTTCTCTGGCTTACAACTCTTTCCCAGGCCGTTCTGCCTTCTATTTCGTGTAATCCAGCGTTGCCTTACATTTCCCTCTAACCTGCAACCTGTTTGGATGCAAAACAATAAGAATCTTGTACTTCTTTTCAGGGTTTGTTTTGTTTTTTTTCTTCTGCAAATTGTGGACCAAAGTTTGTTTCCTAATCGTCTTAGTGTTGCGAGTCAGGGTTTCCCTGCGCAGTGTGGGAGCTCTGCCTCGCCCAGCACTGAGTGCTTGGAGAAGTCTTAACTTTTCTTCGTTTCCTCCCTGAGCTCTTGAGGATGTGAATTATGCTGGAGAAGCGTGCGGAGTCTTGAGTGAGGGTTCAGCTCGGGTTGCTGGTGTGAGATTGCATAGTGCTTGGCCTTCCTCAGCCCTCGGGTGGTGGCTGAGAGCTGCGTGCCCCCAGCAGCAGGGCTGGGTCGCTTTGTGAACCCTGCAGACCCAGCTGTGTGGTTTGGCTTTGCTCATCCCCTCCGCGACCGAGGGGAGGAGCAGTGGGTGCAGCCCGAGCAGGGACAGCTGTGCTGTAGCACTCAGATGAGTTCAATCCACCTCAGCTGAGGTGCTGGGAGGAGGTTGATGGTTTGAAACCCGCCTGCTGGTGGCCTTGGGATGCTGCTCGGGTCGACCCACGGGTGATCTATGTGTGTACTTTGCAAAACGCAGTGAATTGAGGCGACCCCACGACCCCAGCACGGTGGGTTTGTATTTTTTTTTTTTTGATGTTGTTGTTGTTGTTTCCTTTGGATCCCTGTGTTTGCATGTAAAGAATGTGAGTAACAAAAGGGTGTACATATTTATAATTTTTTATACCTGTCGTAAGACGTGAGGGGGCAGCAGAACCCGGGTTTTTTTATGGCAAACAGATGTATTGTATATTTTGATACCAGCTATTCCAGGTTCAGTATTGCAGAGAGCGGGGTGGGGAGGGTTTAAGCGTACACCACATTGGAATTCCATTGCCTCTCTTTCAACGAATGTTTGTAATGCAAAAAGAAATTAAAAACTATTTTATAACAACCTTTGGTACCTTTCTGTAGCTCCATTATTTCCTGTTCAGATTGTAGAAAGCAGTTGCTGGCCGGTCTGTACTTGTGCTTTCAATAAATTTCTTCTATATTCTTTGCTTCTGATTTCCCTCTCTCTTTTTATTGTGCCTATTTTGCTTCTGGTTTTTATTTTAGTTTTGGTTTGTTGTTTTCCCCCCCCTCCCCCCCTTTTGTTTTGATTCCAGCTGCCTCGTGTCTCACTTCTCATGTACCTCTGCACTCGTGGAGTGTTCCCCGTGCGGAGCTGAACTGGGCCGGACTGGTGGGGGCTGGGGGAGGGGTGCCTGGCCCAGCTCCCACCCCCCAGAGCTCAGAACCCTGCGGTTCTGGGACCTGTAACTGAGTAACTGACACTCTGTCACGTTCCCACTCTTCATTTGTTCATTCATTTTTGATTCACGTTCCTGAACTTTCTGTGTATCCTGGCTCATTTTTCCCCCCCCCCCCCCTCCCCCCCATCAATAACCCGAACCCTGTGCTCCGGTGGTGTCGTACATGTGACTTCTTCCCCCTTTGGGTGCTGTGCCATCAGCAGCAGTGTCCCTCTTCTCACCTCTGTTATCTCAGCTCTTCGGGACTTTGCTCTGCGAGCTGCTCAGGGTTTGTCCTCTTCAAGGCAAGCAGGGGATGCAGCTCTGCCGAACCCCGACTTTTGTGGGGTGGATCCACCCACGGGGGGGGGGGGGGGGGGGGGGTGGTGGTGGGATGAAGCAGCGCTGTGTTCTCGTGCTGAAGGACCAACGTTTGCCCACAGCTGACCCTAAACCACCCGACCCCGTGGCCGCAGATCCCCCAGAGTGGGGTGGGGGGGGTATAACCGGGGGGGGGGGGGGGGGAGGTGTCAGTGACCCCGGAGCGCGGCCCTGGGCCCAATGAGCGCCCGCGGTTCCAGTAGCAATTAGCGATGGGCGGTTAATGAGGTTTCTCCCCCGGCATTCCCAGCGCCCCGCCTTGGGGGGGTGGGGGTTGGGGATGGGGGGATGGGGGGGGGAGGATGCCGGTTGCCATGGGGACGGGGAGGTCCGGGAAGCGGCGCGTGACGGCGTTTATCACCGCGAGGAATGGGGACAGCGTGGGGTCACCCACGGGGGGAGGGTGACCTCCACGACCACCGTTTCTCCCCCTCCCCTTCGGCCGTGGGCGTCTCCCCCCCCCCCCCCCCCCCCGCCCCGTGTTAATCCCCGCGTGCATTTCCAGCCCCGCGCTGGTTTATGGCGGATAATCCATATGTTTGCCGGGTGAGGGCTGTGGGATATCCACCTCTAATCCAATTGGCAGCAGCGCTTTAGTGCCATCTTCCCATCACTCCGGTGCTGGAGGAGCGGGGGCCGCCGCTGCTGTGCCCCCCCCCCCCCCCCAAACCCCCTGGGAGCTCACACCGCGGGGCTCAGCTCTGCCGAGCCCCTCCGGGGAACCGGGGACCCGACACCACCTCCCCCCCCCCCCCCCACCTCCCCCCCCGTTCGGTTTATGGGCTGCGACAAACGGCAGCAGCTGGGCCGGGGTCGTGCGGGGTTCCACCATCCGAAGATGGGCGGGGGAGTCAACACCCCCTTCCTCCACGCCTTCCTCCCCCCCCCCCCCCCCCCAGCTCAGTCGGAGCTCAGTGTACCCCCGGAGGGGGGGGGGAGGACCACCGCAGCGGCGGTGCCACGCGGGAGCTGAGCTCGGCACACGCATCCCCGCCGTTACCACAGCAACGGGGATGGAAACTGCAGCGGTGGCACTTCGGACCCCGTGAGCAGCACCCGGAGAAGGCACCGTGTGTCGGTGCGCGGCCCTGTAGGACCCCCAACACCCCCCCACTCCCCCCCTTCCCCCCCCCCCCCCCTCCGAACCCCCATTGCGTCCGCGCGGAACGACGCCTCTCTCCCGATCCCCCACTCGTGATCCCCCACATCTCATCGCCCACCGGGGCCACGTTCACACGTTTATTCACTTTTCAAACCACAGCGGCTTCAGCCGACGCCCGACGGATGCTCTCACAGCTCCGAGATCCCCCCCCCGCCCCACCCCGAGCCTCTGCCCGGGGCTCAGCAGCGCCCGGAGCCCATTGCAGCCCAGCGCAGAGCCCGCGGGGGCTCCCACCCACCCGGGGGCTCCCACCCACCCGGGGGCTCCCACCCACCCCACCCAACGCACACTCTCTACTTTCCCCAGCGCAGTATTTACAGCTTCGTGTGCCCAGCTCTCAGCCCACGGGCACTCAATCCCTCCCGATACCGCTCCCCCATCTTATTCCCCCCCCCCTCCCACCCCCAGAAGGAAACAGCAGTGGGGGCTGCACCCCTCCCCCCGCCCCGCACAGCTCCGAGCCCCACCGCTCCCACCTGAAGCACACACACCACGTGCGGCCACGCATGCCCCCCCCCAAAAAATCCAGCCCCACCAAAGCCCTTCAACACCGACTGCTCTCCCACCCCACAAACCTACAGCACCGCAATCCGAATAAATTAACCCCCCCCCTCCCCCGAACATCAGCACCTCTTTTAGAGAGTAAAACCAAGTCCAAAGTGCTCGGGAGGGCACTTTCGGGGTGGAGGGGGGGGAGGGGGGGGGATACGGATGGGCTCAGTCCTTAAACCTGCGCCCTGCGGGCATCTTCCTATAAAAGCCATCGGGGTCGCAGTCCGTGAGCACATCGCGCTCGGCCGCCTTCCTGCGCAGCGTGGCCTCTCGGCTGGGGGCACCCAGCAGCCCCTCGGCCGCATCCCCCCTCTCCGCTCCCCCCGGAGCCCCATGGATGGCGGCCAGGCTGCCATAGCGCGGCTCGTCCTGCTCCACGTCGCTCAGCGAGGAGCCGGGCGACACGCCGGCGCTCTTGGCCGAGTGGAAAGCTCGAAACTCCTTCGCCACCTCCCCAAGCTCGTAGCCGTCCTCCGCTCCCTTCTGGGCCGCCTTCCACTCCCAGGGCCCGTTCCCGGCCGAGAGGTGCACCACGGGGTGGTGCGGGGCGTGCGCGTCGATGGTGACGATGCTGGAGCTGTCGCGCTCCGAGGGCGAGCGGTACTGGGAGGAGTCGGAGCTGGTGGAGGACGACGAGGTTTCCGAGTGCTTGGGGGTGGCGGGGGCCGCGCTCTGTGGTTTGGACATGGCGATCACCTGCATCAGGCGGGGGGGGTTGGCGGCGCGAGGAGCGCTCTTCTCAGCCACCATCACCCACTTGGCCCGCACGGCCCCGGCTCCGCCCGCCGCGTTCTCCTCGGGGATGTGCACCAGCGGAGCGGCACCGGCACGCGGCGGGAGGAGCACCCGAGGGCCCAACGCTGCCCGCTCGGGGCGCGCCTGCACCGTGGGGTACAGCGCGGGGGGCACCTCCTCGTCCGCCTCGTCCGCGCCGCGTCCCTCCATCGCCTTCTGCTTCCACTCGGAGATGAGCTGCTTGGAGCGCGAGGCGTCGAGCGGCACGTGGATGGTCATGTGGCGGCGCGCGGCGTCCTCCATGGAGGGCGTGCTGACGCGGGGCAGCGTGTTGCTGAAGGTCACCATGTTCTCCTTGGCCATGGGGCTGCGCGGTGCCAGCAGGTCCACGTCCACGCTGGCGCGTTTCAGGCTGCCCAACGAGTTCTTGTCGCGCGGCACCGGGCGCACGGACGCCTCCTCCTCCTCCTCCTCCTCCTCCAGGCGCGGGGTCAGCTCGTCGGTGCTCACCGACTTGTTCTGCTGGTACACCGCGTCGTGGCCGCGCTGTGTCAGCACCCGGAGCGCGTCCTTGGCCGGAGCCGGCGCCGGGACCCTCTCGGTGGGGGCACGGAAGTTGCCCACTGCATGATACGCCTGCAGTAGGGGGGGGGGGGAGTGAGCTCAGTGGGGTTGCTGAGCAGCACACAGCCCCCCGTGCCCCGTGGCACCCACCAGGTACGCGGCGATGCCGGCGCCGATGAGGAAACCCACGTAGACATCAGTGGGATGGCTGCGATACTGCGTGATCTGCGTCAGCCCGCAGATGCCGGCGGCGATGGCGAAGGCGAAGACCAGGATGGGCTTCAGGAGCTTGGTGCTGTCCGAGATGGTGGAGTTGAAGTACATCTGCAGGAAGGGGGGGGACAACATCGGCCATGGGCTCTCCACCACAGATCCACCCCCCCGTGGCGTCGCGCACTCACCGACACGTAGACGGCGGCGAAGGCGGACAGCGTGGCGTGCTGGGATGGGAACGTCTTCCTGCAGGAGAGCACAGGGCCGAGCTGCGGTGCGCTGCGGGGCGCGGGACCGCGCTGCCCCATGGCACGTACCTGGCGGACAGGATGGCGTGCTTGTCGGTGCCGGCGCAGATGTCCTGCGTGATGTAAGGGTTGGCGTCGCACGGCGTGCCCAGCAGCGTGTAGTTGGGTTTGCAGACGGTCAGGAAGAAGGGCGCGTGGTAACCCGTGGCCAACTGGATGACGTCGGTCACCAGCGCGGTGGCGCAAAGCCCGAAGACGTGGACACCTGAAGGGGTGGGAGGGGAAAAGGTTGCAACCTTTTGGGGTGCGCCCAACCCCGATCCCGGACCCCTGGGTGAGGCGGAGGCGCGACGTACCCACAAACCTTACGGTGCGGCGCAGGAAGGAGTTGAAGTTGCAGCCGCCGGCGTTGATGCTGCCCTCGGCACCGGCGCGGCCCTTCAACCGGGACTGCAGGCAGTACACCACGCCTTCCCCGAGCATGATCTGCGGGGGGGGGGGGGGAACCACGCTCAGTGCGACCCCAAAGGCAGCGGGACCCGGCCCCATAGCGGCGTGGGACGCACCGAGGCGGCGGGGGCGGCGAAGGCGAGGCTGAGCAGCATGAGCAGAGGGATGAGCTCCTCGCTGCTCTCCACGTAGGGCATGGAGAGCGCGCGGTCGTGGCACTGGAAGCCCACCTTGGCCGGCTTGAAGAGGTCGGTGAGCTCCAGGAAGTACAGCGTCACGATGGAGGAGGCCACGATGGGCAGCTGAGGGGGGCAGGGGGGGGCGAGGAGGTCTCATTGCCCACCAAAGTGGGCAGGAGAGGGGTGGGGAGGACGTGGAACACCCCCCCCCCCCCGGACCCCCACCTGCTCCACACCTACCTCCACGAAGTAGAAGCAGGGCAGGAGTGTCATGCTGTCCTTGGGAGCCTTGGTCTTGTCCTTCGGGGAGATCATGGTCCTGGGGGGGGGCCCTGCGGGGGGGGGGGGGGCTGTGACAACAGGTGGGGCGGGGACTCGGGGTCGTGGGGGATGTGGGGAGAGGCTGTGCCACCCGCAGTGCCAAACGGGGGGTGGGGGCCCGGGGGAACCCCCCCCGGCCTCAGCGCCCACAAACTTCCAGTAAGTACTGAGTGCAACGAGGGGATGGGGGGGGGGGTGGGGGGGGGGGATGAGGGGGTAGTGCACGATGGGGGGGGGCGATACAGGGGGGCAGAACCGAGAACGGCAGTACCGAGGTGGGGGGCAGTAGCGGAGGGATGGCAATACGGAGGGACACTACGGGGTGCAGTACCGTTTTGGGGGGGGGGGTCGCGGAGTACCGGGGCAGCCCCGCAGCAGCCGGGGACGATCGTAGCGCGGTGCCGCAGCCCGGGGCGGGGGCCGGGAAAGGAAGAGGGGGGGCGGGCGAGGAGGGGGCGCGGCCCTTTGTGTCCCCGCGGCCGACCCCCCCCCCCCCACTCACCTCGGCTGCAGCCGCCCCCGAAGGGGGGGGAAATCCGGGCGGGGGGGGGGGGGGGGGCACGGGCGGGGCCGGGGACGTCCGCGGGGCTTCCGCAGCGCGGGGCTGCTCTGCCTCGGCGGATCGCGGCTGTATCCTCCACCGCCGCCGCCCCCTCCTCCTCCTCCTCCTCCTCCTCCTCCTCCGCCCCCTCCCCGCCGCCCCCCACCGCCCCCCGCCCCTCCCCGCCTCTCCCGGCCGCTCTCGGGGCGCTGAACCGCTGCGGGGGCTCGGGGGTGGGGGGCCGAGAAAGGGAGCGGGCGGGGGTCGGGTGCGAGACAAAGGGATCGGGGGGGGGGTTGCGGGGGGGGGGGGGGGCGGCACCGAGCGGGGGCGGTGCCCCCGTGCTGCTCTATATCTTCCACCGTGCTGTGCATCCAACCCCCCCCCCCCCCCCCCGCGCTGCTCCGCACCCCCAAAAGGCGGCTCTGCCCCCCCCCCCCCCCCCCCGGGTCCGGAGATGCGCCGAGACCCCATCCCCATTCCCCCCAACCCGGGATCTGCCGTCTGCTCCCCCGCAGTCCCACACTCCCGCACCGCGCCAGGAGGAGCCGCGAGGGTCAGAGCTCCCACGTTTAGGATCTCCCATAAAAAATCAGGAATTTCCCCCGAATCCCGGGCCGTGGGGTCGGGGCGCAGAGCTGTGCCCCTGCGCGCTGCCCTCGTTCCATTTTCGGCCCTAAGTGGGCAAAAATCTCCCGGCGTATTTAACGTTAAATCCCGAATCGCTGCGGCTAAGCCGCTCTGCCCGGAGCGCAGAAATCCCGATGTCAGCTCTGCTCCAGCACTCCGACCCCCAGCGCTGCCCCCTCCCCTCACGACCCCGCGTGGACGGGGACGGACTCCGCCGGACTCCGGAGCGATGGGTTTGGCACAGCTGAAGCCTGAAATAAACCCCGAGAGGTTTTATGCTGAGAAAAAGAAGGGAAAAAAAACCAAACCCAAACCCAAAACCTGCGGCTCCGGCCCAGGTTCCCTCCCCGGTGCTCGAGGGGACGGGGTGGGAGCTGTGCCATGGGGTTGGGGTTAAAGATCCCAGGACCCCACTGCTGCTCCACTGCTGCTACGAAGGGCTTGGGGTGCAGCCGTGGGACTGTGGCTCTGCTTCGTGGCATCGGGGAGAAGGACAGAGGGGCTGTGACCCCTCGGGGACCCCCCGACCCCTTTACCCCGCAGCCGCCCGAGCCCTCAACGCTGCAGAAATCCCCTCCTGCCACTGCCAGACCCGGCAGATGGGGACGGCTGCTTCCTCCCGAAGTTGTTTGTCCGGGAACTCTTGACCCGTTTTATAACAGGAGAGTTTAAGAGCATTTGGCATCGTCTCTCTGCGGAAATCCCCTCCTTTTTCCCTTCCTGCCCTCCCTGTGGCCCCAAACTGGATATAAAATCAATCCCCATCCCATCCCCGGAGCAGCCGCCCACTGCAGCCATGGGGCAGCACGCTGCTGCCCGACCTGTCCTCTCCCTCCTCCTCCTGCTGCTCTTGGGAGCCGTGGTGGATGGTGAGCACGGGGTGGGGACGGGACTGTGGACGGGGATAGAAAGGAATGCCCCCAGGAGGACTGCGGGCTCTCGGGTGGGTTCGGTTGGTGGGCACAGCCCCGTCCTTGGGTCACCGTGGGGATGCTGCGAGGGAAACTGAGGCACGATGCCCACACTTAGAGCGGGGACACCTCGCAGCGAGCCAGGAGACCCCACTGCAGTCCCTATGGGTGTGGGGGAGCGTTTTTCCCCCACTAACGCTGCCTCTTCCCTCCTCCCCCCTCCCACCCCCCCACCCCTCACCAGCTCAGCCCCGGGGACGGATCCTGAGGGGCTCAGAGGCGCAGCCCCACCTGCGGCCCTACATGGCCTCGCTGCAGCTGGGAGGGCAGCACGTGTGCGGGGGGTTCCTCATCGCCCAGCAGTGGGTGCTGAGCGCTGCGCACTGCACCGAGCAGACGTGAGTGATGTGGGATTGGGGGAGGGGGGGATTGGGAACCTGCCAGGACCTCCCGGACCCTGCAGCCCTCGCAGCTCCGTGGGCCGAGCCCCTTCCATCCCTCCCCCCCCATTCCCTCTCCCTCCCTCCCTCCCAGGAATGGGGAGCACTTCGAGGTGCTGCTGGGAGCTCATTCCCTCTCGGAGCCGGAACCCCATAAGCGGTTGTACCGCGTGAAGGCACAAATCGCCCACCCCGGCAGCAACATCCACAACAACCGTGACGACCTCCTGCTGCTCCAGGTTTGCTCTCTGCACCCCATCCTCCGCCCGTCCGTCCTCACCCATCCATCGCCTCCATCCATCCCCACCCGTGACAGTGTCCCGACGAGGGGTCCCGGCTGTGTCCCTCACCCCCCCCTGACCCCTCTCCCCTTCTGTCGGTGGCAGCTGGAGGAGAAAGCGGAGCTGAACGAGCACGTGCAGGTGCTGCCGTTCCAACGCGAGGACCGCGACGTGGAGGCCGACACCGTGTGCGACGCTGCGGGGTGGGGGACAGTGACACACAGCGGGCAGCTGCCGGATCGGCTGCAAGAGGTGCGGCGTCCCGTGATCGACCGAGAGCTCTGCAACCACCGCACCCGCCACGACAACACCATCACCGCCAAGATGATGTGCACCGACTCCCGCAAGAAGGACACCTGCAAGGTCGGAGCCCCCGAGGGGTTGGGGGTGTTGATCCCATCGCAGGGAGCGGGGTGGGAGGATGCTGGGATGCGGGGATGCGCTCGGGGTGCTGGGGTGACTGCATCCCCGTGGGGTTGGGGCTTGGGCTCGTTGCTTCCCAGGCCATGGGGAGTGGGGGACGACGCAGCAGTGACTCTGATCCGAAGCAGAGCTGCAGTCTGAGATGAGCTTCGTCCCCGCAGGGCGACTCCGGGGGACCTCTGGTCTGCAACGGTGTGGCCGAGGGGGTGGTGAGTGCCGGCTCTCGCGTCTGTGGCAACTACAAGAAGCCGGCCATCTACACCCGCATCGCGCCCTACGCAGGATGGATCGACGGCGTCATGGCCTCCGGGGACGGGGACACGGATGGGGACGTGGCCGAGCGCTGAGACCCCAACCCCGGGAGCAAAGGGGATGGGGACTCGGCTTGGGGCCGAGCCACGCCCTGGGAGGGTGGGGGGAAACCGCTGCAGGCTTTGCTGGACACGGCTGTACCGCAACCACTGCAATAAAGCAACGCTGCAGGAGGAGCTGTGAGCGGGGTGGTGTCAAGGGGGGCTGCTGAGCTCTGGGGGTGGCACAGCTAGGGCACCCCCGTGTCTCCATCAGCGTCGTCCTCCCTGAGCACACATGGGGGTCCCATCCCTTTGTGTGCCCCCCCAGCACTGCTCTGAGACCCCAAAGGGGGAGCGTTGCAACCCCGGGTTTGCCCGGCTGAGCACGGACTGTCTGCGTGCACAGTGTGTGAGCAACGCTGTGCGCTCCTCCAGAGAAAGGAGACGAGCCAAGGACTCCCGTTGGTGAGTTTTACTTACAGGGGACACATCCGCCCCGACGAGGGGTTGTAGTTTCCTAATTAGTCATCTGACTGTCCTTAATTAACAGAAGAATAGCGCGGCGCACACGCAGAACAGTATTAGGACTGAGAGGCGAAGCTCTCCCCCCCATCAGCTCCATTTTTCACTAATAAATGAAAACTCATTCCCAGAGGGATATGAATAATACAAAAAAAAACCAGCAGTCCTTCACTCTCAGAGTCTCTGAGGACGTCAGGAGGGATCTGGCTGTGCAGAATTCAGCCATGCCCCACATCAGCTCCAACCACCCTCCCCGAGCTGCCAGAAGCACTCAGATTTCAGCCTGAGCTGTGCTAGGAAAGCTCTTCCTCCACCACACTGAAGCACACGGCTCCGTCTGAAGCTGCAGACCTATGGCAATCTTCGTTACCCCACGTTTTCTCCTCTGGTGTCCGCAGTCATCTGATGGAAGGTTGAAAACCAGCCCATTTTGCAAGTGCTTGCAGCTCCTTTCCTAACGGAGTCGCAATTAACACCACTTTCCTTCCCCTGTGTTGATGCATCAGCAGTCCCGGGCACACACTGCGCAACCGAAGTCACATGAAAGAGTGCTGAAGCTCTGAGAACAAACCCAACATTCTGTACGAAATTAAGGGAACTTTTATTTACAGGAGAGCTGCTGGCTCAGAGTTCCAGGGACGGGTTCCCTCCAGGCAGCTCCTGCTCCTTCAGAATCACTCCATTCATCAGAAGCAGATCTGGATGGTGATGATGATCAGAGCAGCCAAGTTCACTCAAAGCGTGGCCTGGGGTTTCCTTGTGCATCTCCACGCTTCCCACACAGCAAAGGAGGATCACAAGGAACTAAGTGCTGGCTCTTCTCTCCTTGCAGATTCTCCGTGCACCCCCAGTCCCCCCCCCCCCTCAGCATTCAGCCCGTGCTGTGGCTCACTCCAGGGTTCAGCCATTCTGTGTTCTCAGCCCAGATACAGAGGGCAGCAGGTTTCCCTCCTCCCCGGCCCCTGGCTTCCAGCTGACATTGCCTTTGGAGGCAACAGGGAAACATGAAGGGCTCTACCCTGTAAAAAGCTCCTCCCCTCTTGGGGTTTTTTGTTTTTTTTTAGGGCATAAAGGGCTGAAGGTGAAAAACTAACACAAGGAAAACCTATCAGCACTTCTAGCCCACTGCCTCACGGGCAGCAGCAGGACAAACACTTCCAGGGAGCTCAGAAGGGCTGCACTCCTCACTCCCAAAGCACTCTGAGCTCTTCCACTTGGCACCCTTTGCTCTCTCCACGGCCCACGGAGGTGCTCTCAAGAATAGCTGAGGGGCATCCTCCTCCACAGTCCCCCACACAGACAGTTCTTGACCCAGCGCTGCTCCCACTGCTTCACGGCCGTGACTTTGTTTGGAGATTTCAGCATCGTGACACAGCCACACCTGGAAAGGAGGAAAGCAGAGAGGTACAGCCCTGGCACGAAGGCAGGGAAGGGCAGGAAATGAGCCAGCAGTGCTGGCACTTCTGGTCACACAGCAAAAGCAGTGAGGAAGAAACAACTCCTGCCATTTGCAGCTGATGTTTTCGAGCACTGAAAGCCACGTGAGCAAATATCCCTCAACACGGAGAGGTTATCTTGGAACAGAGGGCTGTGATGCAGACAACAGCCCCCAGCTGCTATTTACAGGTAAAAACAGCAGACACTCAATGTTATAAAAACCATCTGCTACAGAGATTTTCTATTAAAACTCATAATTAGAGCTAATTCAATCTCATGATGAGGTGGATGTGCTGCTTCAGTGCTGCTTCGGCACAAGAGGACTTCAAAACTTAAGTCTGAAACAGCACCGTGGATGCTGTCGTGATCTGCACTCACCACCTCCTCCCCAAGAACAGGGGAACCTGCAGGCTGAGCCACGGAGCTCTCATCATTAATAAAGACAAATTCTGCTCTCTGTTTACCCCTGCAATCTGACCGTCCTCGTTATTTTTCTGTTAGAGCAATACTGTCTTCAACCCACAGCGTTCAGCCCTTGGATGAAAGCTAGTTCAATCACTGACAGTGAGGAATGGAGTTAATTCTCAAAGAGCTGTGGTTACCCTGCCAAGCAAGGCAGTGAGGCTGAAATTCAACAGTCACCCTGCAATGATAGTAGCAGCTTTCTTGAGTCAGCCGTGCTGCTCTCCAAGAAGCATTTTAAGGATATTCCGTCTCCCACATCAGGGATGTCTTAAACATAACCACAAGTGCCTTCTTTGAATGTAAAGTGGTAGAAACTAAAGGAAAGGCCTTAATTTAGAAGCAGCATTTCCTCCTGCAGGCACAGATCACATGAGAAGTGACTGGGATACTAGCTGGGATGGTAAACAGAGGCCAATTTTTGAATGACAAAAGACAGTTTGAGTTTCTGCCGAGACCTCCTCTGCATGGAAGGGATCACTCCTGCAACACTTACCTGGTGCAGGACTTGCATTCTTCTGTTGGGTATGCTCCTAAATGAAGCCTTCTCAAATGATCGATTTTGGGCTGACCAGGTGCCCTAGGTAGGAAGAAGAATGGGATCGTTTCTAGGGTATCGTTTTCTACAAGCTGTTGCCAGGGCAGTGAGCTGCATTTCAATGGCCAGTGGGGCCCAGGCTTTGACTATGTACTCTGTAAAGTGCCACTGGATTCAAAGGCACGCTGACATCAATCTAAACACAAATTAGCACTTCCCCCCCTCCTCCTGCCACTTCGTTTCAGCTCTTTAAATTCACAGCCATTTGCGACTGTGACAACTCAAGCACAGAGAACAAACCCTCCCATGACACAGGCATTCCAGATCCAACGACCCCCTCAGAGCTGGAGAGATCCCAACCACACCATCTTTTTGTTTCACATCTCTGTACCTCACAAAGGCATCAAACTGGGAAGAGACAGTGTGACCAATGAGCCCAGGAGCTTTTCCAAACTGCAGCCTGACGAGCTGTTTGCTCTGCAGCCTGTTGATAATGCCATCATTGATGGGCAACCAATCGATATTGGGAATGAGCAACTGGCTGGGCAGGAGGCAACACTCATCTATCAGGGTATCATCTGGCTCTGTTATGTGACTTTCTTCACGACCTGCATGGAAAAGGAAGCAGAAAAGAGAGAAAACCAGCGTGATCTTTACATATCTCATTTACAGATCGAGAGAAGTGGACACAGTTTCCTCCTCCATCCACCAACACAGTGCAGAAAATAAAGCTGGCAGCTGTACTTGCCCTTTCTAAACACCACAGACCCACTCAAAAGTCACTCCCTGCAATTATTTCTCTCCCGCACAATCCAAATTAGCGAAGATCCTTTTGTTCCAGGGAACTGGCAAACACTTACAGCACAGCCAGAGTTTAGTGAGAAGCCTGAAGAGGAGGGACATGCTGTCCTGGGTGTCAGAGGTTGCTGTGTAGACAGGGAGGCAGCTTGGCTTCAACAGCCCCCAAATTCGGATCACCACCATCAGCTCCCTGAACATGCCCAGGGATGCTCCGTCCCGCAGGAAGCTGTGGCCTGGCCTCACAGGAGAGCCCTGCAGAGGGGAGAAACATCTTGGGATTGGGGTTTAAACTCAGCCTGCTGGAGCTGCTGTTCTGTTCAGAGGACAGAAGACAGGCTGGTAGAGGAGGTCAGAGGAATAAGAGGTTCTTCTTGGAAGTCCAGGCTCTCACCTGGTTAGGAAGGCTGGCCAGGAGATAGAGCACAAAATCTCCCACCCACTGGATGAGTTGCTGCAGAGATTGCAACGTGTTCATCTCCAGGACAAACTCTTCTGTCTTCAAGTTGATCATCACCTTGTCAATGTCTGGAACAGAAGCAGGACATCTGGTTCAGTCAGGAGGTGGACCCACACTTCACCCTGTGTCCCTGCAGTGCAAAAAGACCACTTCCTCAAACCCAGGGAGCAACTGTGAGCTTGTGACATTTTACACTGAGTCTAAAAGGAGCTGATGCAGGACACTGAGAAAGCTGTGTGTGATGTTAGCAGCAATCCCCACCTATATCTGTGATCTTAGAGCAGATCTCTGTGAGTCGGTCCCCAGGACTCTTGTCTGGGGTGTTCAGGAAGTGTGGGCGCAGCAGTGACTTCAGGGTGCAGCTAATGGCAATCAGGAACAGCTTGGCATGGTAGTCACAAACACGGGCTATCGTGCTGGAGGAGAGCTTGCAAAGAGATGCCTTCATGGCAACAATGCGTGTGGCGAGGACCTGATGGACAGAGGCATGAGAAAAAAAATCAGGACTGAAGGCAGAACTAAGCTCAGCTCATAAAGCAAACTCTGTTCTCCATTTGGAGACAACAGCTGGAACGGTGAACACTGATTTGAGCACTACAAACAGTCCTATTGCTCCTCGCATGCTGACAGAACCTCTGTCAAAAACAGGCTGACATCTCACCAGACCTTTCCAGCAGTGACAAGGAACACTGTGTCAAGAATAGAGCATCCTAAGACAGCACCTCCAGGACATTACAGCCCTCTCCAGTGCTGAGATCCCCTCCTGTGCCCACCCTCTGCTTCCTGCTGACCTGCTGCAGGGCTGCACTCTGCCGTGTGTACTCCTCGTGCAGTTTCTCCACCAGGTTTTGGACCATGTTGGGCTGGACGTGGAGCAAGATGTCCCACCAGTCGTAGCCTGTTACCATGCAGTACTCCAACAGGAACAGCAAGTGACGGAGGGAGGTGTTCATGTCCAGCACGTGGCCCATGGAGGGGGAGATACGCAGCATGCTCAGCTGAATGGGGGAGGTAAAGGAGAACCCCCGTTGAGAACTGGCTTGAAAACTTTCCACAAAAGCTACCTCACTACGCAGGGTGAGCTGCAGCCCACTGCTGGCCCGAGGATACAATCTCTACATGGATCACACAGCTGGAAATGACATTCCCAGAGCTTTCCTGGATGATCCATCACCATTTAGATGAGATCAAGAGAGATCCTGGGAGAACAGCCCACAAAACACACTACCTTCCCATGGCTATCAATGCCAGCCAAGGCCAGGGACGTCCAGGAGAGCTGCATGGCTTTGAAGTGAACAAGGGGACCAGTAGTTCGTTGCCTTTTGATAGTCTGCTCATCCACAGGGCGTTGGGAGGAAGAGCCATGGAAGACAGCCATCATCTGCAGGGACAGGCGATGAACAATGTGGACACTGCCATCGTGAAAAGCCAAAGCCAGACCTGGGGAGAGATGACAACCAAAGCTGAGCAAGCAACTTCTGGTATAACCCTGATCTCACCCAGCAAAACAGCCAGAGACACAGCAGCCAGAGGAGGTGGGCTTGCAGGCACATTTGTGCCTCGAGGCCATGCTGGCATTTCACAGAGGTTTGCATCCCCCCCTTAGAAATGAAACGGGACGAGTAATGCCTTGAAAAGCTTCTGTATCAATATCCTGTACGTGTCACTCCAAATTCTTTCTTCAGCTGCAGTTCGGAAGATGAAGAAGGAAAGTTTTGGGCAGATGTGAGATAAACAGAGACTCCTTACCCAGTCCAGGGAAGAATTTGGTGTCGTTTGCCACCTTCAGGTCAGTATTCGTGAGGGAGATGGGCAGCTTTGGCAGAGCCACGGCTGAAACACGGTCCAAGTCATTGGTGGCAGAGAGAATTCTCCATTTCAGAATCATGGGTTGCTTGTCTCCAACTTGGAAAAATACAAGCGAGATATCTCTGTCCAAAGGGCTCAGAAAACACTGCCCCTCCCTGACTTCAGCCCACACTTATCTACGCAGACCAGTGCATCCCCCCCGTATTCCCCTGTTTCTTCCTAAGGCTCTGCTGGTAGTGATCAACAGTTCTTTATGTTAAACAATCCTTTGCAATTCAGCAGAACAGCACAGATTCGATGTGGTCACACTTGAAATCAAGTGGAAGAGACGTGCAGACATGGCAGCTTGATGAAACTACTTGCACGCTGCACAACTGTTTCCTTTAGAAGGCTCAGCTTGCTCTGCTCTCAGCAGGAAGAGTGGCTGCACAGCAAAACAGAAAATGCCTTTTATTGAGTGAAAGTAACAGCTATAAACCACTTCCTGGAAACCATCAATTTGTTGCCTAAGATGCAAACAAATGGATGGAACAGAGCGTGTGGCTGAGAACACCTGAAAAAAACCAAATAAATATGTGATAATGGATTGGAGTCCCTGCCTCACCACGCTCACCCAGACCACGCTCCTGTTCTCAGCAGCATTTGGTGCTGGAACTCACCCACAGGAGAGATCTGCTGGAAGATGTTGTTGACAGGCAAGCCCTCTTTCCGGAGAGACCAGCACTCCACAATGCTGTTGTTCTGGTTGGAAGCACAAAGCAACACCTGCAGAAGGGAGAGCCACACTTTCTGTAGGCACAGCATTCACAGCAGGGAACAGAGTTACCCAGCAGCATTTTCAGCCCCACTCCATCTCTGTCCTGAGGTGCTTCTTCCTAATTAGCCTACACTCCACTCATGAAAAGCAGAGGATTGTATGAGCAATGAGTCCCTAGCTCTAAATAGAATGAAAGAGAGGCAGAACTGTGCAGCGTTATCACAGCATGTGCTTCTTCCATATCACTAATGACCTCATCTCTCACAAATGTGTAACCTGGCAATGCTGCCCCATACAGCACATACTAAATGTGAAGAGAAGGGCAGGAACAGAATCGACTCTGAAGCCAAAACAGACACTGTGTTCTCCAGTGTGGCACTCAATTCGAACCACAGGGAACAGGAGAGAGAAGAGTTTTTCAGCTTCACTGAACCACTTAGGTTTCCTCAGTCATATTACCAATGCCCTGGCAAACAGAATTAAGCTGCTAAATTAAGTCACATGGATCAAGAGCTCCGAGTGTTCTGGAGAGGGACTGCTTTGAAGTCGAGACTCAAAGATGAAAGACCTCATATCAGAGAACCTCCCCGAGCTGCCCAGCAGAACTCCCACAATAACCAATGGCAGAGCCATAAAGTAAAAACAACACATCATCGGGTTAATGAAGAATGGGGCTTTTCAGAGTGCTTCTCCAGGAACTGGAGGGCTCAGCCACGATGCTCCGGACCCATGAAGTGCTTGAATGAAGCAAGCCACCCCAGGAACAGCAGCGGATCACTGCAGGATGTGAGTGCTCCCTCCTAGAGCTGTGAGACGAAGCCACAGGAGGAATTTGTCGTTCACGTAACTCCTGCTTGTTTCAACAGCAGACTCTCACCTGCTCCGACATGTCCCGAGCAAGGAATTTCAGGTGAGTGATTGCTGGGTATTTGTCCTTGCGGGCGGGGTCGGTGGTGCAGCGCATGAAGAGGGAAGGCAGGATTTCAGTGTCTATCTTGCATTTCTCATTCACCACGCTCACGCAGACTTTGTAGAACTGGACAGGGGAGGCACTGCTGCCATCTGATGTGGCCACCACAATGTTTCCCCCGCCGGTGAAGGCGACATCTGCCAAGGCAACGCGGCAACGGAGGCGGCACAGGCTTTCTGTGGATGTCAGCACCTGCCCGTTGGGCTTGAGAAGGGAGACTGTCACCAGACCACTGATGGTCACAGCAATCCAGCCCTCCATCGGCTTCCCACCAAACAGCGTCAGCGACGGAGAGAATTTGACCCTGGAAAACTTCTCTCCAAAGTTCGAGGCTCCAGACTGCGAATGAAGATGGGCAAAGGGAAGATGTGAGCACCTGATGCCTGCAGCTCTGCTCCCTGAGTCACTGCTGCACACTGAGCAGAGCTAAACGGAGTCCAGGCATCGAGCTCATGCAGCTAGCTCTGTGATGTGACTGTGGGGAAGGCAGCTCCCCAAGTTATGGGCATTACCAGCTGCTGCCCAGCACAGCACACAACCCATTAAGTTTCTGGGCCGCAGTACTAAAGGAGGGACACACTTCTCTTACTGTAACACCACAAGAGTTAACATTTGAGAACGCAGGATGTTAATTTGAACTTGACAGAGTTTCTCATTTTGGAATCAGAATTAGACACGCTTCTGAACAAGCAGCTGATCTGCGTACAAATACAGCTCCTGTTCCCAAATCCCTGGAACAAACCTCCTTACCTCAAATGCATTTCTTCTGAAGTGCCACTGGTAGGCAAGCACGTGCTTTTATCTCCACTTTACAGCCATGGAGATTGAAACAGGCAGACTACTAGGACACAGAAAAAGGAGGCACCCCACCTGCATTTCTCAGCAGGAGCCAGGAAACTGGCTTTTAACTAGAAAAGATTCCCCTACGACTTGCTGAGCACCACAGAATAAGCCCACAGCAAAGCAGCAACACACAGAAGGGTTTCCCAACTCCCCCACTCATGACCCGAGCCAGCCCTCAACAAACCTTCTCCACGTGCAGTGCCAGCTTCACGCCATTGTGCAGCCAGGACAGGGCCACCACGGGGTCTCCCTCCACCATGCTGCCCACGGTGTTCTCCCAGCTGTTGGCCAGGTGGTCAGTCATGCTCCAGCACTTGATGTGGCCATCTGCATCCGCTGAGAGCAGCCTGGAGCCTGCAGAGACACAGCCCTGTAAGAACCCTGGGTGCTGCCAATCACTGTCTGAGGAACCAAGCCACCCCACGCAGCTCTGACGGAGCCCATCACTTTGTGTGGCTCTGAGGCAATGCCAAATTACACCAAATCACACACAGAACCACTGCGAGAAGTGACCTTCCAGGACCTGAAGGAGGTCTACAGGAACGCTGGGGAGGAACAGGGAAGGGCAGGTAGCAGCAGGATGAGGGGAAATGGTTTGAAACTGGAAGAGGGGAGATTTAGAGTAGGTATCAGGAAGAAATTCTGCGCTGTGAGAGTGGTGAGACACTGGAACAAGTTGCCCAGTGAGGCTGTGAATGCCCTCTCCCCATTCAAGGCCAGGATGGATGGGGCTGCGAGCAACCTGGTCGAAAGGGAGCTGTCTCTGTCTATAGCAGGGGGCTGGAACTGGATGACCTTAAAGGCCCCTTCCATCCCAAACCATTCTGTGATTCAATGAACGTCGAGAAGGCCTCGAGCTCACCCGACTGATCCCACTCCAAACAGGTGATGGCTTCGACGTGGCCCGAGTTCACGGAGTAGACGTCCCACGGGTGCTCCGTGTCGATGATGTGGACCATGTGGGTGAGATCTGCACCAAGCAAGAAACGAAATTACTGGCGGCATCCGGGACCGCAGCGGGGGAAGGGGCCGTGAGGGACCGCTGTCATTTTTGGGAAGGATGAGGACCGTGCCACGCTCTGCAGGGCCCGAGGGACCCCGAGAGCACAGCGGTACCGTGGGGTGGGGGTGGAGCGAGGTGGGGGTAGGGGTGTGGGTGGGGAGGGTTTGGGGTACGTTGGGGTGGGGGTGGGGGCGGGTTTGGGGTGCACTGAAGTGGGGGTGGGGGGGGCTGGGGTGGGGAGGGTTTGGGCTCCGTTGGGGTGGGGTGGGTGGGGGTGGGTTTGGGGTGCACTGAAGTGGGGGTGGGGGGGGGCTGGGGTGGGGCGGGTTTGGGCTGCGTTGGGGTGGGGGTGGGGAGGGTTTGGGGTGGGGGTGAGGTGGGGGAGGGGTGGGGGTGAGGTGGGGGAGGGGTGGGGGTGAGGTGGGGGAGGGGGCGGGTTTGGGGTGGGGGTGGGTTTGGGGTGCACTGAAGTGGGGGTAGGGGGGGTTGGGGTGGGGGTGGGGAGGGTTTGGGGTGGGGGTGAGGTGGGGGTGGGGTGGGGGTGGGGAGGGTTTGGGGTGGGGGTGGGGTGGGGGTGGGGTGGGGGTGGGGAGGGTTTGGGGTGGGGGTGGGGTGGGGGTGAGGTGGGGGTGGGAAGGGCCGCACCGCGCTCCTCCTCGTTCCGCAGGTCGGTGGTGAAGGCGATGAGGTTGCGGCAGGACCAGGCGCACACCAGAGGGATGGACGGGCAGTGGTCGCTCTTCGGCCGCTTCTCCCACTCGCACACGTACGCCAAATCCATCGCTGCTCCGGGGGCGGCGGGAGGGGGGGGGGGGGGGGGGGGGAACCGGAGCGGTACCGCGCATGCGCCGCCGTGTCAGGACCCCGCGGGCTGCCCCCGCCGCGCCGCGCTCCGTCAGGCACTGCCGCGGACAGCCCAGGCGGAGGGCCCTCATTGGTGAGAGCTAATTTGCATGAAGAGCTACCCAGAAGCTCTGCGATGCCGGAAATGAAAATAATAGTCTTAAAATATGGAAATGGTGCGCGAAAGGTGTACGACTTAAGGTGTAGGTAGGTGTGTTTGTAATGGGGCTTTTTTTAGAAACAAGGAAAAAAAAAGTCTCCCTAACGCAAGAAAATTGATTTTTAAATATTTAAATAGATTCCACACAGCAGAAGATACCCTCCCCAGGAGCACGTATTCCAAAACTGGAACGTCACACAGGCAATTAACACAAGGATAACCTGCAAATCAGCGAAGCGTTACGAACTTTTTTACGTCCATGGGGTTGCAAAGCTTCGTCCTTTTCAGCTCAGCTGCAGGCTGCGTGCCCACCCTGGTCCCACACTCCCCCCAACCCCAAAACACAAGCCGCAGGCATTTGGAGCACCACATTTTTATTGTCCCGGCGTGACCGCCGCCCGTTTCTGACACACACGCGCAAACACGAGGCACCACCCTCGCTCACACCCCAGCCTGCTGCAGGCGGCTGCGCAGACCACACACCTGGGGTGAGCACATCTCCCTCCCCACCCCCCACATACAAATATACACATAAAAAGACAGCTATGTTACATTTAAAAGCAGCCCTGTTCCACGCAGGCAGGACTGCGGCCAGCCAGCTTCAGCTGTGCCCAAGGGCTGCCATGGATGGGTCAGAACCCAGACAGGACAGCCCCACGGGCCCCAGGTGCTTCTGCTGGCTGAGCCCAGAAGCATCCAGCCCAGCAGCATGCCACGGGCCTGGCATCATTAAAAACACACAGGCTGTGGGCACATGGCCAGGGCCAGGAAGTGTGGCTCCTGCCAGGGCCCAGCTGCAGCCCCACAGCACAGTACGGTGCCCACAGGGAGGCTCAGCCCACTCTGTGGGGAAGGGAGGAGCCCCACGTGTAGGTCACAAGTAGCAGGGCCCACGGAGACCATCAGTGGGCAAGCAAAGCCTTCAGAGTGCTGAGCGTGGGGCAGGACAGCCCCTCGCTGTCAGCTGAACTGCTCCAGGTAGTCTGAAAGCAGCAGCTCTGGGGGCAGGAAGACGTGGTGCTTGTTGCTTACTTTCATGTGGCGCTTCCCTTCGATGTCTGAACCTGGGGGTGAGATGGAAGAGTTAACACAGTGCTGCAACCCACAGCCCAGCCCCTCTCAGCAGCCCACTGGGTCTGTGTGGTTCTGTTTCATGCCCTGCAGAGAGGAGCTACCACCTCCAGAACCCCCCACCAGCACCCACTCGGCTTCATATTATCAAGGATCTCATGCTGTTTTGAACAAGCAGCCAACTCCTCTGCAAAGACAGAGCCCAGAGCTTCCCTCCCCTGCTGTGACAACAACATCTCCAAGTAAAACCATGACCAGACTCTGTGGGAGGAGGCAGTGAGTGGGGCTGAGCACACTGAGCTGCTTTGGGTCACCCAAGCCCAGAAACAAGAGGGGAACTGTAAGCACTGCTGCGTGTGGCATGATGAGGTAGAGTTTCTCTGGCCATGGTCCTGGCCCAGAGGCCACAGCCTGGTGCAGGGAAGCAGCAGAGTATGGTTATCTGCAAGCTGCAGTGAGAGGTGGGGCCAGGGGAGGCAGGGAGGAAGAAGCTGGACTGGAGAGAGGAGATAGCAACAAAAAGGAAAAACAAAAAACAAAAACAAACACGAGGTCTTACTGGCAGAGACAAGGTCCATGTACTGGCAGAGTGCGTGGAGAAGGAGTCGCTCAAAGCTGGGGGAGTAAGGGGACTGGGTTAGAGTTGATGTGCTTCACACCAGCACTGCCCTTTCCTGAGCTGCGCCATGGAGCCCAAGGATCAGAGCAGGAGCAGAAGGAGCCAGGAGCTCTGGGCTCAGCTCTCCCTCATGTGCAGACGACAGGGATACCTGTTGTCCATCAGGGCAGTGTAGACAGAGTGTGGAGTGACAGAAAAGAAGGTCAGCAGCTCCTCCTCCAGGCACTCCAGCATCCCCTGCAATGAACAGCAAAAGAATCACTGAGGAGAGGGCAAATCCCTACATAGGAAGGCAGTATGCCATGCCCACACTGCCTGACCACAGGTAGTTCCATGCCCCACAGGCGGAGGGCTTTGCCTTTGAAGAGCTGCAGTCCCAGCCAGCAAATACTTGGCTATCCCAACCATTGTCCCCTGCTACATCCACACAGTCCAAAGCACGGCAGGAGATGCAGGACAGCAGGGAGGCACGTGGCAGTGAGGCCCAAAGCAGAAGGGGATGAGCCCTGCCAGCTCCACACTTTGCGTGCCAAATGCTGGCACTGTTCCTCACTCGTGGAGCGGCGACAGCCAGGAGAGCCTTGAGCCTCACATCTCCTCCTCTCCTGACAGCCAAAGTTCAGCTAGAGTGTAGCTCTCCAGAGCACTGTGACCCCAGAGAGAAGCAGCAGAGTCTCAGCTGAGAGCAAATTGAGAAGAAGCCAACAGGCAGGAGGAGCCGAAGCTGCTTTTAGAGACAGAGCTCTAATTAGAGCAGGGAAAACAAACAGAGAAGGAAAACAGCACCACTGAGAAGGGAGCAGGGAGCCAGGCACCCTGGGCTTGGGCACAAGGCCACTGTGCTGCAGCACAGGTCTGCCTGCTCAGCACATTGTGCAGTTTGACCCCTTTCAAAAGGAAATTGAGTTTTCCAAAGTATCCCTGCGTAGACAAGTGCTGACCCCCGACTGCTGCTCCAGCTGTCGAGCATGCTTGGTTTCCCCATCATTTCCTGAACTGAGACAGGGAAGCAACCAGGTAAAAAAAACAACCTGCAAGACCCAGAGAACCTCAGCTAACCCAGGAAAACCTCTCTGCACAGGGAACAGAACATCTGCTGCCAGCAAGCCACTGCGCCAGGGGTCACACAAGTGCAGCTGCATATTCCCAGGAGCTCAGCACCTGGACACATCCTGAGGCCCTGCTCCTACCCCCCCCCCCATGACCCCAGCTCACCATAGGGATCCTGCTTCGCTTCAGGGTGGAGCGCAGGCGGCGGCTGATGCGCTGGAAGCACTCCTTGGGTGTGTAGGCAGGGTGCTCTGGAGCCAGCGGAGAGAAGAGACTTGGATGAGGTGCCCAACATGCCCACAGGACCCCAGCCAGCCAGCCACCAGAGCTCACACAAACTCCCACTCAGGCTCATGATGGGGTTTTGTGGGGCCTCTAATCCCTTCAGGCGCTGTCACTGCCTGGCTCTGCCATGACTGGATGCTGCAGGAAGCACCTCAGGAAAAAGCACCCTTCCCAAAGGGCATGCAAGGGAGGCTCTCCCCCACTCAGCTTCCCCTCCCAGCACCTTTCCACTTCTCTTCATTCTTCAAGGGCAGCTTCCTCTTGTGCTTCTTCCTGGCCTCCTCCTCCAGGTAAAGCAGGACACGCTCTTGCTCTTCTCCGGACCGGTTCATGAAGTCATTCCAGATCTGACAACACAAGCACCAAGCCCCACTGCAGACATCATGGGGAGCTCCTTGGCACTCCCAAGCCTCTGCCTCGAGGAGATGAATGTTTGGCACTCAGAGCCAACAAGAAGGCGGCTTCCTGCAGGGAGTCCAAGTGCTGACACCTCCATCCATCCACACAATCCAGCCAGATAGACATCAGGCTTTCTAAGTCTGGATTGAGCAAGAGCAGAAGAGCTTCAGAGTGCACAGAGACCACACGTATAGCCCTGCAGCCAGAACTCTGAACACTTAATGCAGGAGAGGTGCCAAGTTTCAGAAGACGAGGTCATGGAGCAGGTGCCACAACACTAGCTGGGCTGTACGGAGCAACCAAGATGTTTGGCAAGGGGCCTGGTGTGAAGGAAGTGCTGCAGCTCGTTCAAGATTAACCTCTACACCTTGCTCAAAGCTATGCAAGGGACAGCAGCTGACCTCAAACCAGCCAAAGAACAGCACCCGCTGCCAAGCCAGGCACATGTATGGACTCTCAGGGGGATGCAGGCAGCCCTCTGTCTGGGGCAGTATGGTACAAGCACCCCATGCACTGATGGGGAGCAAGACAGGCAGCCACATCCTACCTCCACATAGGTCTCATTGCTGCAGGCCTCAGTGAAGATGCTCGGGGTGGCAGAGTGGGAGAGCTCTGCCTCATTGCTGCCACATTCATCTCGCTCCAGGAGTGTCAACAAGTAGCGAGCTGGGGAGGAAAGCAACAGCAGAGCCCCTGAGACTGAGGGCAGTGCCTGCACAGAAGCCCTCCCTGCAGGCAGCACAGGGAGCTGAGGGAAGACTGCAGCCACCCAGGCCTTACTGTTCTCCAGCCTCTGCAGGCTCTTGCGACCCTTGGCTTTAGGGATGAGGTCAGAGTTGCGGATGGCCTTGTTGATGTAGTACTGCTTCCGCTTGGAGGGTGAGAAGCGCTTGGATGGGGAGCTCTCCAGCGGCGGCAGACAGTCCTCAATCCTCCTGCAGGGATGTGACAGAAGGGCTGAGCCCCTGAGACCCCTGAGGCTCACAGCAGCAGCACGGGGGACACAGTGACAGCAAGGTCGTGCAAACGAGCTACCCTCCGGCAATAAAGCAGCAACCCTGGGCTCCACCGAGTCGCTCAGAGGCGTGTGGTTTGCATTAGCAACGATGACGCAGTCACGGTGTTATTCAGACACACGCACAGTTTAAAGAGCGCCCACGATCAGCTGATTTCACGCGAGGGTTCAACCGAGCGACCAGCAGGAAGCTCCCCGGGCACCTCCCGCAATTGCTTTGCTTTCAGAGTCCACCAAAGCCCAGCCGAGCACGGGAAGCTTCACTGCCTTTTGGCTCGCTCTTTGCCCACTCGCTAAAGCTTCTCCACCGTCAGCACCCCCTCCGGTTTGAGGGGGGGGGGGGGGGGGAGGGGGGGGATTTCCTTCAGCACAGCGGAAGAAGCAGAAACAAACAAACAAACAGCAGCAAAACAACAAAGAGTGGTCCAGGCACGGCACCGCACCGCACCGCAGCGGGGGGAGCACAGCCGAGCACCGGACCGGCGGCGATCGCACGGGGCCGGGGCACAAACCATCCCCCCCCCCCCCCCAACCCCATCCCCACCCACTCCTAGGGGCGACGGTCCGCCCGCAGCCGCTGACAGCGCCTTTCCGGGGATGTCTCGGCCCGGCTGGCCCCGCTCCCCGCCGCACTCACGGGAAGGGCTCCTGGGAGCCGCGCTCCGCCGCTCCGCCGGGCAACACCACCATCGCTCGGCCCCGCAACGCCGCTCCGGCCTCAAAGGGACCGCGGAACCGGACCGAGCTCGGTCCGACGGGAAGTGACGTCACGCAGGAGGAGGAGGAGGAGGAGGAGGAGGAGGAGGAGGAGGGGGGGGGGGGGGGGGGGGGGGGGGGGGGGCGGGCCCCGCGCTCGCCGCGAGGCGGCGCTGTAACAGCGCCGCGCGGAGCCGCGCCGCGATATTTGCGTGCGGCGGCCACCGCGCGCCAATAGGAGCGCGGGGCGGGGCGAAGCGGCCGGGGAAAGCCAATGAGAGCGCGAGGCGGGGCGGAGCGAGGCGTGGCGGGAGCGGCGGGCCAATGGCAGCGAGAGGCGGGGCGCCGCCGGGCCCCTCAGCCCGCCCGCCCGTTGAGCAGCCGACGTGCGGGCACCGAGCGCAGCCCCGGCCCCGCTGCAGCCCGAGCCCCGGGCGGCCGCGGCTGCTATGTGGCTTCGCGGCGCACGGCCTCCACCGGGTAAGACGGCGCGTACCGGGGCCTGTTACCGCGGGCCGGGGCTTCTCCTCCTCCTCCTCCTCCTCCTCTCGCGGCCGCTCGGTGGGCGGCAGCGGGCTGCCCCGCGTTCCCGGCGATGCGGGCGCGCGGAGCGTTCCCGGTGGACCGCGGCGCCCTCTCCTCCCCTCCCCCTTTTCTCCCCGCCGCTCCGTGCTCGGGTAACGGCCGCAGTGCCGCGCGGCGCCTGCTCGGACCGGGACTTCCCCTCCGTACGGCTCCAGCCCCGCCGCCGGCCGCCCCCTCCGACGGTCGGTTACCGGACACCGCCGGTAGCGTTGGGGCCGCGCTGCTGCGGCCGTAGGAGCCTACGCGGCGCTCACGGACTGCGGCCTCTCCCGGACGGGGCTGCGCTGGGTAGGGCAGAACCCGCGCGGAGCGGCCCCGGCCCTCTTCGCCCTGTTCTGCTCTCCCCGTTCCCGGCCCCGCTGTCCCTTCGCCGTTTCTCGTTCCCGGCCGCTGCCACGTGCCCCGGGCCGACCCCCCCCCCCCCCCCCCCGCCGTGTCGCCGTGGGCTCCCCGTGTCCGTCCCCACGCGTGGCTGCACTGCCGGGCTCTGTCCCCCGTCTCTGGGCGCTCCCTGCGGTGGTTGCGAGGCGGACTCAGGAGTGTCCGGCCCCACGCGAGGGTGAGCACCTGCCCGTGGGGCTGCTGGCACTGAGCGGGGCCGGACATAGGGACTCGGGCTCACCGTGCTCCTGGTGCTGACCCCCTCCCTGGGGGTCTGTGGGTTCCAGGAGCCCGCACAGTTACCCTGTGCCCCCCCCCCCCCCCCCACACCCTCATCTTTGTGGCTGCCGCATTCGTTGGCCCCAAATGTTTCCAGTGGGAGCAGTGGGGAATTGGAGGCCTGGGCAGCCAGGACCCCTGCGCCCTCAGAGCTGTGTAGGCGTTCCCCAGCATGAGCCATTGCAGGGAAGTGGGTGCGATCTGGTTGCCAACCCTCGTGGGCTCGAGGCGATTTCCCCTTTCCCGAATGAACCCGCAGCAATGCAGACAGATCAGGGGAGGGGGCTGAGCCCCCACACCGTGGGGTGGTGCCAGCTCAGACGCCTCCGTGTTTCTGGAAGGGGATTAGCTGCGGGACGAGTGACAAGTGACCTTGCGAGTGGCTTTCCTGGGGAAGAGCTGTCCTGCTCTGCAGCACAGTGTCCCTGGGATCCCACGGGACCCCTACAGGACCCTGTGTTTTGGATCCATGCTTGGGGCACTGGCCACTGGTGCTGCTCACACGTGGTACCTGCAACAGTGGGGAGCAGTGTTTGCCCCCAGGATGGGGGCATTGCATCCTATGTGTCCTCAGTGTCCCTGAGTGTCCTGCTCAGTCCCAGCAGCGAAGGGACAGGCAGCGATGATCCCTGTGTGGCCTCAGCAGGGTCTGTTATCTGCGCTGCTGCTATCCGAGCTGCCTGGAGGCCCGGCCTGGCTATCGGGATGCAGGCCCCTTCCCCCTGCAGCAGCAGGGCCCAGCCTCCCTATCTCATTAGCTCGAGATTAATGAGGCTCCTGGGCTGTCTTTAACTCCTTCCTGCTCGCCGTCTCCTGACCCTCTTCTTCACTTCTCCCTGTGCAGGTTTGCGCCCACGCCTGGCCGAGGCTCAGCTGCCCGAGGACTAGGGGACACCGTGCAGCCAAGGGGGGGCCACGGGCTGGACGCAGCCCCTGGAAGTGCCTGGCAGTGAGGACGGAGCCATGCGCCTGGCAGCCGCCTGCTGAGCCCACCAAACTCCTGGCGACGGCCGAGTGTCCCCGAGCCCACATCCCCAGCAGGAGCCCTGCAGCAAAACAAAACGTGGGGTGGGCCGGGGGGCCGCATCGTCCCCTCCTGACCCACCTGGTGTCCCCCACGGCTTCGCGGAGCCCCCCAGTGCCTCTGCCACCCTCCTGGGGGCCCGGCAGCCCCATCACAGGGCTGCCCGCCCCACAACCCTCGCCTTGGCCTCCCGCCCTGCTGGAGCGCGGCACCCTGCCGGGCGCTGCCCCCCGCGCCCCCAGGGCATTGCCCCCCACCCCGCCGGGGCCCTGCCGCCCGCCGGCAGAGCCATGAAGCTGCAGGCAGTGATGGAGAACCTGCAGCGGCAGCAGCGTGCCCGGCTGCAGCAGGCACTGGAAGCACGGCAGCAGGAGCAGCAGCAGCAGCAGCAGCGCTCCACGCCTCCCCCCACGCAGCCCCCGCCGGCCTCAGGACAGACCCCTGCCCGGGGACGAGGCCCTGATGTGGCCCCGGCTCCCTTGGAGGAAGGCACGGAGCCTGAGAGTGCACACATCCAGCGGGCACAGATGGCCGCCCTGGCCGCCATGCGGGCCGCAGCCGCAGGCCTCAGCCATTCGTCCAGCCCAGGGCTGTCGGAGGAGAGCCAGGAGGAGGAGGAGCGGGGTGAAGAGGAGGAGGAGGACGAGGAGGATGGTGGTGGCTACCAGCAGGAGATGGCCTCCGAGGAGGAGGAGGACCTGTGAGTACATGGCAGTGTGTGGGAGCTCAGGGAGGAGCAGTGGGGCCTGGGTCTGCAGGCGGACGGCAGCAGCAGGGCTTCCCCTGGAGGGCATACGTGGTACCTGGACCAGTCCAGGGCTGCTGCCCTTCAGACTAGCACTGGAATCAGCTGTTCTCACACTTCCCAGACCCATGTGGAGCTGTCTGCCCCGTGGCAGTGGTTTCTGGTGCTGGGCGGGCACGAGGCAAAATTCAGCTCTGCCTGAGAGCTGTGTGGGGCTGTGATGCAGGATCACAGCCTGGCTCTGAATGATGCAGGGCTGTCGGTGCTGTCTCTGCCTGGCCTGCGCCTCCCTGAATGAGGGGCAGCCTGCAGGGATGGCTGGAAGCCTGGCAGACCTCATCCAGGTGCTGCTGAGGGTCTGGGAAAGGCTTCTGGAAGTAGGGAGGACTTGTGGAAACGTCTTCCCACCTCCTGCCCGTGGGTCTGGCACTGCGGGAGCGTTGCTGTGCAGATGGGCCAGCTTAAGGGTGTTAATCACACATCTCCCCCCTTTCCCTGCTCTAGGAAGGGCAAATGGGATGAAGAAGACTTTGAAGAGGACCTGGGCGAGGAGGAGGAGGAGGAGGAGGAAGAAGAAGAGGAAGAAGAGGAGGAGGAGGAAGAAGAGGAAGACTACGAGGAGGAGGAAGAGATGGGCGAGGAGGGGCTGGGCTCGGCAGAGGCGGTGAGGACGGGCACAGGCTCCCTGCTGCTCCGTAAGCCCCCGGCACCGCAGCACTGCCGGGGGGAGGCACAGAGGCTGCCGGGTGCACAGGAGCGGCTCCCGGCTGGACTGGGCCCCCAGGGCCACGCACAGCTCCCACAGCCCGCGCCCGACCACGGCGACTGGACCTACGAGGAGCAGTTCAAGCAGGTAGGAGCCGAGGGGACGTGGGGGGCTCGCTCCTCGGGTTGAGCTGGGTTTTGTCGCTGCTAAGAGACGGCCGGGTTCCTCTTGGGGTTTGAGTTGGTTGCAGGGAGAATTGCTGGGAACAGAGGGGAAACAATATCGCCTCGGATTTGCCAATGTGAAGTAGCTCTTGGGTTTGCTCTTCTCTGTGCTCCCGGGGCTGTTTTGGTGGGCTCTGTGTCAGCAGAGGCTGCAGCCCCCTCCCCTCTCCCCCCCCAAGTTCCAGACTCCCCTTCACGTGCCCGGCCATGGGCTGCACAAACCCGAGCTCGGGGCTAATAGAAGGAAACGCGTGTAAAGCGGGGCTCCCCGGGGGCTGCCCCGGCCCTTTGATGTGTGTGTTTAAGTACATCTGAGTTTAGGGCTGGGGGGAGGGGGTGAGAGCAAACAGCAGCAGATGGGACCCAGATGGAGAGCGTGGTGTTTTGGGAGGGGTGTGGTGGCCGCTGCCCCTTCCTCAGCTCGGGGAGAGGGGCTGGGGGAGGAAAAGGGCTGCCCAGGGCTGGAGGCTGTTGCACAATGCCCACCATACAGCCTCGCTTGGAGGATTTCACTGCGTACTGTGGCAGGGAGGGGAGCACCCTGGGCCGCACTCTCCTCCCTGGGTGAGCAGTGCTGTGGGGTTTGGGGGCTGCCCTGGTGGCTCTGGTTGCAGGACAGGAGCTGTGTGGGTCCTGCAGTGCCTGTGCTCAGCTCCTGGAGCCGCAGTGCTGGGAGCCCTTGGTGGAGCAGGACCACAGCACATGGCTGAGCTCCCTGTGCTGCTGCCATCGCCGTGGCAGTCACCGAGGGGCAGCACCCGTGCCCTGGAGCCCCTTCCCCCCTGTGCTTCACAGCAGCTTTCGGTGCTCCGCCAGCTCTTCCGTAACCCTAAGGTCCGTCCGTGTGGGTATTTATGAACACGCTGAACTTTTCCTGTGCTGTCTCGAGCGCGCACATATCCTCACCTCCTGGCGCTGCATCGTCTTTCTTCTTGTGGTTTCTCTCTTTCATACTTCCTGTAATTAGAGAGTGGGGGACGTAATCTTTTTATCTGTGAAAAGGCTTTTAGATACCGCGGCTGTGATCTTCCTGTTTGTCACTGTATGAGCGTATCCCGACCCCGCGCCGTCTCCCCGGGAGCTCCCGCTACTCAGCAGCACAACGTGGGGCTCAGTGCCCCCAATCCCACCTCCCCCACCCCGGATGGATACGAGGGGCCGCGCATCCCTCCCTCCAGGCACTATGGGGACAGCATCTCGGTGATGCTGGAAGCACCCAGCGTGGGGTGGGGTGGGGGGGGGAAGGTGCTGTGGGTGGAGGCAAGGAAGCAAAGCTCCCGCTCGGGGAGAGGCTTCCCCCGGCACGTCGGCTTGGATCCCGGCCTCTGGATTGCAGCCAGGGGCTCCTCCTGGCCGCCCTCCAGCACGTGCCTCCCAGCTCGCCCCGGCCCAGCTGACGGGCTGGGAAGGAGCAGCAGGAATGTAAACACAGCGCGGGCAGGATGCGCCCGGCTCTGTGGGGTGGGGGGGTGCTGGGGGGCTGCTCCTGCCATGCCCTGAGCCAGGAGGAAGGTGCAGAGGGGGAAAGGGCCCGACTGTGAGCACAGTGCCGCAGCCCAGGGATGGAGGGGAGAGGGATTCTGCTGCTTGGGGTGGTCCCTGGGTGCTGGTGGGTTCTTTTCTTCCCCTGGGGGTTCGCTTGCCCGCTGCTCGGTGCTGTGAGTCCTGCCGCACAGCGATGGCCTCGCTGTGCTGGGGACGTGCAGCTCAAGGAAGGTGCTATTTCTGGGTTCCTCTTTCTTTTTTATTTTGCAGCCGAGCTCCTTGCAGGCCAGCTCTGCTGGGACACAGCCCCGGCAGCCCCCCCCACACACACACACACCCCCTCTCTTTACAGCTGTGCTGTGTCTCCACGCTCCCCTCTTGCCAGGGGAGCATTATGGACTCATTGGGGGCAGATTCCTGCAAATCGTCCCTCTGGAAGCTGCGTTGTAATGGGGTGAAGGGGAAGCACGGGGTCGGGAAGCCAATGCGTGGCACCTCCCCATCCCCGGGGACGGCTGCAGCGAGGCAGAGGTCAGCTCCTGCTGACCCAGGCACTGCCCGTGCGGCAGCAGAACAAAGGAGCCTGCAGGGCTGGGGGCTGCTGGGGGCTCCTTGGTGGGGAGTGGGCTGTGGCTGGGGGGCACGGGCTGGGGGCTCAGCTTGTTGCCAGTGCCGGGGTAGTGCTGAAATCCTTGGCTCACGCTGGGTGTAAAAGCTCATCACTGTACTTGTGCCCGTCTGGGTCAGGGCTGTGTCTTTTCCTGCAGAGGAAAATCCCCTTGGCAGCATGATGACACTGAGACCCACAGCAATCAGTGCCTGGGGCAGGGCATGGCTGGAGGCAATCCAAATGCTTCTGGGAACCCCCATGCCTGGGACCCGTGGGGGTTTTTGGGCCCTTTGCTGAGCGCAGGGCTCACCTCAAGGAGAGCACAGAACGACCCCAGCCCGCTGTGCGCATCCCATCCCAGTACCAGAGAGCAACGTGGCCCTCGCTCTCCTTTCTCCTCCCTCCCTCTTCCTTCCTTCCTATAAAGGCCTTCAGTGGGGCTGACCCCTTGCTCCTGTGGGGCAGGAAGAGGTTTGTGTCGGTCGCCTTTCATCTCTCCCCAAGTGACATGCCGAGACCGGAGCTGGCGTCGGCCGGGCAGTGCCACCACATCTGAGCTCCCAGCCTGGAGCTTACAGCCAAAGGTGGGCAGCTGGAATGAGGGTGTCCTGAACCCCTGGGGGCTGTCCCCATGCCCAGTGACACCGCAGGCGCTGGCCGTGGTGATGCTGGGGGGAAATCTCTGAGCACAACCCGCAGCAAAGTGCTGCGTAATGCTGCCCCAGGGAGCACGGAGCTGCCTGCAGGAAGAACCTCAGCAAAGGGCCCCACTGCGCGGTGCAGAGAACCCCTCTCCTGACCTTTCTGTTTCGGGTGAGGATATGACTGCACCCCACTAATACCAGGAGCCTGAAGCGGGGGTGTGCTCGCAGCCCACGCCATCGGAGTTTCCTGTCCCTGCCCCTTTTGGAGTTTCCTGTGCTGAATGTGAAAGCCAGCTGCCGGCTGCGTGCCGTGGGCAGGAGCACGGCTCTGATTCAGCAGCAAGCCAGGTGTGTGCACCCCATCACCCCGTAGGAGATACAGGGCTGCCCTACCACGGGGGTGTGTGTGCGCCCAGATTTCGGAGCTGGTGGCAGAGATGGGGCCAAGAAGAGCTGATCCCAGGGTTGCTTCTTTGCCTCTCTGTGCCTGCCATCACAGCTGGTCTGTTGGTGCCACGACGTGGGGCTCAGTGCTGCAGGCAGGTGCTGGAGCCCCGCCGTTCTGTTCCTGTTTGAAAGAAGCAAAGAGGGAGGGAGGGGGAGGTTGGCTTGTGGTGAGCTGCCGGTGCTTTTAGGGGAGATGGGAGGTTTCCAAATTGGGATGCCTCGAACTCACGGGTAGTGCAAAAAAACCTCAGTCCTTATCTGCTGCTGAGCAGAGCCTGCCCGAGATACGGGGTTTCAAAGTGCAACGGTTAGAAAAAAAAAAAACCAAAAAAACTGAAAGCAACTCAGTAACCCCAGCACGGGGTTTGTGCCGTGACCGACCCTGTCCCGCTGCCCGGCTCCGCGGGCAGGGCTGAACGCACAGGGCTTTTCCTTGGAGATGTGGCATAATTGAGGGGTAATTACAGGCAGCCCGTGGATCTGGGTGCTGGTGCTGCCAGGAGTCGTGGCAGTTCCTCGGTGGGATTCACCCTGCAGCCTTGCTCAGCAGTCAAGCCTCGGTCCATCCGTCCATCACTCCGTCCATTGCTCCGTCCGCCCGCGTGGTGCTGGGGCCGCAGCCCCCGGGGCAGGTGCCCTCAATGGTTTCATGCTGTTCACATGACTCAGGCAGCAATTAAAACTGAAAAGGGGGAAATGCAAGAGGGGCCGAGGAGGCAGAGGAAATGGTGATTTCTTGCTCAAAGGCGCCCTTTGAATGCAGCCGGTGCTGCTCGCGCTCGTGCGGGGGCTCCAACGCCACTTTTGTTCCAGAGCGGCCCCCGCTGATGGCTCTGGGGGGGGGGGGGGTGAGGAGGGAGTGGGAGGGGGGTTTGGATGGCAAAGAACCCGCAACTGTGGATTTCCATCAACTACACGGAACGGCAAACTGCCAAACGCTGCTCCTGGTGGGAGCTGGGGGCCTTCCTCGTGAGTCAGAATTGAGAGCAGCTCAACCCTTGCCTGCTGGGGGTCACCCCCCCCAACCCCCCAACCCCCTCGGAGGGGATATGCCTCTCTTAACAACGATGGGAGAGTCCATTTACTTTCTTTTAAAATATCGATCGGAGCTTTATTGCGTTAGCGAGCTGAGCGGATGAGCTGCCCCCGGGGAGGCAGAGGGGCCTCTTCCTCGGGGGGTCCCCCCACCGTGCCCTCCCACGCGTACCCTGTGCTGGGGGGGGTCAGGCAGATAGCGTGGGGCCCCGGCCCCATCCCCAGGCACTCCTGCACCCGGAGGACAGCGATTGCAGCGCCTGGTGGGCAGATAACGGGGCTGAGGAGGAAATGAGGGGGGGGGGGAGGGGGTACAGCAGCAGGGGTGGGGGGGGGGTGGGCAGGAGAGGCACCGGGAATGCGTGGGGCCGGAGTTGAGTTGCGTGCGGATGAGTTGCTTTCAAAGACGCCGGGTTTGCTCCTTGTTAGGGTTTTGTTTGCCTTAAAGGGCAAAGCTGCAAAGTCACTGAGTGTCGAGGCGGGGGGAGCGGGAGCCCCCTGCCCCTCTCTGCCCCCGTCCTGCTCCTTGCCACCCACTGAAGGGTGTTCCTGGTGTGGGATCCAGCGCGGTAATCAGCTCAGGATGCTCCGGGAGCCTTCCCGCAGCCGTAATCCCCCAATCCCAGCCGGGGGTCAGGGACTTCTCCTCGGCTTAGCCACAAAGTGCCTCCTGGCAGCCCTGGTGCAGGCGTCTCAGCTGCCGGGTCGCTGCCCTGGAGGTGCCACCTTCGACCGGGGCACGCTGCTCCCTGGAACGCACTGGGACGCCTGCGGTGCCAGAGAGACCCAACGTCAAAACCTGGGGTGGGAGGAGAGGATGGAGCAGGGACAGCCCCGCTGCTGATGGTCACACTTTGTGTCCAGGCTCGTGGTGGGGATCCCAAACTGCCACCTGCACCCCAGCATCGCCTGCCAGCATCCCCCCCACCCCCCCTCCTTCGGAGCCCCGGTGCTGATTCACAATGCTGCAGAGGAGGCAGCAACCCCACGGCTCCGGCGCAGCTGAACCAACAGGAATAAGGGCTTATTTAAAAAAAAAAAAAAATAGTTGCAGAGAATAGAGCACAAGCCCTTTGTCAGCAAAGCAAACAGCCGCGCCGGGAGCGGAGCAGTTGGGCAAGGGCGCAGCGTTGCTCCATCGCTCTATTTCTGACCGAAACCGCAGCAGAAACGCCGGGCTGCTGGGGGCGGCCGGACGTGCTGCAATCGTGGGGCGGGGGTTCGTTGGGTGGGGGGCGGCCGCTCCCCGCGTGCTCGGCTCTGATAAGGCACCTGCCCGCGTGGCCGCCGTGCCGGGAGCCGTGGGCGCAGCCCCTGACCCCCTCCGTGACCCTCAGTATAAGTCCCTTAATCTCTCCACGCCTGGGTCTCTTGTCTGTAAAGTGGAGCTGATGATAATCCTGCCTTTGTCGTGGCTGCTCCTTGGGCAAGGGACTCTAGGCTGGGGGGGGTTCGGGGGGGGGGGGGGGCTGTTGGTACCAGTGCTCTGTTAGATGCTGTGGGGAGGGCTCCCCATGCAGGAACCAGCTGAGGGCTCCGCCTCCTGCCTCGGAGGAGCATCCCAACTATGGAAACGTTTGGGCAGCACCGCGTGCTGGGAAGCGGTGAGGTTTTGGTGTGTGCCTCAGCAGATCGGCAGTGATGCTTCGTGGGGCTGACACCCACGGCTGAATGCTACCTGGGCCATCCACAGCCACCGGGCACCCCCTGAAGGGCCGGGGGGATGGGGTACAGCTGGACCAGGAGCGGACCCCCATGCACGGGGGCAGCCCCGCAATGCAGCGCCCGCCTGGACGGAGGCACGAGGCCTCGCATTTCAGGAACAGATTTGCAATTACACAAATCCCCAGCCCTACCGGGGCTGAGAGTGGAAACCCTGGGTGACTCATCTGCTTTGGCTTACAATGATCTCCTTTCTAAGACGATCATTTACATATGGTGGAATTTAAACCCCGGCTTGCCTACAACGGCTAATTCAGCCGCGCTCCTGCCCTTTCTCGCCTCTGCCCGTGCAGGTGCTGGAGCTGCACGCCCTGCCCATGCACCGTGCCCATGCACCCAGCCTGGATGCCCTTCCCAGCCAGCAGTGCCCCCCAGAAGGTCCCAGCTTTGGGGTGGGTCTCCCCGCAGAGCCGCGCACGCCTGGTGCCGGGGGTGTTGCTGCCTTGGCCGCTCTTTCTCAATCCTTACCGACTGCGCTGAATTAATATTTGCACAGGGTCAGGTGTGATAGAGAGCATGTGTCAAGGGCATGCACAAACACATACGTGGCGAAGGGCTGCGGGAGCCGCTGGTGGGAGCTGACTTCCAAATGACCTTTTCCTGGGCGGCAGCTTTTGGCTGGAAAGAGGGGAACTGCCCCAAAGCAACGTGCTGCCGGGGCTGCCCCCTGCCATGGGGGTGGCTGTGGCAGCCTGGTTGCTCTGGCATGGGGAGGAGAAGGGCAGCCCGTGCTGTGCTGTGCTGTTTGCATTCCAGCCGTGAACCCTCTGCGCTTTTATTGGAGCCGGAGCGCCGCGAGCTGCCACCAGTCCAAAATAGTCGTTTTAAAATGCAATTGCAGCAGAATTCACTTCCTCCTTTGCAAAAAAAAAAAAAAAAAAAGAAAGAAAGAAAGGGGAAAAAGAGCAACCACCCAACTGCCGTCGTTGCTGGAGCTGGGTCTGGTGAAACTGCAGTGGCACCGAGCAGCACCGAGCCCGGTGGTCCCTGCGTGGCACAGCGCGGTGCTGCAGGCGTGGGGTGGCTCAGAGCCTTGGGAAGGGCCACGCAGCACAGGCAGGGACCTGGGTGTGCTGTTCCTTCTGCTCTCTCTCCCCTCCCTGCTGTTTAAGCCGACAGAACCGGCTGAACCGTTCCCATCTCGGGCGGGTGCCGGGCGCCTTTCCGCCAGCCCTGGTTGACTTCGTGGTGCTTGGCATTGGGGGGGGGGGGGGGTTGCAGGATCCAGCCCCTCTACATGTGGGGCGGGTGGCTGACACGGGGCGGACAATGGGGGGTCAGGGAGGTTAAACGGCGACTAATTCGCTCTTTCAGTGTCTCCCTCTGCGTCGTGGTGACACCCGCATTGTCGGCGCTGACACCGGCCCACGTCCTCCAGCTGGTGGTGATGGGATGTGTCCCCATGCAGTGCCCCGTGGCAGGGACAGCAGTGGGGGAGCAGCTCAGGAAGGGGCTGGGACCCCCACCCCCGCAAAACAGCTTGCTGGGGAGGGCACAAGATGCCAAACATCTGTGATGGTGATGGGCTCCTGCTCATCCCTGTCCCCTGCCCCATGTGCCAGGGGGTTGGCTTTGGTGTGCCACTGCAGGAGGGCTTCAGCACGTGGCCACAGCAGAGCTTGGGGCTGATGCAGCCATAGCAGCACTCGGCGATTTTCATCAGGAGAGGTTTACAGCCCTTCTGAGGAACCAGGAGTGATGACACTGCCAAGGGTGTCCCCAGGATCTGCCACCCTCTGGGTCCTGCAGCCCAAGGGAATGACAGGACAGGCACCTGCAGTGGGGCCCCGTCCCCTCGCTCCGGGAGGTGGCCGAGCTGTGAAGGGGACAATGCTGGGAACCAAAGGGAACAATAGAGCCAACGGGAAGCACGGCACCGACGACCCTGTAAACCTCTCCCGACAAACGTACCCAGGCTCCCCCTCCGGAAAGGGGCCCTCTCTGGGCTGCCCCGGGGATGGGGAGCGCCCGTGCCCCCCCCCCCCCCCCCCCCCCCCTGCGCCCCAAGCACTGAGCTCAGGCAGCAGGAATCTGGCCAGGCCGGTCAGCAGGCTCCTGCAGCATGGCGAGGCTGCCCCAGCCCTACGCAGACCCCCACCCGCTCTGCCCCTCTGCTGCTTCCAGGATCCATTGGACCCCGCTTTTTGGGGGGTGGGTTCCCAAGGGGCTGCTGAGAAGTCAGGAGCGCTTGCATAGGGCAGGGAGGCAGACGGCCCCATGGTGGGAGGTGACCCCGTCCCTAAGCCGAGCACTTTATCTATCTTCAGGATCGGGGATGTTCGCCCTTCCTTCTGCTCGAGGGATGGGTGGAAAGGGAGCTGGCCACCTACATCACGCGGTCAGCCGATACGAACCTGATACCCCGGCACAGCTGCTGGGCGGGCAGCAGCCCCCTCCGCAGTCCCCCCCGGCAGCTGAACACCCTCAGGGCCGGGAGGGTCACACTGCTGTCCCCCCCCCACCCCCGGGTGTGCCTATACCATCCCCGTGGACCTCGAGACCTGCAAACTGCACTGTGGGCACCGGGTGCCCTGAAGCAGCGGCGCAGCTTTACGGGAAACCATGTTGGAGCAGCATCATCCGAAACGCTTTATTTCAGGGCTCGTCACCAAAACTTCACTCTGGTTTTTACTAATTACTTTCTTTTTCTAAAGAATTCCCCCTCCCCCCCCTTCCAACCAGCTCTGTGCCCTGAAACCAGGCACTGGTGTGAGCAGCGCAGGGCTGCTGCTTTGCAGCGGGTGGAGGTGGCACTGGGGGGGGACACTGGGGGACACCAAGGGGTGGGCAGGGGTCCTCCCATGCAGCCGAGCCCAAGTGTTTGCCCTCCATGCAACACCTCCTGGCAGTTGGGCTGCCCCATGCTTCGCCCCTCTGCTGTCAGCAGCAAAGGTGTTGCAGCCCTGGAGGGGCTGGAGGGGGGGGGGAGGAGAAGGGCAGAGCAAAGCCCCTCAGTCACTACAGCCTTGCTGAAACACATGGCAGCATGCTCAGCTCTGCTGCTGCTGCATGGAGCGAGCTGGAGCCTGCTGGGTTTCTCTCTGCTCCCAGAAAGCTCCTGCATCGTGCTTTATTTCTGTGGGTGGCTGTTTGTTTCCTATTTTTTCCCCTAAACACAGCAGTCCCAAGTGTTTTATTCCCCAGCCCATTGCTCGTGAGGATTTCAAGGCACCTGGAAGGAATCGGGGGGGGGGGGGTTCCCCCCACCAACACGCAGCTTGCACTTCACAACAGGCTGGGAAGGGAAAGGAGGAAAACAGAGAGTGTGGAACCTTCCCGTTGGTGGGAAAAAAAGCCGTGGAAACGATTCCCCAGGGCCTGGAAACCCAGAGCCACGTTTGCAGTTCGGGTCGCTGCGGCAGAGCGAGCCCGGTGAGATCAGTGCTGGTCCCGCAGGGGCCGCGCTGCAGGAGCCTCATTACCAGCAGCCTCGTTAACAGCCGCCTCCCAGCTTTAATTGCCATGGGTGCTCGCAGGGAGGCCTCCCAACGCATTCGTTATCTTGGCAGAGCCCAACGCTTCCCGTGCCGCCGCCGCTCTCTGGCATTCCTGGCATTGCCGAGGGGCCGCTTTCCGTGAGCTCTTGGAAAGCCAACGGGTCGGGATTTCCGTGTAATCTGGTTTGAAGGGCTGATCTGGCCATCCACACCACGCCAGCATCCCACGAGCTGCAGCTCCTCCTGCCCAGGGAGCGGCCATACAGCACCACGATGCGCCCGGAGCGCGGTGACGGTGGCACGGCTCGTGGGCTGGAGGGTGTGTGCACCCATGCCCCGGTGTCCTGGGGTTGGCTCCTCTCTACGAGGATATCGTGGGGGCAGCTGTGTGACAGATGAAGCCATTTCCACCTCCCTCGTTCCGAGATGTGAATCTATCGACTCGGCGTGGCTGTTTCCTGTTGCACCGTGCCGGGTTGGCACACACGGCACCTGCTGCTCTCGGTCCGTCCGGCGCACGGTTTCACACACGACACTGAAATGAGAATCAGTTTCAGTTCCTCCTGTTCTATTTTAGCTCCGATCGCTGTGTGCCGAGAGGAGGGGATGGGTGTGTGTGGTCAGAGGTGGCCAGGGCAAAACGAGATGCCGTCAATGCAAGGAAATCCTGCGAGGGGCCAAGGAATGCTCGGGCTTGATGATCTTGGAGCTCTTTTCCAGCCTTAATAGCTCTGGGATTCTCTGGCTCCGCATCCCGCACCGCGGTGCCCCACATCACTGTGCTGGCAGCACTGTGGCTCAGTGCATCACAGCCAGGGCTGCTCACAGACGGTGCCGAGCATCCCGCGTGGCTTCAGCACAGCATTTGGGTGAGCTCAGGCCCCAGAGCAGGACTTTGGCACGGGATCGCCAGCGCTCAGCCCCGTCAGCACTTTCCCCGCCGGGAGCCGCGGATCAAAGGTGCATGTAACGATCGGCGCACGCGGCTGTGCAGCCCGCCCCGCGCCGCTAATCCCCCGCAGCTGAGCAGATGCACGTTTTCCTCAGCTGACGGTTAATTTTCTTTCATCCTCTTAAATGTCCAACATTTCCTTTGGGATTGAACCCCAGGCCCGGGGGCACCCGGCTGGGGTGATGCTTGGGGTGGTGGGGGGGTTCCCATGGGACCCCAACCACCACCGCCCTGCTGGGGTTCCGGGGCTGTTCCTGGCGGTGCTCACCTCTTCCCAAACCCAAAGACGGATTTGGTGCATCCCAATGCAGCCCAGCGGCCTGAGGAGAGACCCCAGGAAACTTTATTTAAGAGCTGCCCTTATGAAATTTGAATGAGCCGATGCTTTAATAAATGGCTAATCAATGGTTAGAGCTCTGCAGGTTAATAGGCTGCGTGTGACCCTCGTGCCGGGCGCTGCTCTGGGACAGCCGTGCTGGGTTTGGTGCTGAACACTGCTCCATGGGCACCATGCACCCGATGTGGCCCCTTCCCAGCACTTTTGTTCCTCTGCATTTCCTTTTTTCCTCCCCCGCTCCGGCAGAGCCGAGCACCAGGGCGATGTTTTCCCAGCCTCCCCCTCTCCCTCCCTGGATTTGTGTTTAATCAGCTGGCTCTGCTGAGAAAGCCTCAGCCGCCTCCATCCCACCTCCTCCACTCCTTTGTCTGAGATGCAGAGGGCGAGCGCTGGCATGGGGCTCCAGGCTCTGCAGCCCCACGGGCTCGGGGTCCCCGCAGTGCTGGGGCACAGACGTGGCACGGAATCAGCTGCCAGCAGCACCGCTCCCAAACCTCACACAGCTTCAACCTCCCATCCTTTCCCCATGAAAGGAGAAACGAGGAGCGACGCTGTACCCTGAGCTCATTCCCAGCACCCAGCACCCCCAGGTCCAGCCCCGGGCTCAGCTCTTGTCCCTGCTAGCGGGGCACAGATGGCACCAGCTCACTCCGTGCGTGGATCCACGGGCTCGAGGCACTCAGCAGCTGCACCGGGGAAGCCCTTCCTCCTCCTCCCTCCCTCTGCGTGCGGCTTTCTGAGCGCTCGAGGAAACGGGGCAGGCTGGCTTGGCTCAGGCCCAGCATCCTTCAGCTGATCGGGAGCAGCGTTGGCCCAACGCCGGGTGCTGCCTTAGGGCTCCTGGGGGCTGCGAAGGGGTCAGCGGTAACGACGGCTCCTGACCTCTCCCCGGCTGTTTGCTCAGGGGCTGGCCAAGCTTTTTGCAAAGGTTTCCAGGGGAACTGCAGGTTTATGGCTTTCCTGTAGCGCCCTTCCCTGTTATCGGCTCAGCCCCATTGATCCCTTTGATCGGCGCCGGCGGAGGAGGAATTCAGCCCCACGGGGACCCTCCCGGGGTGGGGAATCGAGGAGGGGGGGGGGGGGGGGTTTGTTGTTGGGGGGTCATCCTTCTCCCTGCTCGGTGCCACCAGGTTTGGGCATGCCAGTGGGATGGAGGCCATATCGGTTACCCGGTTAGCGCGGCATTCTGCGGTGTGTGGCCTCACGGTGCATGCCTGCAGCGTGACACACTCGTATTTATAGCCCCCTCCCCACGGCACGCAGTTGTTCAAAATTGTCCTTGAGAAGAGCAGGCTGGAAGGGGAGGTGGGGGGGGGAGAAGGGGGGCTGGAGGTGCAGCATCCACCCCCACCCATCCACTGCCTGGTGTGTCCCCCCCCCCAGCCCCGTTCCTCCCCCTTGGCAGAGGGCTGCAGCGCAGCGTGCGTGCAGAGGGCGTGATTTGCTCGGCAGATCTGCTGCCATAAATCAGGGCAGGAATGTGTCGGGCTGTCAAACAAAGGGTGGGGTCCCAAGACAAAAGCTGGCCCCAGCAGGAACGGGCGCTCGAGGAGCGTCTGTGCATAGATCTTCCTGTCCTGCCTTATGGAAACAGTTCCCAGTTGCGAATGCTGAGCTCAGGTGGGGAGTACCGCATCGGCCCCGTGGGTCTCAGGTCTGCTCCAGGAGCTGTGCCTGGGAAACACTTTCATAAGGAGCTGCCAGCGTGTGGGGGGACAGCTACTCCCAGCACCACCCCCCCCCCCCCCCATGGCACATTTGCTGCTTGTTGAAATGGGAGCAAGCTCCGGAGAGCATCAGGTGCCCGAGCCAGGAGTGCGTGGAGTTGCTCCAGGTTCCTCATCCTGGTGTAACCCCACCCCACGGGTCCCAGGCATCCTCCTCGCTGCCATCATTTTTGAGGCCGGACCCCTTGGCGCTCCCTGAGCACACTGAAGCCGTGGCACACGAGCTCACACCGTGGCACGAGAGCATGCACCCCACGTGCAGCTCAGTTGCAGCCCAGCGCGGGCTCCCTCGGGCACTGCAGGTGTGGAGGAGGGATCACACCAAAGCATTGCTTTACTCTGTGCCAAGAGCGTGCTGGATTGCTAAAAATAACACGGGATCCGCGTTCTGCTGGGAGGATCCCAGGGCTGATTGCAGCGTTCGCAGCATCGCAGCCGCTCGGCCTCCAGGCCAGGCTGGGGGCAGCGCCATGGTTTCGGGGCCGGGACCTCAGCACGATGGCAGACGCCTGCATCGAAGGCAACACTGCTCCCAGTGGGGTTGGGGTCACGCTGCTGTGCCCCTGCTACCCCCAGAGCAGAGCATACCTGCCCTGAGCCGTAAGGATTTTGGGACCCATCAGCTCCATGCAGTGGCGGGGCACCCACAGGTGGGGCTGCTTTGTGGCAACCTGCAAAGATCTGGGTGAGCCCTGTGGGAACTGCCCCAGCCCTTGGGTGGGCTTTGGGTCAGTGCACCACTTGCCAGGTCAAGGCACTGGGTGCCCACTCTCAGGGAGCCCCCCTGGCTCTGCTGCACACTGTGACAACAGACCCCATCCGCTGCTTTTGGGATCAGAGGGGGTCCCTGGGGCAGGGTCTGGGACATGGGGCTGCCTGGAGGGGTGTGAGCAGTGTTCTCTTGTTGTGCAGCTGTACGAGTTGGATGGTGACCCCCGGAGGAAGGAGTTCCTGGACGACCTCTTCAGCTTCATGCAGAAGCGAGGTGAGCCCCCCCCGCCCCCCAACCTGCACCCGCCCCGCTCTGGCCGTGGGTTTTATTTTCTCTCATGTCATTGTAACCCAAGGTTAATGCTCCGGCCAGACTGGTAGTTAATTTTTAACCTCGTTGCAAACCGAGGTCAAACCTGCTCTGCTGGAATCCGCGCCATGAGCTCGGAGCAGCAATTCCTGCCCTGGTGCTGTCCCCACTGGGCTGATTTCATCGGGTCCGTCCCCTTCAGGGTGGCTTTGCCCTCCACCTCCTCCCGTGCTGCCCCATCCCCAGGTGATGACGGGTCCAGAGCAGCCACGATCCAAACCCCAGCTCTGCTCTTAGGGCCAACGGGGGCACCCACATCACCGGCAGCGTCCGGAAAATGTTGACCTGCGGTATTCAAAAGGAGAATGGCAAATATCTGTGTTTAGGCGTGTACACACGCACAGCCCCGTGCTGCAGGGTAGGTCTGGGTGTAGCCGGGACTCCTTCTTCATCCCGCTGCAGTTTTTGACCCGGTGTGAAGCTGCCTCCTGCTCCTGTCCTGTGCAGAGCTCTGCCCCAAGGCGGAATGGGGGCAGTGGGTGGGCACTGGTGCAGCTCAGCCCTGCTCCAGTACAGCATGCTGCTCCCATTGTGGTAGGATGCTGCTGGGGGGTGCCCCAGGGGTGGGGCGGAGGGGCTCCGGTGCTGCCCGTGGAGTGGAGCGAGGAGCACAGTGCAGTGCTGCGTGTGAGCGGCCACGTCAGCTGCTGCCACCTCCCGGCACCGCGCCGGGGAGAGCCACTGCAAGGAACCACCGTGCAGTGCAGGGACTGCTCGGCACTGCTGGAGCTGGGGTCCGGCACTGGAACTTCCATCCTTCTGTCTGAAGAGGTGACTAGGGAAACACGTGTTTGTGTGTGCGTGTGTGTGAACTGCAGCAGCCCTCAGGCACCCCGCCCAGCTTCAGCTCTGCCCCACGGGGTGCTCCATCACCCCCTTGCAGCCCGGGACTGAATGATTTCTGGTGACTCCCCCTGGCTCCAGCTGTGTTCCCCTCTTGCTGGGACTTGGGGGCCCCCTCTTGTGTGTGACCCTCACCCCGTGGCTGCTGTTATAAATATCCGCTGTTGCTGGGTGCAGCTGCCTCCACCAGCAAAGCACGGCCGGCCCCCTTTGAGTTTCTTTTTCCTCCATGTGTGGACCGGTGCAGAGCAAGATGAAGGCAAAGTGCTCGCAGGGGAAATAGGGTGTTAGGGGGAGGGAGAGGCAGCAGCAGGACCCCCTTTGCCTCTGCTCTGACGTGCAGACCCCCAGCCCGCTCTCTCCCCTCCCCAGGAACCCCCGTGAACCGGATCCCCATCATGGCCAAGCAGGTGCTGGACCTCTACATGCTCTACATGCTGGTGACGGAGAAGGGCGGCCTGGTGGAGGTCATCAACAAGAAGCTGTGGCGAGAGATCACCAAGGGGCTCAACCTTCCCACCTCCATCACCAGCGCGGCCTTCACGCTCCGCACCCAGTGAGCACCGGGAGTGGGGTGGGGGATGAGAGGGAGCATGAGTGGGGATGGGACCGTGCTGTGCCTCACCGCGCTGTCCCGCAGGTACATGAAGTACCTGTACCCCTACGAATGTGAGAAGCGGGGCCTGAGCAACCCCAACGAGCTGCAGGCGGCCATCGACAGCAACCGGCGGGAGGGACGCCGGCAGGGCTTCGGCAGCTCGCTGTTTACCTACTCTCCTGGCGGCACCCACGGGCTCCTCTCCTCACCCAAGCTGCCGGTGCCAGCCCTGGGGTTGGCCTCGGCCACCAATGGCGGTGCCATCGCTCCTGTCCAGAAGATCAAGAAAGGTAACGGCTGCTGCGGGCTGAGCGCACCGGGGGCACTGCTCCGTCCCCTCCCCGAGCCTTTCGCAGCGAGTTGGGTTCCCCTGATGGGCGGCATGGGGTGTCTGGGGCTTATGGAGACCACTACATTGAGTCACAGAGTGGTTGGGTTGGAAGGGACTGTGACAGTCCCCCAGCTCTGATCCCTGCATGTGGGTGCTGGATGCAGTAGGCTTTCTGAGTTGCGGACACGTGCCACCAGCTCGTGTCCAGCTTTTCATCCACCAACACCCCCAAGTCCTCTCTGCAGGACTGCTCTGTGTCTATTTACTCCCCATCTGTGTTGGTTTGGGGCTGCTATCACCTCCTCAACAAGGCAGGGCACCGGGCAGCAGCTCCTGGTGGTGGGGTCCGGGCAGCGTAGCTGTGGAACTGACCCTCTCTCTGCCCCACAGAGGAGGATGCACCCATCCCCATCTCCATGCCCAGCCGGCTGCCAGTGTCACTGGCCGGACACCCGGTGGTGGCAGCCCAGGCTGCGGCCGTGCAGGTGGCAGCAGCAGCTCAGGCCGTGGCACTGGAGCAGCTGCGGGAGAAGCTGGAGTCAGGGGAGCCCCCGGAGAAGAAGATGGCACTGGTGACGGATGAGCAGCAGCGGCTGATGCAGCGTGCTCTGCAGCAGAACCTCCTGGCCATGACGGCCCAGCTGCCCATGAGCATCCGCATCAACAGCCAGGGCACGCGCTCGCCAGGTGGGTGTGCTGTGCAGGAACCGGGTTGGGATGGGGGAGCACGGGGACCTCGGAGGGGTCCATCACCCCTGCTCTCCCTCGCAGAGAACCGCCAGGACACGTCGGGCGGCGCGGCCAACAACGGCACCAACAGCATCAGCATGTCGGTTGAGATCAACGGTATCGTCTACACAGGTAGGGCACGGCACGGTGCTCCTACCTCCTTTTCACCTGCACACAGGTGCCAGGTGCCCCCTGCCCAGCGCTGCTCTCTCCCTCCCCTCCCCCCAGGTGTGCTGTTCGCCCAGACGCCCGGCCCTTCCTCCTCCTCCTCGTCCTCCTCCACCTACAGCAAAGGCAACGGCAGCGCCGGCGGCAGCCGCAGCGGCGGCAATGGCACTGGTGGTGGTGGGACGGGGGGCAGCGGGGGCAGCGTCCCCCCCACCGCTCCTCCCGCCGTGCCTGTGCCCCCCCCCAGCTCTACCTCCAACAACGCTTCGCCTTAACGCCCCACACCGCCTCCTCTCGCCAAAACCAACCGAGGTGCCGGGGGCTGCAGGTGGGCCGGGGCGGTGCTGGGAGAGGGGGGGGAGGGGTGGGGGGTGGGGGTGGCTCAGCTTTCCTTCAGGGCCCCCTCCCCACCCCCCCGACCTGTTTACCTCACACACATCACACTTTGCACTGTACATTTATTATTATTATTATTATTTTTGAACTCGTGTTACCTCTGGACAGACGTACAGACGCCTGCCAACGCGAGCTTTAATGAAACCTCCTGGCACTCGTTAAAGGAAACGAAAAAAAAAAAAAGAAAGAAAAAGAAAAAAAAAAAAAAAGATAAAAGTTGGAAATCGGGAGATATTTTATTCATTAGATCCTTTTTCTTCCCCCTCTATTTTGAGAACTACACTTACTATATGGGATTTTCAGAGGTTGTCGTTTGATTGTTTCGTTGTAAATAGCTTCTATTTTATTCTCTAAAAAGAAAAGAAAAGAAAAAAAAAATCAAAAACTTTTAACATGCAAATGATATATATGGACGTTGTCAGGGAAGCAGGAGCTGGGGAACCTGTCACCTCCTTTTTCTTTTCCTCCTGGCTGTACCCCGAGGCTCTGGGAAGCGCTGTGAGCTCGGGACCGCAGTGGCACTGGGGGACTGCAGTGGGGTCAGTGCGTGCTGAGTCCTCAGTGCAGAAAGATGCTCAGAAATCAGTGCTCAGGGACGGGATGGGCGCAGGGGGGGGTCCCGCAGTGCCCCCCAGGGACAGGCAGTGCTCAGGGGTGCTCTGGAAGCTGACACGTGGCCCCGCATCGCTGTGTTCCCCAACGCTCTCCTGAATTCTCCCTAAATTGTCAGGTGGCTTTTTTCTCTGTTTTTTGCTTTTTTTTTTTTTTTTTTTTTTTTTTTTTTTCCCCTCTGTAAGGCGATACTACTGTGCAGATCCAGTTTGGGCACATTTTCCCCCCTCCCCATCACCCAGGGCGAGGTGACACCCGATCTGCTGCTCACGCTTCCAGCAGCAAACTGGTTCTGTCGGTGCTGGGACGGGCGTTTTGTTTGCGTGGTGCCGGGAGAGCTGCCGGAGGAGCCAGGAAAATTGGGTGGTGTCAGCACGGCCGCAGCTCCAGGGACAAAATCTGTTCCCTGCTGCTCCCCGTGCCCCGGGCATCGCTTCTGCCACAGCAGCACCCACGCAGCTCCACGAGGGGCCCCAGCATCCCTCCCAGTCTGGAGGCACCGCGTGTGCTCCCCTCAAACACTGCTTTAAAGCAGCCAAAACCTCGGAGGCGGTGTCCTCCACCCGGAGGAGGAAGGGTGCCCGGTGTTGTCCGGCTGGGATCTGCTCATGATGCAATTCTGGGTGACGCTCAGGTCGTGTTCACGTGCGATGGATGCTCCTCCGGATCGGGTCTGTGCTGTCTGCAGACGGTGGCTGTGCACGGTGCTGTTTGCAGGTGGTGCTGGTGCTGCTGCTCCGGGAGCCGTTCTGAATGGAGCTGCTGCTGACGCTGCTCATGGTTTGGTTTTTTGTTTTTTGCACGATGCCATTCCCGGAGCGATCCCCAACACCACCTGCGTACGGTGCTGCTCAGGACACTGCTGCACAACGCACCATGGGAAGGGATTTCCTATGCACATCGCTCTGCTTTACCCACACGGGTCGCAGCGTTCCCTCTCCTTTGGTCACTTTCCAGCAGCCCCCCCCCCCCCCCCCCAAGCCCCCTAACCCCCTTGCTCCCCCCCAACCCCCCTCCTCCCGTCCCCAAGCACATCTGCGTGAGACACAATCGCGACCCGATGCCGACCCCGCGGCGGTATCTCAATTCCTCAGGTTCTGATGGGAGCACAGGGTTCCCCCCCAGCCCTGCATGGACCCCCCCCCCCCACCACCACTTCAGCCTTGGGATGGGGATGTGGCAATCTCAGGGGATTGGGGGTTTTCCAGCCCCTTTTTGCCGGCGGGGAGGGAGCATCCCCCCACCTCCAGAGCTGGAAGTGCCCTTTGGCTACACAGCACCTGGCAGAGCTGCACACTGTGGGTCTGTCCCCCCCCCCAACCCCGGGGTCGGGCACTTTTAGGGCTGCAGTGTACAGCCACTGGGATTTGGGGTTCTAATTATTTTTCACCCACCCCTCTTTTTTTTTTTTTTTTTTTCGGAGAGAGCGCGTATCGCCTCCCGCTTCATCTCTCTTCTTGCATATCAATTAAAAAATATAATAATAGTAATTAAAAAAGAAACTTCTCCAGGGTTTGGAAAGGAAAAGGAAGGGGCACAGCTGCAGACATTCATCCAGCGGGCACATCTTAACTCAGGTAAAACAGAAATTAAAAAAAAAAAAAAGGAAAAAAAAAAAAAAAAAAGGAAAAAAAATAGAAACGGGAAAAAAAAAAAAAAACAACCCAAAAAACAAAAACCACCGACACAGAAAAGACCAAAAAAATATATAAATAAAAGAAATAAAAAATAATAAAAAAAAAAGACAAAGATAAAACCACATTCTACCTCTGAGAGCGGCGGCCGCGGGCGCTCCGTCCCACGTCCGGCGGATTATTTCAGTTTTGCAGACATTCAGGTATTGAAACTTTTGATTATTAAAATAAATAAATAAATAAATAAATAATAACGAAAAAAGGAAAAAACCAATAAAAAAAAAAATTAAAATATTAAAATAGAAAAAAAAAATAAAAAACACTGAAAGTTTACATTTTATAATAACATTATTATACAGATTGTATTTAAGCTGCAGAATATTTAAGACAATTGTAACCCTGTAAAGTTGATGAAATATTAAAAAAAAAAAAAAAACCAACAAAAAAATTAAAAAAAAAAAACAAAAAACGGTCGTCTGAAGTTTGTTGTCCCCTTTTTCCGCCCGGGATTGCGGGGGGCACGCGGGGTTTTGGGGGTGCGCATGGGGGGACTCCGGGGGTCCCTGCGCCCCTATGGTCGCTATAGGATCGCATCGCTCGGTCACCCATCCACGGCCCGAGCGCACCGCTCCCTGCTTAGCTTCCTGCAGCACTCCCCCTATCCCCAGCTGTCTCCGCCCGCCGGCGGCGTCGCTTCCGATTGGGCGCCGCGGCGGAAGGGCGGCGCTCTGCGCGCCAGCCGCGCTCTCTCTGGCCCTGGAGGACCGCGAAGATGGCGGCGCCCATGGAGGTGGCGTTGGTGTCGGACGCCGCCGGGCCGCTGTGTAACTGCTCGGTGTGGGAGCTGCACTCGGGCTCCGCGCTGCCCGGTTACCGCGGAGGGAACACCGGGCCGCGTGGGCTGGCTCTGCTTGGAGGCGAGCACCTGCTGGGGGCCCAGCTGGGCAAGAGCTACATCAACGTGTGGGAGCTGCAGAGGAAGGTACGGGGGGAGGGGAGGGGGGGGGGGGTGGGGAGCGGGCCCCTCTATCCGCAGACCTCCACCGTCTCTATGGTCCGACTCCTTAGGGTCCTCCTGGCCCCGTGCTGAGGGTGCCCCCGGTCCACAGGGATCCCCCATTCCGGCGCTGTGATCCTCTCCAGGCCCCTTCCCCCCCACCCCTTTTCTGTAGAGCCCCCCCCAGCTGTGTGCTGGGAGCCCTCCTGAAGGACCTCCGTCTCTGTGGGGAGGCACTGCTGCTCTGTTGCTCCCCGTACAGATATCCCCGTGGTCGGATCCCCCCCCTTCTCTGTACAGCCCCCCACCGTGAGCAGGTCCTGAGCCACCACAAAGCCCCCTTCCCCCCCCCCCCCCCCTTCCCCCCGTGATGCTCTGCTGTGCAGCCCTGGATCCCCCTCACCCCCCCCCCCCCCCCGCAGTTATTGGGAGGGGCTGGGAGCTCCTACACAGAGGATTTCCCCACACACGGCATGGGATCTGCTATAAAACATCTGTTCTGAAAGAGGGATTGATTCTGGGCTTGTCATTCCCTTCCGTTTTGCTGCAGGGAGCAGCAGCAGCCCATGAGTTTGAGTGCACGCACACTGCAGCTCGGAATTCCTTGGCCTTTTTTATATTTTTCTTTTTAATTCATATTACTTTGGCACAACTTCAGCTTGTTTTCTGCTGAATTTCCAGGATTCCCTAATATGGGGCATAATTCTGTCCGAATTTCTTTGGTACCTCTCCTGCTGCCTGTTGTGTGGGTGCAGGTGGGAAGAAAGGGAATTTACGTTTCCCCTATGGGGTCAAACACGAAGCAGAAGTGGGATCTGTGCAATCCTAGAGACTGCACTTCTCCACTGCCTCTTCTCCTGTGTTCCATTCCGAGCTGAACCATGCTCTGCTTTCTCTTCCTCCCCACATTCCCCTCAGTTCTGAATGGCTGCTCTTGTCTTTGCGCTCCCAGGACCAGCTCCAGCAGAAGATTATTTGCCCTGGACCGGTGACCTGCCTAACAGCTTCTCCCAACGGACTCTACATTCTCGCTGGTGTTGCCGAGAGCATCTACCTGTGGGAGGTGAGGAACACACCCTGCCCACGCAGGGCTCAGTGTGGAGCTGCTGAGCTCTCAGCCCCTCGAGGCGCAGGAACCAGGTCCACGGGACACCCATGCAGAGGGTGTTCCAGCACAGTCCTTCCTCCCTCACCTTTCTGGTGACTCCTCAGATTTGCTGTAAGAGTTTGCACTTATTTATGGTCATCATTTGGCAACTTGTTGGTGCTGCTCTTACTGGCTTCAAAACGGTGCACGGGTGAAGTGTTGAGGAGGATCCTGTAAAAGATTGGCACCCCTGTGTAGGTTAAAGTGATTTGGATCTGAGGGAAGCGGAAAATCCCAGCAGTCCTGGAGAGAAGGAGGTTTGTGATTAGGTCCACAATGGATTAATAAGGGTCTGCTGGTCTGAAGGGAATGGAAATGTAGAGATTTGCATCAGATTTGCATCCTGTGTGGATAGTGACTGCCCTGGTCCTGGCAGGTGAGGACAGATCCCTATTAGCTGTGCTGCAGAGTGGAGTGAGGGCTTCTCTGGGTTATGCAGTTAGAGCTGCTCCTGGTGCAGCTGGAGATCCACGCTGGGGCTGGCTGCCCAGCAGCTTGTCACAGCAGAGTGGGAGATGAATGGTGCTGGAAGAGCCTGGGTGAGGTGTAGGTCTTTTTATTTTGGAGCTGCTACAGATGCTTTGTCTTGTGCTTGCTTCCAGAAACCAAGACTGAGAGTTCATTTAGCATCCCTTCCACATTCTAGCCTAATATTTGTACGTGCCTTGTGAGCTGGATGTCCCTACAGGTTGATGTATTCTGGTCATCATCCTATTTTCAATTAGTGGTGGTGTTTATGTGGAGATTACTCTATGTTCTAAGAGCTTCGCCAAGTAAATAAAAGAACACAGCTTGTTCCTAGTCCCAGGATTAAAGACCAAGATGTCTAACCTGTAAACCTCTCAATCTTAGGGAATGCTTTTGAGCCTTATTACGTGGGTGGCTCTATCTTAATTCATCAGGGAACACTGGGGTTGAGACTGCAGCAGTGGGAGTTGCTTACTTATGATGCTCTGATCTGGTTTCTGCTCTGCTTCATCTGCAAAGCGTGGCCCTTTCTCCTTGCTTCCAGCTAGCCTTGCCTTGGCAATGTTTCTGAGCAGCTGGCAGCAGTGGATGGTGGCAGGGCTAACAGGCACACCTTGGAGAGGCCACGTGGAAACCATCACAGAGCTGGAAATGGGCTCCAAGAGCCTTAGTTATCCACCTTCTCTGCAAAACCACTTGTTCACTGCTGAATCGCAGTTTGCTTTCATTTTTAGATACAATTCAGACAGTGAGAGGGAGTTGACTCTGTTCTTTTCTATGGAGCTCCCTTGCCCCCTCCTTAGTCCCCTCCCTGTCTGCGTTGCTACCTTTTAACAAGCAAAGCTCTGTCTTTAGGGAACTCTTTGTCCACCCTGGAGGTCCTCTTGGCCCAAGGGCACCCGGCCCTGCTGGAACACAGCAGGGGTGGCACAGAGTCCCTTGGGAGCGTGGCTTTTGTAACCCCCGCAGCCATCGCGTGCCTTCACACTGAGTGCAGAAATGCCACGGGAGGTTGGAGGAAGCCATCAAAGTAATACTAACAATAAACAGGAAATCTTTACTGCGTGCTTGTGTCTTGACCAGAGAAACTGCACGGCTGTCACCAGATTCCAGAGTTACCGTGGCTGGGACCTGCTCAAACTGCTTCTCGCTGCGTTTACTCCTTGATGAGTGTTCTCCTGCCCTTTCCTCAGGTCTCCAATGGGAACCTTCTGGCCATCCTGAACCGACACTACCAGGACCTCACATGCCTCTGCTTCACTGACGACAGCAGCCACTTTCTCTCGGGGGCAAAGGACTGCCTGGCACTGGTGTGGAACCTATACAGGTAACGGTGGCCCCCAGGGCATCTTGGTCCACTCGTTCTGGGAGCAGAGAGCATCTGGGCAAGGAATGCAGCCTGAGATCAGCCACCACATCCTGGAGGCAGAATCGGCTCTGCCTAAGCCTACGTCTCTAAGCTGTTCTTAAAGCTTACTAGTGGTGATGAGTCTGTGTCCTCCTTAGGCGAGTTGTTCCGGTGTTGTTATCCGGCATGACAGTGAGATTTTTCCTAGTGTCTCTCACCTAAGGCTGAGGCATATCCCTCTGACTGCCATTCTCCTTTCAACAAAGGGTGGAATGTGCCTCCCCCCAGGTAACAGGCAGCTGAGTGCTCTGTCCCCTGTGGTGGAGGATCTCCTTTTGCTGCTGACAACTTCTGCCTTCAACTTGATTCCTGCACGCACAGTGCCATCCCAGAGGCAGCAGAGCCTTGGCCAGCTCTCCCTCACAGCCGCTTTGCTTTGGCATCCCCAGCACTGCTGACCCTTTTCTTTGTTCTTTCCCCTCCAGTGTTCTACAGGCAGAGCCCTCCCAGATCCCAGACCCTCGCCACGTGTGGTCCCGACACAGCCTCCCCATCACAGACATGTGCTGTGGCTTCGGAGGACCTTTGGCACGAGCTGCCACCGCATCCCTTGACCAGACAGCAAAGGTAAGGCTTGGACTAGTCCAGACAAACAAGTGTCCCAGAGGTGTGCATGCCCCAGAGGGTTAAAGCTGATTTTCTGCAGAGCTGTCCATGCAGGGTTGCAGTAGCTCGGTTTCTTGGCTGCCTCTGTGATGACTCAGAGCTGCCAGACCTAATGAGTTTTGCCTCTCCAAACGCGAGTGGTTTCTCTGCACCTGCCCTCAGACCAGGGCTCCTCATGCTTTGTCATCTCTATTGTCCCTGGAGGGTGTGGGGATTGTTTCCTCCCCCTTTGCTGTTGTCCCTTCGGTCTGGAAGGACATGGAGCGTGGAGTTGGCTCCTCTAGGCACAACAGGTCCCGGAGCTGGAGCTGGGAGGGATCCACCCTGGGAGACGAGGTGGGCACAGAGAGTTCAGGAGCTGGTTCAGAGGCCTGGTTGCCTCTTGGTAGCAGAGTCTCATTTGAATTCTGTCTTGGTTTGTGTGGGACTTAGCAAGTGACCCAGGGCAGGCCACCTTGCGCCTCGGTTTCCCCATCCACAGTGGGATGGGGTGCTGGTACGTGCTGCCAGCTTGCTGCTGGGCACGTTGGTGCTGGTAAGCAGCAGTGTGTTCTTCCAGTCAAGCAGTGAATGTTTAAGCCCCTCATTCTCCTGCACTGTCTTACTCCAGCTCTGGGAAGTCTCATCCGGGGAGCTCCTGCTTTCAGTCCTGTTTGATGTGGGGATCATGGCTGTGACCCTGGACCTCTCCGAGTATCACATGTTCTGCGGTGGCATGGATGGATCCATCTTCCAGGTCGACCTCTGTGCCTGGGTGAGTGCTGGGGCTGCAGGGCTGCTTGGCACTGCCACTGCGTGGCCCAGCGTTGGTGTGGCACTGTGACCCACTGCCACCTCCTCCCTGCGTGACTGTGTGATCTGCCAGGGACCCCCTGCGTTCCCCTGCACCTCCTCTGCCCTTTCCAGACGCAGTGATTAATCTGCTGGCTTCAGTCTTGCTGAACTTAATCCCCTCTCCCTCTTCCTTCCGTCCTCCACGCCTGCAGCCAGTCCAGAGAGACCGGACCTTCCAGACAGAGCGGGAGAATGGGAAGATCTTCAAAGGGCACAGGTGAGATACCAGACATACCTGCCACGTATTTCACTCCCCCTGGCTGCCCACCTCACCGGTTTGTGGCAGACCTCGGGTCGTCCTGAGTTTAAGCATCCCTTCCCCATTCCAGGAACCAGGTGACGTGTCTGTCGGTCTCTACGGATGGCAGCCTGCTGCTTTCGGGCTCACACGATGAAACAGTGCGGCTGTGGGACATCCAGAGCAAGCAGTGCCTGAAGACGATGAATCACAAAGGTAGGCATGCCCTTATCTCCATGATCCTTTCCTCCTTGACTGTTAAAAGCTGCTGCTGTCTTGCTCTGACGCTGCCCTCGGCGATTCAGGCGTTTCTCTGCTGCTTGTTTCACCCTTTTGGGAAGGGCAGAGGCATTAAAGGGATGCCTTAGCTGTCTGGATTGGGGTTTTGACCTTGCCCATGTCTGTAACAAGGTCTCTGTGCACTGTCAGAAAGTGAGTCATAGATCTCACCCTGCCGTTGAGGAAGTCCAGGATCTTGTTTTCTGAAGGGAGCGATTCTCTCAGGCACACCTGAGCACCTGAGGAGGAAACAGGAGAGGAGGAGAATGCATCTCAAGGAGAAACCGTGGCCCCAGCAGCAGGCACCCGTGAGCTCATTAGGCCTGAAGTGAATCTGATATCAGCAGTCTGGGATTTCAGGCTGATGCCTCCAATAAACCACACAAACCAACACTTACAAGCTCAGCTCAGCAGTGAGGTGCCTCAGAGCAACGGGTGATTTTGCCCAGGCTGCGTGCAGACCCGTTCCTTCTTTCCTTCTGCTTTTCTTTTCTGCTGGAGACCTGCTGCAGCAGCCGTCCAGCCTTGGCCTGCTAGCAGTGTGAGAGAAAGCAAGCAAAACTTGAGCTGTGTGAGTCATCAGAGGAGAGGTGGCCAAGCTTTCACTGCAAGCCAAGCTTCAAAACCCTCCTCAGGCCTGCAAGGGAGCACAGTCAGACACAAGCCCCTGCAGCACTGTGCTGCTGGGTGGCAGGGCTGTGAGGCGAGGGGGCTTTTTGCAGCCTCTGCAGATTGGTTTCTTCCTACGGGCAGGAGTTGGGCTTCCCCAGCAGCCCTGGCACCATCAGCACCCTGCTGATGCCTGGATGCTTCATCTGAGCGTGGGAGTGGGACGTAGTGCAGGAGCTGTACTGCAGGGAGCACAGAAGCAGGGGCTCTGTGCTGAGAGCTGACACAGCACTGGTTCACCGTGGCTTTCCTGCATCAGGAGCGTGGGATTCCTCCACCCCTGAAGCTTCCTCTCTCCTGTAAGCTGGCTTCCAGCAGGTTGTGGCCTCCCCTTTGCCTTTCCCTCTGCCCCTTCAAGCCTCAGCACAGCCCTCCTGGCAAGGTCTGTTCCATGCTGCCACTCTGCTGCCCCTCCAGCATGTTCCCTTCGTGAGGCAGAGATGACGGGCTTCTCTACCACAGCTGACGTGACAGCCACCTCCGGCCTGCTGTGCTCTGGACAGTGATGTCCTTCTCACAGGGGCGAAGGAGGCAGCTGCAGGCAAAGGAGAAACCAGTGGCCTCCCCACATGATGGTGCTGGAAATAGATCAGAGGAACTGGACGTGGCTCAGGGCTGGAGAGGAGCGTGGCTGTGCTGGCAGGATGGATGCAGGGGGCTTCTCCAAGGTTTTCTTGTCCTTGGCTAGAGCAGAGCACAGGCAGAGAGATGGGTGCTGAGGAGCTGAGCTGCTGCTGGAAATGAGCTGTGACTGCTGGGGCACGGGCTGCTCTCTGCCACCGCAGAGCAGCTGGCACTGTGCACACAGGCACTGCTGCACAGGGAGCCTGCAGACCCCTGGGACAGTGGGCTGTGGTGGGAGCCCTGCCCCCAAATCTCTCTGGAACTCAGTTCCCTTGTCCTGCTGGCACTGTCCTTGTTGACACAGGCTGTCTCTGAGGGCTGGCTCGAGGCAGTGCTCCATCTGAGACCATCCTGCTGGTATCTGCCTTGGAGATGGGTTATTTATTCTCTCTCAGTTCCACACTGGCAGGACATTACTCACTGCCCAGTGCTGAGCCATCCCTGACGATCAGGTTGGAGGGGATGAGCTGGGCTGGCTCTGCTGGGGGGATCTGTGCTCTGATGGAGATCAGATCCTGGGGCTGGTGAGCTAATTCCAAGATCCCATCCCCACACCTTTCTTACTCCCTTCTTCCAAATAACCCCTGGTGAGCCAGAGGTGGCAATCACACTAATGGCTGTTTCCATCACCAGCAGCACATTTCTTTTTTTAGGGGGGGGGGGGGAACAGTGGTTTGTTCCAGCAAAGCGTTGGCAAGGAGCAGCTTCAGAGGGCAGCCCAGGACTCCTGGCCCAGCACCCTCTGGACAGAGTGCTTGGCACAGCATTGGTTTGCCTGCCAGGACCCCAGGGCTGAGCTTTGGGGCCACCTCTGAGCTCTCACTTGGGCTGCTGATCTTCAGACCCAGAGCTTCAGGCTGCTCCAGGCCGGGCTCCTTCCCTGCTGTGCAGCTTTCTGTGCCTGCGGTGGCAGCCTGCCTCCGCTCAGGTGCATCTGGATCCTTTTAACCTTTCCCTTTGTGTGGTCGAGTTGAGCTGGGGAAGATGGATGGCCAGGATTTATGAGCAGTGCCCGAGCTCCATTCACACACACGAGCTGGGGGCTGCAGGACAGGGGGGGAGGGTTGGAACTGGAGGTCCTGCAGCCAATGCAGGGGTTTGGGGAGCAGTGGGAATTTGCCAGTGAGCGTGAGCTTGCTGCAGCAGGGAGTGGAGGGGGCTGCTGACAGAAAGCAGCAGCCTGTGTGGGGAAATGGAGTAATTAAAGCGCTCGTTAGCTCTGCCAAACGGGTGCATGTGATAGATCATTAGCAGGAGGCAGCAGCGTGAGCTGCAGCTGCTGATGGATGGCTGGTGCTGCAGAGGACGGGCGGACTGCTGCGTGTGGGGGGCACGGTGTCCGTGGGGCTGAGAGCTGCACTGTCCCACTGGGGATGGGACAGGTTTTGCCTCCTGCAGCTGCCACCCCTCCGGCTGTGTTTGTTCTGCCCAAGAGGAGGCAGAGCTGCCGGAGGGTTGGGAGAGAGAAACGACCCATCCTCACCTCTCTGTCCCCTCCCCAGGTCCGGTTACGAACGCCTTCATCGTGCTGGCCCCAGCCAACATGCTCAACCCAGATGGGAAACCCAGCGTGCCTCTTCCCAAATTCAGCAAACACCTCTATGGCACCGAAAGCACTGATGAGCAGGGCAGCGAGGGAGTGACACTGCGCCTCGGGCTGCACCAGCAGGTACTGGGCAGGAGGAAGGCACTGGGGAAGGGGTTGCTGTGGGGGGGGAGGGAGGAGGGAGGAGGGATGCAGAATTCTCCCCCAACCTGATTGCTGCAGACAGTCGGCAGCTCTGTGGGGTCTGGGGAGCTCCCTCGTGCCTTGGGGGGAAGGACCTGGTACACTTCTTGTTTATGGAGTAAAGTAGAGGGGGCAGTGAGGGTTCCAGTACCTGTGGTGGGATTAGGGATGGCGGGATGGTAGCTTGGTGGCTTAGGGTGAGGCAAGGGATAGGGCTGCTGGGCTCACGAGTCCTGAGCTGACTGGGAGAGCATGGGCCCATCCCTGCACAAAGCTGTGTCCTCTGAGTGCTCCTTTTTCCTGCCTCTTCTCTTTGCCTTCCCTGGTGCTGCTTCCTAAAGCAGCGGGACTGCCCTGACAGGGAGCTCGAGTCCTTCTGCCAGGCACTGCCCCTGCTCTTGGCTGCAGGAGTGTCACTCTGGGACCATGGCCTCAGGGCACTGCAGGGCCATGGCTGTGTCCCCTGTGCGAGTTGTGGTGACGTGGAGGAGCTGGAGGCTGCTTGGGTGCTGCAGCTCTGAGTCCTGCATGCTGAGATCCTCTGCTGAGCATCCTCATTTTTTCTTTTCTTTTTTTTTCTTTGCCAGAGGCTGTTCCCCCACTCCATAAAGTCCATTCTCCAATGCAGTGAAATCCATTCTCCCTCCCTTTGTGCTCCCCTTGCAGTCCTGGCTGGTGCAGTCATTTGTCCTCCCTGCCTGGTGCTGTGGTGTGGGCTCTCTCTGCTGTACCTCAGTGCTGAGCCCCAGCGTGGCCATCCCCAGGCACAGGGACTGTCCTGCACCGTGAGTGCTCGCTCTGCCCTGCTGCTCTGTCTGTCCCTGTCCTGAGCCCCAGAGCTTTTCCCTCCTCTGTCAGCATCTGTCCCTGGGAGGAGTGACAGCACTGTCCCCACTGATGGATGAGCTCCGTGCAGCGCAGTGTCAGCCCGACCAGGAGGGGCTGTTTGCCTGCAGCTCAGCAGAGGGGCTGGAGCTGATTTGGAAATGTCAGCACGCCCGCAGCACGGTGCTGGGAGGGAGCGGCAGCAGCAGCATGACAAACCCAGCGCTTCGTGCTCTGTCCTCCAGGCTTCCTCTGCTTTTGGGGCTGTAAGCAGAAGAGCTTTCAGACCCCTGCATGGGCACCCTCATGGGGACTCTCCTTGGAGCCCTGCCCAGCACAGGCTTTCTGTTTCGTAGAGGGGCTGCAGCCGTGTTCTGCTGGTGCTGCAGCAAAGGGTATTGGCCGTACCCCATTGCTATGGCATTGTTTCCTCTTTGCTTTGTGGGGCTGAGTGTAGGGGACAGGGGATGTCTTTGCCTTCTCCCGCAGCGTGCCCTGTGCTGGGGCTGCTGGGGACTTCTGCATCAATCGTTCCCATCTGGTCCTTGCAGGAATCTGGGGAGAGCTATCTAGAGAAGGCTGAGAAGATGTACTCTCAGATGTGCTCAACGAGGGAAAAGGTGAGAGCTCCTCCTGGGGAAAAGGGGATGGAGAGGCACTTTCTCCTGAGACAGATTCCCTCAGAGCTGGTCCTCAGGGCGCTGTGCAGAGCTGGGATGGGGCAACAAATCCTGGGATCTTCTGGTGGGGTCGAGGGGCTGCAGCTTTTGGTTGGGAGGGGGGGGGGGTTACGTGGTTTGGGATGTACTGCTGTCCTGAGGAAGCACCAACCTCATCTCGCCACAACTGAGACCCGGATCCCTGAAGTTCTTCCATCCCTTTTTTTCTGCCCCAGAACCTGATGGGAGACCAGGAACACCTGACGATCCAGGTGAGCGAGCTGGAAGAGGAGGTGAGCACCCTCCGGAAAATCAACAAGAACCTCTTCGACTTCTCCGCTCGCCTCATCACCAAACCAGCCAAGTGAGGAGGCAGCCCCCAGCCCTCACCCCCCTCCGCCTCTCTCTGCTCAGCTCCTGGGGAAGAACATCCAGCCCACGGGCACGTGCAGACGGGCGGCCACGCGTGGCTCGCGTCCTCTCCAGCGCCCGTCACGCGGTGTAACACACAAAGGAGCGTTTGCCCACTCACTCCAGCATCCCTTTGACCACACAGCACTGAGGTGGGCACGGGGGCTGTGGGGCTGCCTGCAGGATGGCACAGGGACTGAGCTGAGCACTGCAGGCGCAGCCATCTGCGGGCGGAGCGTCCCCGGCTGCGGTGCCCTTGAGGACACGCAGCTCCTGCTCTTCTCTCTCTCCTCCCTTGGCCTTTTTGTGTTCCTTTTCGTTACACGTGGACAGATAAGTGGGTTCTCACCTCTCTTAATGCCAGTTTGAGATTGGATTTTAGAGACACCTTCGACTCGCCCCTGGCTGGGAGATGCTGCTCGGTTCCGCCAGACCCTCTGCAGCCCGGACCCCGCGTGGGGCTTGGTTTGCTTCCATGTGGTTCCTGCCCCCACCTGGGCCCCCCCAGCCCTCAGTGGGGGGGGATCCTCAGATCCTGAAGCTGTGGGCCCCGTGCCCTTCTGCGTGTGTCTGTGCCAGGGCACGGGGCTGGGGAAGCATGGTGCTATTTCCGATCTTGTACATCGACAATTTATATATATTTGGATCCAGCTACTTTGTTTTCCACGGTGTTCTGGGGAATCAGCCTTTTGTATTGTCACTAGCATGGCAGCGGGGGTTGTGGGTTTTGTTTAGGTTTATTTTTTACATAAAAGATTTGGTTTTTATAGTGAAAGGTGCCTGAGGTTTCTCTTGACCCCATGCCATCACATCCACCCCAGTGCTGGCAGCGGGGAGGTGAGTTCTCATCCTTTCACCCTCAGCCCTTTTCACCCCAGAGCTCTCTCTCTGAGCCTCCAGAAGCCCCAAAACATCTGTGTGCCCCAGAGGCAGAGCACAGGGTGGCATGGCAGAGGGATGCAGCCGCGTTCCTGCTGCTCCCACCCCACCACTGGGCCCTGCAGCCCACAGGGGCTCTTTGGGGCTGGAATTAGGGGCACAGCCGTCCCCATGTGCCCCAGCACCGGGCTCAGCGCATCACAACTGAGCCCAGCTGATTTAAAGTGCACTTTAATAACACGAGTGTCCGCGCAGCTCACTCCCGTGCCAGCTCCTTGAGATAATGCTTTTAGTTTAATAAGCCACATTTCTCTTTTCTCCCTCCCTCCCTGCTTTGCTTATGACATTTTGGATCAACATGGGTCGGCTGCAGTGTGGAGCAGTGGGCAGAGCCCCGGGGGGTGGGGGCACAGTGGGGCTGCAGCTGAGCTCTGCTCGGAGCTCTCCACGTCCCCACTCCTCTCCCCCATCAGCCCCTCCTGGGGGCTCACACCGGGGGCCGGTGGGGGTCGGGGGCTGTGGGGCTGGCCAGGGCTGCGGCTGTCCCAGCCCTCCCCCCACCCGCTAGGGGAACTCATGAGCTCTGATTCATTACATTTGTCTGATGATCAATATTTTTTGCCAGCTGGTCCTTGGCTTCCTCGCTCGTTTTCTTTTCCTTATTCACGTAACGCAGCCTCTCCTTCCCCATCCTCCCCGGCAGCGCAGCGTTCTGCTCCTGGCATCGAACAACCCTCGCACCGCACCGCGCCTCGGTTGCGGGGTGTCCGCTTCGCCCCTCGACGTCTCCACGACGGCCCGGGGGGGCTCGGGGGGAGGTGAGGGGGGGGGGGGTCCCCTCCCGCTCATTCCGGGGGATGCTCGTCCCCGCCCGAAGGCAGCGGGGCGGGCGGGGCCCGGGAGATCTCCCGGCGTCCCCGCTCCCCCTCGCCGCTCTCGGTGCTGCGGGGCCGCTCCATCCCGTCCCCCCCCCCTCCCCCCATCCTCCGCGGCGGAGCTGCCCCCGCCCCCGTCCCGCCCCGTCCCGCCCCGTCCCGGCCCGACGGGCGCAGCGCGGGGCCCCATGGCGGGGCTGCGGGCGCTCTGGCTGCTGGCGGCCGCGCTGGGGGCTGCGGGGGGGCACCCGCATCCCTGCCGCGGTCCGAGCCGTCCCGGCCCCGCCGTGCGCCTGGGAGCGCTGCTGCCCTCCGCCTTCCCCGGCCGCGTCCGCGCTGCGCTGTCCGCTGGGGGTCCCGGGGAAGGGGGTCCCGGAGCGGTGCTGCCGTACAACCGCAGCCTGGAGGTGGTGGCGGGCGGTCCGGAGGAGCGGGATCCGGCCTCGCTGTTGCGGTGGTTGTGCGGGACGCTGCTGGGACGCGGCGTGGCGGCGGTGCTGGCCGTGCCCCGCTCCCGTCGGGAGCTGCTCCAGATCGACTTCTTCGCCGCCGCGTTGCGCGTTCCCTTCGTCAGCGTCGTCGGCAGCAGCCGCGCTCCGCCGTTCCGCGCTCAGGTACGTGCCCGACCCGGCGGGACCCAAAGGAGAACACTCCGTCCTGATCCCGCTTCCCCTTCTCCGCCCCTCATCCCGTCCCGGCTCCATCCCACCCCGCTCCCTGCCTACCTCCATCCCTATCCAGGCTCTGTCCCAGACCACATTCCAACCCCATTCTCTGCCCCTATCCCGGCTCCCGTCTCGTCTCTGCCCCAGCTCTATCTTGGCCCCCATCCTGGAGGAGTCAGAGCTTCCCAGCTCCATCCTGAGCCCCATCCTGCTCTTGTCCTGGCTCTGTCCCAGTCCCCATCACAGCTCTGTCCCAATCGCACTTCCCAGTCCAAGGCAGCCCAGGACATGCGATGTCTGCGCTCTCCCGTGCCACAGTTCACAGCTGAGCAGAGCCCCAGCCCCGTGCCCCTGGGTGTGGGTTTGTCCCCCTCCCTGGAGTCAGATCCCCTCCTCTTGGGACTGTTATCCCCCTTCGTAGGAGCATTTAGGCTCCTTCACCTGTTGTAGGGCTCAGCCACATCTCTGCTCTATTGCTGGGAAGGTGACTCCGTGTCCCAAGCACACAGTGGCTGCTTTGCTCTCAGCTTTGGCTGTGCTCTCACAGCTCCTGCTCAGGGCTGGGGCCACGCAGGCATGGTGCTGGCAGCCCCCACCCTGTGCCAGTGAGCTCTGCACAGCTTCAGTGCTGCATCAGCAGTGGGGGGGGGGGAACCGTGACCCCAGTCCATGTCACTGCTGAGAAATGGAGCTGAGCATGGGGTGGGATGGACATTACAGAGGGTCACCCCCTGCCCCTCGTGCCCGCAGAGCCCCTTCCACTTCCACATGGACCGGCAGAGCTCTCTGGAGACGCTGGCAGAGCTGCTGGCGAGCGTCCTGCACGCCCACGAGTGGCACGAGGCCACGCTGGTGCTGTGCCGCCCCTGGGACATCACCGCCTTCCTCAACCGCGCGCAGCTCTCCCTGCACACCGTGCTGGATCTCCGCTGCCTTCACGAGCCCAGGGCCGCGCGGTGCCTCCGGCAGCACCGGGAGCACCTGGGGGCCCTCTCCGGCCCTGCCCTGGTGCTGGGCTGTGACCTGCGGCGCGCACGGCGGCTCTTCGGAGCAGCGGAGCGCGCGGGGCTGCGGGCGCAGGAGGTGCGCTGGGTGCTGGGCTCCCCGCTGCACGCCGCCGAGCTGCAGGGCGAGGGGCTGCCCGCGGGGATGTTGGCCTTCGGGGAGGTGGGTGCCGCGCCGCTGGAGCCCTTCGTGAGCGATGCGGTGGAGCTGCTGACCCGCGCCATCGGCAGCGCCGCCGCTGTGCGCCCCAACCTCGCGCTCAACCCCCCCATGGTGAACTGCAACGACCGCCATGGGGACAGCGCTGAGTCCTCGGGGCGCATCCTGGCCCGGTGAGTGGCAATCCCGTCCCTCTGCCCATCCCTCCCCAGCAAAGACCCCCTCCGTGACCCCCTGCTCCCCGCAGGTTCCTGTCCAACACCTCCTTCCACGGGCGGACGGGGCTGGTGCGGGTGCAGGATGGGACGCGGGTGCAGACGGAGCAGCAGTACCGCGTGTGGAGCCTGCAGAGTGACCCGCGGGGCCGGCCCAGCTGGGTGACGGTGGGCACGTGGCAGCACGGCAAGCTGAGGCTGGAGGAGAGCACGTGGCACGGCCACCTCCAGCGCAAAGCCCACCCCGAGGGCAACGGTGCAGCGCGCACACGGCTGCGGGTGGTGACGCTGGTGGAGCATCCCTTCGTCTTCACGCGGGAGGTGGACGAGGACGGGAGTTGCCCCGCTGGGCAGCTGTGCCTGGATCCCGGCACTAACGACTCGGCCGTGCTGGATGCGCTCTTCGAGGAGCTGAGCGCTGAGAACGGCTCTGTGCCGCACGAGTACAAGAAGTGCTGCTATGGGTACTGCATCGACCTACTGGAGCGGCTGGCTGAGGACGTGCCCTTCGACTTCGAGCTCTACATCGTGGGCGATGGGAAATACGGCGCGTGGAAGAACGGGCGCTGGACGGGGCTGGTGGGGGACCTGCTGAGCGGCACGGCCCACATGGCCGTCACCTCGTTCAGCATCAACTCAGCACGCAGCAAAGTCATCGACTTCACCAGCCCCTTCTTCTCCACCAGCCTGGGCATCCTGGTGAGGACCAAGGACACGGCGTCGCCCATCGGGGCCTTCATGTGGCCACTGCACTGGACAACGTGGGTGGGCATCTTCGTGGCCCTGCACATGACCGCACTCTTCCTCACCCTTTACGAGTGGAAGAGCCCCTATGGAATGACCCCCCACGGCCGCAACCGCATGAAGATCTTCTCCTACTCCTCAGCCCTCAACCTCTGCTACGCCATCCTCTTTGGGCGCACCGTCTCCAGCAAGACGCCCAAGTGCTGCACCGGCCGCTTCCTCATGAACCTCTGGGCCATCTTCTGCCTCCTGGTGCTCTCCAGCTACACGGCCAACCTGGCGGCCGTCATGGTGGGAGAGAAAACCTTCGAGGAGCTCTCGGGCATCCACGACCCCAAGGTGGGAGCTCTGCGGGAGGGGCAGGATGGGGCTGGGATGGCCGTGGCTGCCCGTGGGGTGTCCTTGCCAGACCCCCTGCAGGAGCTGCTGCTTCACCAGGGGGTCCCAGCCCCTCCTGCCCACTGCCATCACCCCGTGGGGGGGGGGGGGGGTTCTGACGCCACGGTGCCCCTTCCAGCTGCACCACCCCTCGCAGGGCTTCCGCTTCGGCACCGTGTGGGAGAGCAGCGCCGAGGAGTACATCAAAAAGAGCTTCCCTGAAATGCACGGGCACATGTGGCGCTACAATGTCCCCACCACCCCCGCCGGCGTCACCATGCTCAAGTGAGGGTCATGGGTGTGGGGGCACCCTCCCGTTCCCCCCCCCTTTCTGCACACCCCCAGCCCAGGGGAGCGGCCCCACCCCCACCTGAGCCCCCCACCTTGGCACAGGACGGAACCCCCCAAGCTCAACGCCTTCATCATGGACAAATCCCTGCTGGACTACGAGGTGTCCATCGACTCCGACTGCAAGCTGCTCACTGTGGGGAAGCCCTTTGCCATTGAAGGTGAGCAGGTGCACAGCACTAGGGCTGCGGGGGGTCCCCAGGGACGTACCCCCGTCCCAGCTCTGCCTCTTTCCCCCCCCCCCCACCCCACGACCACGGGGGCCAGGCTACGGCATCGGCCTCCCCCAGCACTCACCACTGACCTCCAAGCTATCGGAGTTCATCAGCCGCTACAAGTCGGCCGGCTTCATGGACCTGCTGCACGACAAGTGGTACCGCATGGTGCCCTGCGGCAAGCGCGTCTTCGCTGTCACTGAGGTGGGGGTCCAGGACGGGGTGGGGGCTCTGCAGTACCGTCCCCACACACACATACACACCCCGATGACCACCCCCCAACCCCACAGACCTTGCAGATGGGGATCTACCACTTCTCGGGGCTGTTTGTACTGCTGTGCATCGGGTTGGGCGGTGCCCTGCTCACCTCGCTGGGTGAGCACGCCTTCTACCGCCTCATCCTGCCTCGCATCCGCCGCAAGAAGCGCTTCAGCTACTGGCTGCACACCAGCCAGGTGAGGAGGAAGAGGGGGGGGGGGATGCTGCCTTCCTCCCTCCCACAGCCCCCACTCCTCCCTCATCGCCCTTCCCCATGCCCTGCAGAAAATCCACCGCGCTCTCAACATGGGCGCAGAGGAGCAGAGGAGGCAGAAGCTGTGCCTGGAGCAGAGGTAAAGTATGGCGTAAGCACTGCTCCCCCTTCTCCCCGCAGCTCTGGGGAGGAGCCCCTCGACCCCAACCCCTCTCCTCCCCCAGGCACAACCCCCAGCAGAACCCAGCGCAGGGACGGAAGGAGGTGCGGCGGGTGCGCTTTCAGCTGGACACCCACGAGGGTCCCCCGGGCCCCCCCAGCAATGGGATGGTGCAGGGGGAGGGAGCAGGGGGTGAGAACGAGCTGCAGGAGCTGGAGGAGAAGATCGAGGCCATGCGAGAGCAGCTGCGTGCGGCGCTGCTGAGGAAGAGTGAGCTGATGTCAGCACTGGGCACACCGAGGGGCAGCCAGGCTGCAGCCTCAGCACCAACCACAGAGCAAAGCCAGGAGGACAGGTGAGCACAGGGTGGGGGTTGAAGGGGGTAACGGGAGAAAAAGCAAGCCTGATTTTCTCTTCCAGCTGCACAGTGAAAGGAGCAGGGCTCAGAGCACAGCTGACAGCCCTGCCCCAGCACAGCGGCCCACGGGGCTCAGTGGCCACAGGAGATCCCCACGCCCTGAGCTCAGGAGGAGGGAGCAGCCCCAGGGCCAGGGCTGAGAGCCTGGCCCCCGAAGAGCCAGCAGCAGGGAGCTGACATCAGCCTGAGCTCCAGAGCCACAACCAGAGAGCACGGGGCCCTTGGGGGGGGAAGGACAGACACCACCAATGCTGGCCCTTCCTCAGGCTGCGTGGAGAAGAGCGCAGGCTCAGTGCACTCACCTCCGTCTGAGGCAGCAGAGGAAAGAACTAAGTCCAACTGGAAGAGCCTGGGGTGGCTGTCAGCAGCCAGGGATGCCACAGGCACGTCCTCCCTCCCTGCAGCCTGGAGGATGCACTGGTGAGCACAGCAGTGGGAGCCTGTGCTCAGCCCCCCTCCAGGATGCTCACCTTCCAGCAGGACCCCATCCCAGTGCTAGCAGGACAGCCCCGAGCAGCTGTTAGATATAATATTTATTATTATATACAAACACATTTTGTACATTAAATAGAATGATCTCTACTCCTCATTCATCAAATGATTTGGTTTGTTTCCCCGCCTTCCCCTCCCACCCACCCGCTCCTCTTAAAAGCCTACGGTTACTCCTTGCAACATCCACGCCCAGGAGCCTCGTCAGGCTGCCCAGCCCTCCCAGGAAGGAGGCTGCAGAAGGGTCCAGAAGCCCTAAGAGCAGTGCCCAGGGCTCATCGAGACAAGAAGAGAAAAAAAAACAGGGCAGCACCCAGGTGGGAAGCGCAGAGAAAATGAAGACAGAAGGCTGCCGGCATGGAAACCTGGTGGAAGCTGTGGCAGTGCCCACGAGAGACCTCTGAGAGGGGCACAGTGATGCTGCTGGGAGGCTGCAGACCCCACAGAGCCCAAGCATCCCCCCCTTCCCCTACCCCACCTCCTCCCAGCAGTTTCTCCCTGAGCTGCTCTCCTCCCAGCCCTGCAGTCGTGGCACTCTCCTGCATCACTCTGCCTTTGCAGGAGTCCTGCTCTACCTGCAGAGATCCCAACCTGGGTCCAATTGAGCCAGGGTGTAGGACACAGGGCTGGGGCACAAACCCAAGCTCCACCTCTGCTGCCAGGGGAATGAGGGAAAAAAAAAAAATCAGCTGAAATTACTCTTTAGTGTTTTGGTTCTTTGCTAAATCATCTCATGCAACAGTTGAGCCAGCACAACGCCGATCTCTCCTCAGGGATGGGGCTGATCTTAAAACACAAACGTGTCCCATCGAAGGGACAAGGCACTGAAAAACAAACTTAGCTCACCTGCAGCTGCTGAAAGCAGAGCTGTACAGAGACAGAGCTGCTGCCCTCCTCCTCCACAACGGACACTGAGGCTACAGCTCAGCTCCCAGAGGATTTTAACTGATAGCATTTGCTCGTGGCAGGAGCTCCTGCTTTACCACACGCACTGAGGAAGGGCCAAACTCACCAGGCTCCTGCAGTCACCAGCAGAAGGGGACATCACTTCTCCAGGGCTGAATAACTCCTCCACTGCTTCCAAGCACAGATAAACGCGTCCTTCCTTGGGTGGATGCTCTAACCTGGACCTGGTCACTTCTACCCTTAAACCCACTGACTAAAGGAGGTTTAATGTCAGGGGGAAAAAAACTAATGGGGCTAAAAATGCAGTTTCTGCTTTGGTTATTACCCAGCTTTGCTCTGGTGCGAGCAGCTCCAGTGTTGGGAGGAGGTACTGAGCTTCTTTTCCCCTAGAAAAGGGAAGGTGACTTGTTTTCTCCTCGGCTGCTCTCCCCATGGTGGCTGAAGATGCTCTCCCTGCTCACGCACAGTTGCTATTTCAACCAGAGAGTCACCGTGCACACACGTGGTTTGTCACAAATCAGCTCATGTTTGCAAGCAACACCCACAGACTGCCAACACAACCTCAGGGGGCAAAAAGAGCCATGACAGCACAGTGACAGCACGGAGGACACGGCCAGCCAGCTCACCCACAGTGGCACAAGGCTCCCCTGATGCCTTGCAGGCAGAGGGAGCAAACGTGCCCTTACTCTCTCCTCCCTGCAGGGAGGATCTGGCACTGAGCAGTCCCACGTGCACCAGCCTCACAGTGCAGACGTGTTTTTCTCTGGGGAGTTCACTGCAGCATCTTTTCTCTGTCCCAGCTGCTCTGCCTCCATTAAGAGGAATTCATGGGTTAAGGATGATGGTGAAGTGAGAAATAGTAACAAACGAAATCCAAATGCCTTCCTGGCAGTCCAGAGTGACAGTAACGAGGACTCAAGACAGGCTCCTCAAGTCTGGCTCCAAGCAAGGCCCGGAGCTAGCTGTACTATCCGCTGGTGCTGGGCAAGGGTTGCTCTCCCCCCGGTCCCCGAGAGCACAGCCCAAGAGTTTGTCCTGATCAGTGCTCTCCACAAAGGCTGGAGGGGACTCTGCCACACTGCCGTTCGCAATGCAGTTCTTGCCATTGGGCTTTGCTTGGCTGTCCGAGCTCTCCGCAGCCTCAGTCTGCTCGGCAGGGGAAGGGCTGGGGATGGAGGCCCCATCCTCCTGCACCGGGACGGGGGGTGGAGCTGCAGCCACCTCTGTGGCAGGGGGACCGTCTGCAGCAGCGACCACAGATGCTGAAGTGACTTCGATAGTGATAGAGCCCACAGCAGTGTCCGGGTGGTCGCTGCTCACCCTGATGCGCGCGAGCAAGCCGGAGGCAGCAGCAGCAGCAGCGTCCTGAGGGCTCCCAGCAGCCACAGCTTCGTGCACCACGTTGGGCTCCAGGAGGGTAGAGCTCAGGTCAGAAAGGAACGAGGCCTCCGTGACGATGGCAGCTGTCTCAGCGACCCAGTTTAGGTCGCTCCCAACGGAGGCGGCTGCAGCAGTGGCGATGACACTGGAGGCATCAGCAGGGGCCAGCACTGCTGGGCTGCTGCTCTCCCCAGATGGGCCAGCAGCCAGGTGGGGTTGGTGGCCCCCCACCTCTGCCCCAGCTGGGGTAGTGTTGTTGTTGAGGTTGTCCTGGAGTGTTGTCTGAGTGCCCTGGCCCACCTGCTGGTTTTGCAGCAGCATCTCCTGGATCCGGATCTGCCGGAGGATAGCTGGCAGCTCGTAGTGGTGGAAGAAGTAAATCATCGAATGCTGGAGATGGTAAAGGGAGAGGAATCACTTGTCTGGCCTGAGCAACAAGCCCAGGCATACCTCCCTAAACTACTTTCATCCCTATGTAAAAACAGTAAGAGCATCTCAATTCTCTTTCTTTGCAAAGATTTCTCTCTTCTATTAGGGCTGCAAACTGCTGTCAGAGAGCGACTCGAATTGCTCTGAGGTGATGGAGTACAATTCCCCTTCCTTTGCAGAGGTGAGAGCAAGGCTAAAGGCATTCACTCCTAGCCCATCTTCAGCTCTCTGCACCTCACGGCAAAGAGAGGGAGCAGGTCAGCACAGATCTGCTCCACTCCTCAGCCTCCGCACGGGAGATTCTCAGTGGGATTCATTCCAGGGATGAGCTAGGAATCCTTCCCTAACAGTTCCCAAAGCTCACTTGACATCAGCCTACTGTCTGTGAGCCAGTGATTAAGTCCTGCAGTGTGACAGCTTCCTCGTGTCACTCCATTTCCAAACCTGAGACTCAAGCAGTTTGACACAGAACCTGATGGAGCCCAAAACCTCAGTTCCTTTGCACCACTTTCTGACACGGCTGATTACTCATACCAGCTGTCCTGCTGCCAATTTCAACTGCAGGCAGGCAGACCCACCCCTGAGGGCTGCGGAGTGACCAGGGCTGAACTCACAGGATGTCACCTGCCCACAGATGTGGGTGCAGCAATAAGAGCAGCTACTCACCTGGATGAACAGCCACGAGGTGACCAGAGCCAGGCTGCTGTACTGCCCGTTGAACCGATAGTGGTAGGCATAGAAGGCAAAGTGGTACAGATAGAAGAACCTGCACAGAAAAGCAGTAAGTATCAGGATACGACAGTGGACGTGGCAGATCTGAGTTTCTTTCTAATCATAACTCCATTTTGAGGTGGTACAGGGAGGTGCAGAACTCCATTAGTGTATAAATCGCATTGCTTCACAGGTCTTCAGCTGAGCAAAACAAAGGGTAGGGGCGATTCTTGACCCCCCCTGCTCGAGTCCCAAAGCAGAAATAAGTGCACTTTGGACCCAGTGACACATAGGAAGCTCTCAGGACTGAAAGTCTTCCCTCCTGGTTGAGATCTGAAGCAGGCTCTCACCAGACTGGGAGCTGCAGTGAGGTGAAGTCCTCTTACCTGAGCCAATGCCTCTTACTCGTATTGGTGTGGCAACAGATAGCATCATACTGGTCAGCCAGCCACACGATGAGGATGATGTAAAACGCAGTTGTGGTGTCATTGAAGAACTCTGACATGATGGCCTCCATACCTACAGGACAGAGAGGGGCCTGACGTCAGCACGCGGCAGGGCTGCATGATGGCATGGCAAAAAAAACCCACCCACAACAATCTGTTTAAAGCAACAGCTACAGTCAAGCAAGTTGCACTGCTGACTGAAGCCACCATGCAGCCAGAGGATCAGCTCTGCATAGCAGAGATTTCAGTGGTTTTGACTGGTTCCTTAAAACCCAAATCATGCTGAGGAGATGTGGTTACAGAAAGCGTGAATCTGAATGAAGTGAGACACGGACAAAGCTTCAGTTTATGTGACTTCCAAATAAACAGCTTTTCTAGGGGATTCAAAACGACAATGCAGCTAATTATGCCATCAAATCCCAGAGCCTTCCATCTTGTGAAGGGCACACACCCTGGCCACCTGCTGTGACCAGGGCAGAAGAGGGAATTACACTTCCCATGGATCCCAGAGGGCCTTGCTGCACACAGACAAGGACTGAGCGTGTCCTTACCCACTAGAGCCAGAATGACAGTGAGCAGGGGAGCTGCAGGGAATGCAATTGTCATGTTCATTTCCAACATCTGCAACAGGTCAACTGCAAGAAGGAAAACAGTGTAACGCAGAGAGAACACAAAGCCAAGAAACCCTCCCTCCCCCTCACCACTCCACATTCAGAGCACTGCAACGTTCCCAGCACACCTTAAATCCCTCAGACAGTGCTTACCAATGAAGACAAAGATCTGATGGTGTGAGTAGCGCAACAGCATCGAAACAGACAGAGTCTGAAACAGGAGAGCAGAAGGCACTGTCAGAATCACAGCACAACTCGGGAGGGCGAGCTCGGACTCGTAACGTTGCTGTGCATATCCCACACTTGTTAGTTTGAGCTATGCAGGCCAATTTCTCTCAGAGCAATTAGGGCTTCACAAACAGCAATTAATCTTCGTATTACTGCAGTGAAATAGACAGTAAGTAATTTGTTTGCAAAGAGACCGATTTTGAATATTTGAGCTGAGGCCAAAACAAACAGCAGCAGAGCCGGAACTGAGGATTCTTCCCATTCTGCCTCCGTGCTCCTCCCAGCAGCTCAAAATGTCTGACAAAAGTCACCCCGTGTTATTTCCATTTCTTCCCTCACTGGCCACGATATGCTCTTCAGTTTTAGGACTTCAAATGCCCACATTAGAGGAGGGGAAAAAAAAAAAGAAGAGCAGAACTCCATCGGCTCAGCTTTAACAGCAGGTATGAGCTCAGGTCTCAGTACTCTAACAGCAAATCTTGCCCACGAGCTGATAGCTGGGCTCAGAGTCCAGCTCCTCCTTACTTACAAATATGACCATGATGACAAATGCTGCCAGGTAGGACGTCCTAGCCATCCACATACTGACAAAGCGGTAGTGCTCCCCAGACACCACGTTACGAAGGAAACCTGCAACCAAACAAACAAATAAACCACACAGTCCTAGTGTAGCTAACTCACTGAGCAAACTTCCAGCGTCCTCTGAAGAAATAAGCTGTGATGTCTGAGATCTGTGCCAACACTGCTTCACACACGCACTCTTATTGTCATGCAGTGCAGTAAGGCCATAGGAAATCACGTTTGCAGATGGTCTCCTCTCTCCTATTTCATTTTGTCCTCCGCAATAACATCCCTACGTAACACAGTGAGCTGTTCCCTGGGTTAGAGAACACTCAAAGTCAGAAGATGATGCTCAGGCACCCGTGGAAAAGCAGCACTCACTCTGCTGAAGTGGTTCCTCCAAGTCTTACCTTTGTTTTCTTCATTTTCAGCTAAGGCTTTGACACTTGACATCAGGATGTCATCATAACCCAGGAACTCATCCAGCAACAGACGACTGAACCTATCCCCAAAGCACTGATCCCTGGTAGGATCTAGACAGAAGAGAAGGGCAGTTACACCTCATGCTTTTCAAATGTGAGCACAGCCTTGCAAGACTTGCAACTGCACTCGAACCTTTGGCAGTGTAACTGAACTGGGCAGGACCAGAGGCAAAATGTCACACCCTGACAAATATAGCCACGCTGGTAAAACGCTAATGCCAATCAGGCTTCAAGAATTCCATCTGGGCTGTCATACTCTCCACTGCCATACACATACAGGGAATCGGTCCCCTGGGCTTGGACTGCACCCTCAGTGAAAAAAAAAAGGGGCACACCCTCAAGTAACAGCCCAGAGAAAAAGTGTGTGTGAAGCTCAGAGGGGCTGGGAGAGACAGGGCTGGGCTCTGCACAGTGCTGCTGGGGCCACAACCTCACCCACCCCCAACACCTCCACACAGATTGGGCACTAACGGAGCACACACACGTATTCTACTGTACACTGAACAGCCTGTTAAAGATACCCCAAATCCAAGTCGAAAACAGTTTCTTTCTGGGCTTTATCTTTCAATAAGTGACTAAGATACTCATGCAGGAACTTTTCCAGGTGAACTGGAAAGCCTCCATCAGTAAACAGGCAGTTATCAGTGGCTCTCTTTACAATGAGAAAGTTATGCTAGATGTGACATGATGGCTCAGGCACCAGAACAGGCTCCAGCACCAGAACAGGCTCCAGCACTCCTCTTGAAAAGGGTGTGACCTGCTAAAGCAATAACCACTCCATAAAGAAGCTCTCCTGCGCGGCAAATGAGCGCCATCAACTGTTATAAAACAGTTTCCACCAGACTCAAGAGGAAATGCACGCAAAGTCTGGAAGGGAGCTGCCAGCATGCAGGTATCTCTGCAGACATCTCTCTGCCAGGGTGCTGGAGCAGGCTGGCTCCCTCACTCACCCAAAGTCACCACCATCACGGGGATGCTGAGGCGCTGGCGCGTGCTCTGGGACAGGCGTAGGAACCCATACTCCAAGGAGTACTCCACAATGTACTCCTCCTGTGGCCACACTGCAAGAAAGGGTGGGAAGGGAGACTCAACAGAAGGGTATGCAGACAGTCAGCAAGAAGAAACAGGCCCTCCTGTTTGCTTTGCCTTCAGTTTCCACTACGAAATGGTCTTTAAGCTCAAGGGAAAATAAAGCGTTGAGGTATCGACGACAGAATCACTTTGTACCACAGATCACTTCTCCGTGGGAGTGCACTCTGTCTAAACGTTCAACTTGGTGTGCTCACACCACAGAAGAGCTGGAAAAATAACACAAATGATGGAACTTCCTAGCTACGTTAAGAAGGGGCACCACCCTCCCTCCCTTCACATTGCTGGATCATTTCCAGTTCGGGATGCAGCAAATCAAGGCACACTCCGTCACCGTACACAGCACTGTACAGTATGACTCTCCTACAGAACTTAAGCAACTGCTAATTAAGGTATTGCACCAGAAACACTTAAAACATCGCCCAGTCTTGAGAGACTTAATGATCTCAAATGCAGGACTAATGAGGTCTGGATCGGCATCAAGCAAAACTCTGAGACCAAGGAAACAGTGCTGTTGTGACGGCCAGTCTCACAGTGCACCACAGAGCAAAGAATTCCAGTGTTTCCAGGACAGAGAGTGGAGGTGACAGACAAAAACCCAATTGCCATTTGTGTTTCACCAGGTTTTTGTTTTGTCTTCAATAGATTCCCTCCCCTAAGCAATAAGGACGAGAGTTTCCTAACACTGGAATCCTACTTTAAGTAACTCTGAGACACTGAATCTCCACATAGGGTTTACAAAATATTTGCAGCTCGAGCAGTGCTGAGACAAGGAGAAGGATAGAGCAGGACAATACTTTGGATGATGCATCCTAGCAACACTGAATCTCGCAATCTACCCCAACTTGCTCGGTGGCTTTCAGGATTAGTTTGCTGTTCCAGGCCCTGGTGTTGACTCAGGGACCCAAAATACTGTTAATACAGTGAGGAATGTGCACTGTCAGTAGGATCCTCGCAGGTCTCAAGAGGACAGCAAACACAGAACTGCTCAGAAGAAGGAGGTTTACATTCATCTGACATACCTGGCACGGATTGCTGCAGGAATACGATGCCAGACCAGCAGGCTCCAGCAGATATGACAGCCCAGATGCACCCACCCAACTCCCAGCCTCCCTCCAACAAAGGGAAACATGCCACCATAGACCTGGTGTAGGGAGTGACAAGATTCACCACAGGTTAAAGCAACAGGGATAGCCAGGGGACAATTAAGGATGCTAAGTGCAGGCCCAGGGAAGCCAGGAGAAGCACAGGGAAGATGCAGGGAAAGGAGAGAGCACAGATAGCAGTGTAAGTTGTCTTTACCTGCTCTGGCTAGCATCTCAAACTCGGACACAGTCTCCCGCAGAGGCTGCATACCTTTAGTGGCTGCTTCACTAAATGAGAACTCCTGGCTTTCGTTGTGGGCCAGCGCCTCGGTGCTGCTCACCCGGGATGGCTTGAGGAACACCTTGGGCTCTATATCCAGCTCAAACTGTTGGGCAACAGCAGCAGAGGAAGTCAGGTTAGCAGCCACATCAGCGCCAGAGTGCTCCCTCTGTGCCCTCTGCCTCCAACAGGAAGACAAGTGAGGTCACTCTCCCAGGCTTTATTTTCTATTGCTTTCTTAAAGTGTCAGAAGCTAAGCAGGAAAAACTGAGGGAACACAACACGTCCTGAGTGACTGAGGGCACACAGAGGGACCACAGCACATTCACAGCATCAGCACCAAACTGTCCCCACCCAAACCCACGCCCACCTCCCCTTGCGCACGCAGGGAACGCATCTTTACCTTGATAGAGCTGTTTTCAAACATATCCACAGTCATCTCCTCCTCTTCCTCCTCCTCTTCCTCAGCCGTGGGCTCAACCACCATTCCTGGGAACTTCTCAGCACCACAGAACTGCAGGAAGATGGGGGCTCTGCTGGAGTTCCGCTGGATTTCCACCCGCAGGATACCGTCGCGTGGCCATTTGTCCCTCACGTGCTCCAAGCAGTTAATGGGAGAACGGGAGAAGGCGATGTGAATGTAAGCCAGGATGAAGAGCACAAAGAGAGCCTACACACAGCAGGAAACAAAGCAGAGACCGTCAGCACAACCGAACGTTGCTTGCTGATGTGCTGCCCTGCCTCAACCATCTCTTCTTTCAGACGCGGGTGGTTGAGAGCTTTCAAGCTTTCTAACCCCAGCTCCGTTTGCATAAAGCAGCCCCAAATCAACTTCTCCTCCAGCTCCATGGACTATATAACACTCCCTTTGTACTCTGTCCTTCTGAAACCTCGTCTTTCTCAGGTAAACACCTCTCAGCCCAAAGCTTTTCCTGGGAATGAGAGCTCCCAAGGTGCCTTTGACCAAAACTTCTCTGTTACTGCACCGTGCTGGGGCTGAGTGCAGCTGGCTGCCACCCAGAGGCATGCTGCCATGTTAATATATACACTGCCTGGGGTCAAAGAAGTGCTGACTTGCACAAAACCACGTGCAAAGTGCCCACTGCCTTGCCTGCGTGTGTACGAGGGCACAGCACTTCCTTCTGAGCACAGGTACAGAGCAGGCAGCCTGCAGATGACTTCCTACTGAATCCTCCCTCATTTCCAAGTGCCAAAACATTGCCTGGAAGAAACTGCCAACCCACAGATCAAAGAAATTCGTGGCTTTTGTAAATGGATCCGCTGCTAGCTCAACCCAACCACGAGGAAAGGCAGCCCAAGCTTTTTCACAAAGGTCATAAAACACTGAGATAAATCTGTGTTTGATTTCTGCTCAACCAAGCAGACGTTAACCACAGAAGGAAAACAAACATCACAAAATAAAAGGCTGAGCCCTGCAGAAGACTACCTGCAATTACTTGGGTTTGGGCCACATCCAGAGGTGTGCTCCGGGCTGTGGGGTTTCAGCATTACATTACCAAGAGAAGGAACACTCCCAAAGCAGCAGCAAGGACCACTGCCACCCAACGCCAGGAGTTGGGTTGCAAAGGAGTACTGTTATCAGAACAAAATGGCTTGCTTTAAGAGCATGCCTTTGGGACACAGTCCAGACAACCACCATCCTGCCACCGAGCAACGGGACCTCCATTGAAAAGATACTTCAGGCTGGAGCAGATCATTCCTTATTGAAAGAAGCTTTCCATCCACGGAACAAGCACAAGTCACAGCAAAATGAAGTGAAAGAATAAGACCCACTTCCTATAACGAAGTTACCCAACAAGGTCCAAAGTTCAGGCTCCAAAGTCTGTAAGCAGTACAGCCGTGCTTCACACACTCACTTTCAAACTGCACTGAGATACTCCTTGATTAAAGTACCTGTTCTTGTCATGCATTGTTCCTGACCTGTTTGTTATGGATAAACAGGCAGGTAATGTCACACCTGCAGAGGAGTTGTGCAGGAAGAAGCTGGGGAAGGTGATCCCAAAACAGGAACTGGCTCAGAGAGCCTGCTTTGGCAGGGAGGTTGGACTCAATGATCCTTAGAGGACCCTTCCAACCCCTCCAATTCTGTGAACAGATCCCTGATGGAGGGGATTTGATGACAAAGTCAACCAGGAGCAGTGCCAGAATGCCAAGCACAGCACGCAGACTTGGCCTCACGTAGAGTCAAGGGTGGGCTGAAAGCACAGCTGCCTGCTAACCCCAAGGATGGGAGCAAAGATCTCCTCTGCTAATACTTTTATCTTCTCAGTGTGCTTCGACTGCCACTGCAGGTGGCAGCAGGAAGTTCCCCTGGCTGCACTTGGGCAAGGAGAAAAGAGTGTCTATGCAGCATGACACAAAGCATCCTCAATGTTTTCATGCTTTAAGAGGCTGCGTTTTAGCAACCTACGGCACAAGCACCCTGGCAGCTCCCCTCTTTTATTTCCAGAGGAGAAGGCAAGGGGAGCTCTGGAAGGGCAGCACTTCACCTCTCCCAGAGCATGAGCCTGCTCTGCCTACTGCAGCCTGAGCCCTGTGGGTGAACCCTTCACTTCCAGACCCCTCAAAACTCAGCTCTGGCTGCTCCGTGAATCACAGAATCACAGGGGTTGGAAGGGACCTCAAGAGATCACCGAGTCCAACCCCCCTGCCAAAGCAGTTCCCCACACCAGGTGGCACAGGTAGGCATCCAGGTGGGTCCTGAATATCTCCAGAGAAGGAGACCCCACAACCCCCCCGGGCAGCCGGATCAGGTCCCCTCTCAGTCTTCTTTTCCCCTTAACATCTGGAATTTTACTTTTAGCTTTCACCCTACGACCACCGGAGCTGTCACTCTGGAATTTCTGTCCACATCTTTGGAACGTGAGTCCTATTAACGCGTTACGCCTTTAGACGTGTGGCCGTTTCTCTCCTCAGCGTACCCAGCGCCGTAATAAAGGAAATACCTGCCTGACGTATTTCAGTGCTGGGTCAGTGCTCGGTCAAGATTTCTCAGCATCTCTCTGCTGGGCTCATTCCAAGAGATCCCTTTTTTCTTTTAGCACAGGGGAGCCCAGAACCGGGCGCAGTACTCCAGATGAGGCCTCACCACGGGGCACAGCAGAGGGGGGAGAGGGGGGAGGGGGGGGGGGGGGGATCCCCTCCCTGGACCCGACTGCAACAAAACCCCGCGGACGGCTTTCACCCCACGATCCTCACGTTGTGCGTGTCCCCCCCCCCCCCCCTTCCCCCGGGGCCCCTCACCTTGAGCAGCACGAAGAACTCGAAGACGCGGCGGAAGGAAGGCGGGAAGAGGCGCGCGTAGGTCACTGCCATCTTGAAGAAGAGCGCGTGGAAGAGGCGATCGCGGACGTTGATCAGAGGGTTCTGATTGAGGGCCGCGTTCCTCCCGGCCCGGTTGGTGCCGCCCCCCCCCCCCCCCGGCCCGGTGTGGTTGGGCGGGGGGTGGTGGCCGTGGGGCTGCGCCTCGGACATGGCGGGGCCTTCACGGGAGAGCGCGGCCCGGCCTCCCCCGCCCCGCGCGGAGCTCAGCGGCCCTCGGGCTCGGCGCGGCCCCGCGGCGGAGCGGCTCGGACGGGACGCGGTTCCCGGGGCGGCCCGGCGGCCATGGGCGGCCCGGAGCGCCGCGGTTCCTCCTCCTCCTCCTCCTCCTCCTCCTCCTCCTCCCGGGGCCGCTCAGCGCCGCGCCGCCATCTTCCGGGGCGCACCGCGGGGAACGGTGGGACGGCGGAGGGCGGGAGGTGGCCCCGCCCCGATACGCAAAGCAGAGGCTCTCCCGCCGTGCACCGCGAGCGGTTGGCGGGGAGTTCGGGCGATTCGGCGCGGAAAAACCCAAATTCCTGTGCAAAGAAAAGACCGTAAGCGGAACGGATGAGGGTTTCTGCTAGGGGGTAATACAATGAAAAAGAATATGCGTTGAACAAAAGCAGCACTCGCCATTACTTAAGAACTAAAGACTAAACTACCTTTAAATACTGCTCTGGGTGCATAGCAGTTTGTGCTCGCTTCGGCAGCACATATACTAAAATTGGAACGATACAGAGAAGATTAGCATGGCCCCTGCGCAAGGATGACACGCAAATTCGTGAAGCGTTCCATATTTTTTTTCCTACGCCCGACCGTGATGCCCCGTATCGCTTTTCCCGACCCCCCCCCCCACCCCCCAAATCCTTCCCCTTTTTGTTACAGCCACAAAGCACAGCGCTCCGCCCGCGGCACTGCAGCGCTTTTTTATTTCGTTCTCTGCGTGACGGCAGCGCAAGCGGCACAGTCCAGCAGCCAGCTCCGGGTGCAGCCGTGCCATGGGGAGCGGGCCGGCCTTCCCCTGCGGCTCCAACCCGGGGGCTCGACCCCCCCAGACCAGCAGGAGCGGTGTAACAGAGCTCCGGGGCAGCGCCTGAGGCCGAGGGGCAGCGGCAGACCGGGATCAATGGTTGTGCCACAGCCAGGAGCAGGGCTGGGGGGGGGTCCTGGGGGTCCAGGGGGTCCTGGGGGTCCAGGGGGTCCTGGGGGTCCAGGGACCTGCAGCGCGGCTCAGACCCTGCTCTCCCGGTAGCTGTCGTCCTCCAGGAACGGCATCGGCCTCCTCCCGGGCACTGGGACCATATCCCGCCCTGTGTTTGCATCCTGCCCTGATCCCACGTCCTGCCCCAGGTCCCCGTCGCTCTGCTCCCTGGCGAAGTGCACGAAGACCTGCAGGAACGGAGGGGAGAGGGGTGAGGGGCAGCACGAGCATGAATGACCCCCGTCCCCCATACACCCGTTGCCCCCACCGCCGTCACCTGGTCAAGGGTGGTCTGGGACACGGAGTAGTCCTGGATGGGGCCGTGCCCGCAGTGCGCTGCCAGCACGCGGAAGACGTGTGCCAGGGAGCAGGCGTGGGAAGGCAGGCGGTACTGCAGCGTGCTGCCGTGCTGCTCCTGCAGCGCGATGCCAGGGAAGCTGCACTGCATCAGGTGCTGCACAGTACCCAGCGCGGGGCCGGGGCCAACCGCCCGCACCACCACCGTGTACCCATCCCCAAACCTGCACCGAAAGGGGACGGCAATGCAGGGGAGCGCCCGACCCCAGCGCAGCCCCCCACCAGTGGGGACACCCCCACCCATTACCGGTTCTTGAGGTGCTGCACGCTGCCCAGGCAGCGGAAGCGGCCGTTGACCATGATGGCCATCCTGGTGCACAGTGCCTCGCACTCCTCCATGCTGCCGGGGAGGGAGGTGTGAGGTACACAGGTGGGGACCTGCGCTCCTTGGGACGCCCCTGGGTGTCCCTGCTCTAGGGACCCACCTGTGGGACGTGAGCAGCACGGAGCGGCCTTCCCTGACCAGGCTGAGGATGCAGTCCCACAGGAAGCGTCGGGAGCGTGGGTCCATCCCCGTTGTGGGCTCATCCTGTAGCCACAGCGTCAGCTCCCCATCGGATCCTGCCCCCCAGCTGCCAGCCCCCCCCCCCCCACTGCCCCACTGACCAGGAAGATGATGGGGGGGCTGCCGAGCAGGGCGATGGCCGTGGACAGCTTGCGCTTGTTGCCCCCACTGTATGTGCCTGCCAGGCGGTCTGCGTGTGGTCCCAAGCCCAGCTTGGCAATGCCCCACTGAGCTACCTGTGAAAGCATGTGGAGGGGTGAGGATGGAGCTGGAGGGGCGAGAGGGAGCTTGGGACATGGGCTGTACCCTGGGGGTGTCCTCCTCCGGCACCCCACGCAGACGGCTGTAGAACTGCAGGTGCTCCCGGCCCGTCAGCAGCTCCGTGATGGCATCAAACTGCGGGCAGTACCCCATGTTCTGGTGGACAGCCTGCAGGTCGGTGAGCACGCTGCGGGACGGGACATGGTGAGTACACTGTGGGACGAGGGACAAGCTGCAGGAACCAGGGACAAGCTGCAGGAACCAGGGACAAGCTGCAGGAACCAGGGTGAGGCTGAGGATAAGGTTAGGAATGAGTAAACTGCAGGGATGAGGATGAGGATGAAGAAGCCAGCTCGCAGGATGTAGGGACAAGGGTAAGTGTGAGCACCCAGTGAGGAGGGATGACAGTGTGCATGTTCACACCTGTGTCCCTTCAGCCAGGCCTCCCCCAGCGTCACTTCTGTGTCCCCCGTCAGCATCTTGAAGGTGGATGTCTTCCCGGCGCCGTTCACCCCCAGGAGCCCAAAGCACTGGGGAGCAGTGGGCTCAGCAGCAGCCCTGGCCCCACCACAGCACGCAGCCCCCAGAACTCACCTCACCAGGTGGGACAGCCAGGCACAGCCGGTCCACTGCCGGAGAGCGCCGGTACCCGTACACCTGCAGGGAGTGGGATCACCCTGAGGCACAGCACCTCCTGCCTGGGGGACACAGCTCCCACCAGTGGGATGGGGGACGTGGGATGGGGTGTGGTGCAGCCACGCACCTTGGTCAGGTCCTTCAGCAGCAGGACAGCACTGTGCTGCGCGGTGCTGCCCACCCGTGCCCGCTCCTGGGCCACGTCCTCATCCTCATCCCCCAGTGAGGGCAGCTGCAGAGCACGTGGCCTGGGGGAGCAGCAGTGGGGCACCTCCAGGATCCCCCATAGTCCCCATGGCCCCATCACCCCCGTTGCCCCCCACCATCCCTCACCGGAGCCGCAGGAAGAAGCGGTACTGCAGCAGTAAAGTAAAGAGGAAGAAGATGATGCCCTCGATGGCCATGGCAAACATGTTCTTCCCTGCTAAGTCCCAGGACAGTGGGGACACGAAGCGCTCGTCTCCTGCACAAGGAAGGGAAAGGAGCTGCAGGATCGGGGGCATCGGGGGTTGGGAGGGTTGGGCAGGGAGCAGCCCTGCACCTCTGCACTCACCAAACCTCTCAAAGGCATCGGCCATCGCCTGGTTCTTCACCATGTCGATGAGGCCTCGGCCCAGGCAGAAGTGGGGGAAGATGAGGAAGACTTTCTTCAGGATGCGGTTGATGTCGTTGAGCTTCTACGGGGCAGTGAGGGAAGGATGGGAGAGCCGGCAGAGCCAGGCAGCCCCAGGGTGGGGACAGAGCCTGGGGCTCACCTGGTCCACAAAGAGCTCCAGCACAAAGGTGGCCACGCTGCCATTGATGCCGATGAAGAGGTTGACGCACGTCAGCGCCACGTAGGCAGTGCTAGGGATGCTGAAGAGGAAGGAGGCCGGGTACATCAGGGGAGTGATGGACCACCTGGAGGGCAGAGGGAGGGGCTGAGGATGGTGCACCTGGGTGCACCCAGCTCCATCCCATCCCGGGCTCTGCCGGCCCTTCACCCGTAGAGCAGCAGCAGCAGCACCAGGGCGGGCAGGTTGGCCAAGGACACGTAGGACTTCTGCTGGAAGCAGAGGAAGATGAGGACCACCAGCAATGCGGGGACCAGGTAGTTGCACTATGGGTGTGAGAAGCCAGACAGGGGCTGATGAGGAGGTCCAGGCCCTCAGGAGCCACTGTGCCTCATCCTGTCCCCATCTCTATCCCGCACCATGTCCCAGGCGAAGTTGCCCAGCCAGTAAGTGATGGGCTTCATCCCGCTGATGAACTGCAGGTGCTTGGCCTTGCTGACCCGCTCCTCAATGAGGAAGAGCACAAAGCTGGCCGGGACGAAGGACATGGCGAAGATCACGCAGATGGAGACCAGCACGTCCACAGATGTGGCCATCCTGCAGCAGAGGGGGAGTCAGCAGGCAGCGGGGTGCCCACGAGAGCCCAAACCCAGCACTCACAGTGCAGCCTCCGAGAGCTGCTCCTTGGTGAGGTTCAGGGGGTGGTTGGTGGCCGTGATGCCGTAGAGTGTGGGGTCAGCGCCTGCAGGCAGCTGTGCCCTCAGCAGCCCATTGTTGGCCACGTTGAGGAAGGCGACCATGGCATGCCAGCCCTTGTTGTTGAACCACACCTGCAGCCCGAGGGTGCACACAGGGCTCCAGTCTGCTTCTCTCCACCAGCCTGTGGCACTGCTCCCCATAGCGGAGAGGGGACGCAGCCACGTGTCCCCACGCCTCCAGCTCTGGGCTTACCTTGATGTTCCTGCGTGCATCCAAGCCCTCGAAGATGTGGCTCAGGTTGCCCAGGAGCCGGTCCATGGGGCTGCCCTGGGGCAGGACAGGGAGTGAGGTGCAGCTCATGCCACAGCCCTCCCCGTGCCTGCTCAGGTGGGCACAGACCCTGGCCTCACCTGGGTGACGTTGAAGAGCTCTCTCAGCTCCTGCACTGTGCTGCCCACCTCCTCTGCTGATGGCAGGAGCTGTGAACCACCAGCACCCAGGGAGAAGCCACCGTACCTGGACATGCAGAGCTGGGTGCTTCCAACCCTCCCATGGCACTGCATGACCACCCTGCCCGAGCCGACCCACCACCCCCCACACGTTCTGCACCCACCTCTGCTCATTCACCCACTTCTTGGTTTTGAGCCTGGAAGAAACAAGGCAGGGGGGAAAGCAGCAGTGAGGAGATGTCACAGTTGTGCATGACAGCTCAGCCGTGAGCTGGATCATGGTCTGCCCTGTCTTGTCTTCTCCACCCATGGTCTTCCCTGCACACAGGACAGGTGCTGGGTGCGCTCACCCTTGGCGAATGAGCTGGGGGTAGGTTTTCACCAGGTAGTCCGAGATGTTCCTGCCCGTCAGGTTCAGCAGGATGTCCCCTGTTCCCCTTTGCACCTGGTGGGGACGGACAGATGGACGCACTGCCCCGCCACCTGCCTGGACCCCACCATCATCCCCGGGGTACCTGGGGTGGTGGGAGTCCTCCAGCAGCCGTGGGGCACTCGGGCAGCATCCTGCGTGCCCCCGGCCCGCTGCACTGGCAGGAGGGGGACGGCTCAGCTCGTGTCCAGTTCCCACGCCGCAGCACTTCCAGCAGAGCCGGGGGGATCGGGGGCTGCCTGAAGCCGTCGGGGTGGGACGCAGGTGGGCACGGCCCTGTCCTGCTCAGGGAAGGGAGAGCCCCGTCAGATGGAGGCACCGAAGTGGGGCGGAGCCCCCCAGCTTCACACTCACGCCTCCTCCGCATCCTTCATGCACTTGGTGCCGAAGCCCGGCTCGGCCAGGAGCGCAGCCAGCAGCCGCGACGTGTCCGCGTCCCCCGGAGCATCGTTGCTGTAACGTGGGGCAGAGGCGTGGGACGGTGGCTCGGGGCGTGGGGGATGGGGCACACGGGGACAGGACACGCACCTGAAGAAGGTGAACTGGTGCCCATACATCCCGGGCTCCAGGCGCAGCGCGGGGTACCTCCCGACGGGCGGCACGATGAGGCTGAAGAGCAGCGCGATGCAGACGAAGACAGCGGGCAGGACGATCTGCGGAGACGGGGGAGAAGGGGGTCAGGGCTCGCCCTGCACCCTCTTACACCATCCCGAGGTCCCTCACCCACCCCCCCCACGGCCGTACCTGCGCGAAGAAGCCCCGCGTGCTGCGTCGTGCGTGGAGCAGCCGCTTGGTGAAGAGTGCGCGGAGCTGCTGCCGGGTGAGAGCCCATCCCCGCAGGCACCGGCTGCCGTCGGCAGCACCACGCAGCAGGTCCGTCTCCCGCGGCTCCTCCGCTGTAAAGCACGGACGGGTCCTGAGCCAGCCCCCGGGAACGAGGAGGGGGGGGCTCAGCCCCAGCTCGTGGGCACGGTTTGCTGCACGGACGACCCCGCGCCTGGGTGCTGCATGAGGGAACACGAGGGACCCCCCCCCCAGCCCCCACTTCCTACCTCTGCGGGCTCCTTGGGCTCAGTGTAAGGAGAGAGGAGAGCAGGGTTATAGCCACGGTGCCTATCGCAGCCCCCCCTCCCCATCCCTGCCGAACCGGCATGATGCTGCGCTGTATCCCCCCACCCAGCCCCGGCGGCACGGACGGACGTGGGCCGAGGTCCGTGTCCAGTCCCGGGGGAGGGCCCCCACGGCCCCAGCTCCCCCCCTTTACCCGGCTCCTCGGCTGCTGCTCCCGTGCCGGAGTCTGCTCCTTCCCCCAGCGGGGATGTTCTGCTGCTACCTGATAAAACGGAATGCGAGTGGGGCCACAGCCCCCAGCCCCTCCCCACCGCGCACCTCGGGGTCTCGAAGCTCCTTTTCCATCCGGCACCGACTCCGTTACCTGCTCTGCCACCATCTACCCGGCTATCCTCGGCCACTTTCAGAAAGATCTGAGAGGGGAACGAGCCTCAATCACACACAGCGTGCTCTGGGCACGTCCCCGGGCACCCCGGCTCTGCGGGTACCTCCTCCAGCGTGGTGTCCGAGATGCCGTAGCCGGAGATGCCCAGCTCTCCCAGACGCGCATCCAACTCTCGGAAGAGCTCCCCGAACGCGCCGTCCCTGGCCCCGCTGTAGGGCAGCACGAAGAGCACCTCACGCCCTATATCCTCCACCAGCCGGGAGCCGGGGACGTGCTGCTGCAGCAGAGCCGACAGCTGTGGGACATCTGGGGACGGGGCAGGCGGGGCTCAGGGTGTGCGGGGCCGGGACGCGGTGCGGGGCTGTGCGGGGACGCTACCCGCTCCGCTGCCCTCGCTGTCCCGCTCACCGCTCAGCCCCGCATCGCTGCCGCCCTCGGAAGTGCCGTTGTCCTGCGGGAAAGGGCAGCAAAGGGTGGGTGGGTGCTGCAGGGGGATCCACCCCGTGGCTCTGCCTTGGGGGGATGGGGGGTAGGGGGGAGGCACCTTTTCGGTGGGGCCCAGTTGGGTGCGCTCCCGCTTGACCAGGGTGAGGTAGTAGCCCGTGCCCAGGCGGGCTTTGAGGAAGAGCGGGGACCCGCAGCAGCGGAGCCGACCCTGCGAGATGATGGCGATACGGTCCCCCAGCAGCTCCGCCTCGTCCATGTAGTGCGTGGAGAGGATGATCGTGCGCCCTGGAGGCACAGAACCGCAGTCCCACTCCGGACTCCCCTCTCTGGATCCCATCTCTCCCTCCTCGCCCCATGCTGCTCCATCCCTGCCCTGTTTCTGTAGGGCTGCGGGCTCGAAACACGCAGGGGGATCGGGGTCCTCCTCCCCAGCCCTCACCCTTGCGGTACTTGAGCAGCAGCTCCCAGATGCTGCGGCGTGAGTAGGGGTCAACACCGGCTGTGGGCTCGTCCAGGACCACCACCTTGGAGCCACCCACAAAGGCAATGGCCACAGAGAGCTTCCTCTGCATGCCACCTAAAGGGGAGCGGGCGTTGGGGACGGCAGCGGGATGGCAATGGGATGATGAGGGGTATGGCAATAGGGATGGTATTGGGGTGCCAGCCCCACCCCACGCACCCGACAGGTTCCTGGTCTGTTCCTGGCGCTTGTGGGGCAGCCCCGTGTCCTGGAGCAGCTGCTCCATCTCTGCCTGCACCTGCTCCTCCGCCAGCCCTTTCAGCCTCCCGTAGAACCAGATGTGCTCCTCCACCGTCAGGCTGTGGGGTGGGGGGGTGAGCGGGGGCCCTGCATGCTGCTCCCCCCCAGCCCTGCCCCACCTACATGTCAAAGAGCACGTTGTGCTGCGGGCACATCCCCAGGGACTTTCGGATGCTGTCGATATCAGAGCGGATATCCCAGCCCTGGATGTATGCGGTGCCGGAGGTGGGGGGCAGCAGCCCAGTCAGGATGGACCTGAGGAGGAGGAGATGGCAAAGAGGAGGTGGCAGAGTGCATGGGGGGGCTCTGAGCCCACCCTCATGGCGAGCTGCATGGGGATGGGACAGTGCCAGCACTGGGACTCAGCTCCCACCCCCGGCCTCCAGCTCACATGGTGGTGGTCTTGCCAGCCCCATTGTGGCCCAGGAAGGAGGTGATCTGCCCCTCATAGAAGTCCAGGCTCAGCCCATCGACAGCCACATGGCTGTTGCTGCGGTAAACCTTCACCAGGTTGCGGATGGAGACTCCGGGCTGCAGCTGGGCAGGCGGCTCCTCCACCAGCACTGAGAGCCAGCAGCGGGTCACAGCCAGGCAGGACCCATCCCGTGGCCCTCCCATCACCGTGGGCAGGGGCTCACCTTGGGGTGCAGCGAGAGGACCACTGGGGTATGGAGGGTGTCCGGCTGAGGGCGGCTCTCCAAACCAGTAGCTCTTCAGGAAGGGGAAATTCCAGGGCTTGGGGACTCCGTACTGACCTGGGTGCAGGGACACAGGGGCTGTGCAGGGCCAAGCAGGGCCAGCAAAGAGCTGCGAGGGGCAGAGGCTCTGTGCTCACCTGGGAGGACGCCCTCAATGTACCAGGCTGCCAGCCCATAGAGGACAGCATCCAGCAGCAGCAGCCCCATGGCCAGAGCGAAGCTGTAGGGGTCTCCTTGCACAGGGCTGGTGCCCAGGTTGTACCACTGCATGCCCACCCCCTGCTCCTCATACAGCGAGAAGTACTCGCAGCCAAAGCCAAAGGCCACTGGGGACAGCAGGCTCTGCAGCACCGAGAACAGTGGCACAGGTGGAGAACACAGCCATGGGGTTGCAGGGGTCCTGAGCACCTGGACCCCCAAACCCAGCACATCCAGGGGACATCAGGGTGCAGGGGATGAGGTGCTGCTCACCACGAGGACGCGGAGCGGGAAGGTGACGTGGTCACGCCACGCCACACACAGCACGTAGGGCAGGTAGAGAGAGAAGTAGAGGATGCCACCGCACGCCGAGGCCAGGTTGGCACGAGGGAAAAAGGTGCTGATGAGGAAGCACTGGCAGATGGTGGCCACCGAGAAGGTGCCGAGGAAGAGGAAGATGACAGCTGGGTCGCTGTAGGGCAGGATGTCTCCCAGCTGCAAAGCGAGGCGGGTTGGAGCTGCAGAATCCCCTCGCCATGCCGGCTGCCGCCCCCCAAACCTGCCTTGAGGATGAGGACGAGGAGAGCGGAGCTGAGGAGGAAGGGGATGAAGCTGCTGAGGAACCAGCTGAGCCAGAGCGTCCCGCTGCTCAGACCCATGCTCCGCATGGTCTCCTTGAGACGCGCCTCCTTCTCATGCACCACTCCCTTGATGATCATGGCCACCGAGTAGATCCACGCCAGCGTCATGAAGAGCGGCAGCGAGCGGTTCAGCACCCGCAGGAACCTGAGGGGGGAGGGAAGCATCAGCCTGACCCCCCCCCCCCCACCGTGGCACTGACAACAGAGACACGGCCCTGTGCCACCTCCCTGCAGCAGCACTCGAGCCGTGCCCCAGGGCAGTGGGTCGCTGGGGGTCCTGCAGCACTCACACGTCATCCACGTAGCAGGGGTACGGCATCTGCTGCAAGTAGAGCCCCACCCGTGGGGCAGCCCCTGTCTGCACCCGCACCACTGCCTGTTCCACCAGGTCCTGCACGTAGACAAAGCCGCCCCACACGTAGCGCAGGTCGCTGAACGGGTCGGCTGCAGGGCCTGGGTCCCAAAACCTGGAGCGGAGCAGCATGCTGCGGCGGGGACGACACCCCATCTCAGCCTGGGGGTGCTCAGAAGGGCTGCATCCCCAACCTGTCCTTGATCTTGTTGGTCCTCGTGACGTCGTCGATGTCCATGCGGATCTTGTAGCGCACGTGGGGGGGCAGCACCGCGGCCGTGGCGTTCAGGGGGGGCTGGAAGACCACGGCAGCCCAGAACTGCCTCTCCTCCAGCAGCTCCATGGCGCGGGCCACCAGCCTCTCCTCGCTGCCCACCGCCTCGATCTTATCCAAGCGGACGCACCCCAGGAGCTGCGACAACGCACCCAGCGCCCGCTCCGCTTCATCCAGCGCCTGCTGCCAGCTGAGCCCCGCCGGCCCAGCCAGCAACCGCCCCAGCACCGACCGAGAGGTGCCATTGAGGAGCCCGTCCACAAGCAGGGTCGTGCCCGGTGCCAGCAGCAGCTCCTGCCAAGCATCAGTGCCATACAACCACCTGGCCCTAGAGACGGCCCCACGCAGCCCCACGCAGCTCTGAGCACACACCCGCAGCTCCTGGCTGCCGTTGAGGACAGCACGGACGTGGGCTCCCAGCTCCAGTGCGGCTGCAGCTGTGTCCCGCAGCGATGCCAGCTCCTGGAAGGTGCGGTTCACCTGCACGGGGTTGGGGGGGGGTGGGGTTAAAGAGGGGGGTGAGGTGGGGTGCAGCCTCCCAGTGCTGTGCACGCTCACCTCGGCCATGATGCGGTCGGTGGCGGGACTGGGTGGTGTGTATAGGATCTTGCCCACGAAGAGGGGCTTGATGCCGCGCCAGAAGAGCTGGGAGAGCGGGGCAGCCTCCAGGCTGCGGAGCAGCTCCTGGCAGAAGGGGTCTGCAGGGTGGGGGGAGGGGGGGGGGGAAGAGCCAAGCCCTCATGCTGCCCCCCACTCCCCCAGAGGGGCTCCTTAGGGCTCACGATCCCCCGTCCCTGCTCACTGGTGTCATTGCCGGGGGTCCCTGTGCCGCGTCCGGAACCGTTGCGGTGCAGGAAGGCACCGACGTCGCTGTCTTCATACCAGTTGAGGGAGGGCACCTGCAGCCCCCCACCCTCGGGGTGCCCACAGGCGATGCGTGACACGGCCTCGAAGGCACCCACAGCAGAGGCACCGGGCGCCGTCAGCGCCGCCACCTCACGCTGCAGCTCAGCCACAGTGCCCATGGAGGAGAGCTGGGGAGAGAGGGGCTGCGGGGAGGGCCCAGGCTGAGCAGGGAAGCGGGGATGATGCGGGGATGCAGTACCTCCTGCAGCAGGGACTCAGCGCTCTGCAGGAAGGGGCCCAACGCTGCCACGGCACTGTCCATCTCTGAGCTCATCCACCCCTGCGGGGGTCACGGAAGGGGCTCACAGCCGCCCCAAATGCTCCCAACGCCTCCAGCCTGAGCTCACTGCCAGCACTTGGAGGGGTTGCCCCATCACCGCAGCCCAGGCGTCGTGAGCACTCACGTCACGCGGGCTGAGCCCCTCCAGCAGTGCCTGGAGCAGCAGCGAGGTGTTGGTGTGGAGGAGCCGTGTGACTGCGTCGTCCCGCAGCAGCCGGGATGAGATCGGTGCGGTGTGGCCCCGTAGCACAGGCAGGAGCCGGGCGAGGCCGTGCAGGAGCTGCCGTCCATCAGCACGATGTAGGGCCTGGTGGACATCAGCCAGCAGGCGAGACAGGCTGCGAGCACGGGGGGATGTGAGGGGAGCAGAGCCCGGCCCAGACCCTCCCCCCCCATCGCCCATCCCGCTCACATGGAGCCACCGAAGTTGCCCACCGTGCCGGGGGCCTCTCCGGGGGTGGGCTGCTGGAAGCAGGGGTTGTGCACGTTGCAGAGGATGCCCCGCAGCCAGGGCAGCGTCCCCGCTGACGGCAGCGCCTTGTTGGGGAAATGGCCTGGAGGGGGAGACAGATGGGTCTGGGGGCTGCTCCGGTCCCACAGAGAGCCCCCGCAGACCCCAACCCTCCACAGTGGCACGGTGGCACTCACACTGGTGCTGCTGGAAGGGTGGGTGGGAGCGCCGCACGGCCACCAGCACGAGGAAGAGGAAGAGCGGCCACAGCAGCTCGATGGCCAACTGCACCTGGGGGACACTGTGGCTGGAGGGGGGCACCGGCACCGCGGGACCACCGCAGGGACCCCCTACCCGAGCTGCAGGCACTGCTCACCCGCTGCCGCCGGCGGTAGGTGAGGTTCTTCCAGAGCAGCAGCTGCAGCTGAGTCCCCACAGCCATGGCCGTGTGCTGCGGGGTGAGAACCATCCCATAGTCCTGAGTCACTGCCTCCATCCCCTGCCAGGCTGCCCGCAGCTCAGCACAGCTGGGTTGGGCACCGCTTACAGCCCCACGGTGCCGGGAGGAGTCAGCTCCGGAACTCTGCCAGCAAAGCTCCTTTCCCAGCCCAAGCCTCCAAATCCCATTCTTTTGGGAAGCGAAAGTACCAAAACAGGCACGAGCTCTGAAGAGCCCCTTCGGATCCAGGAGATGGGTGAGGCACCGGGCTGCAGGTGCGGGATGGGCCCGGGTGCTGCCCGTGCCTCAGTTTCCCCAAGGCAGGCGCTCAGCTCCCGGCCCCCGCGTGGGACACGGGGATGAAGTGGGTGCCCCCACCCCGCTCCCTGCCTGGCTCCTGCCTGCACCCGGTTTCCCCTCTGTTACCTCCGCCTGGAGGCTCCGGGATGCAGTCGGAGTGGAGCGTGGGGGGGTGGGGTGGGGGGGCTAGGAAACGCCGCCGTCGGGGCCGCCCCCCCGGTGCCCGGAGCCGCGCACTCACCTGTCCGCCCGGTCCCGCGGAGCCCGGGGAGGGGCGAGCAGCACCGGACGGGATTATGGGATCTCGGGCAGTAAATCCCACTGATCTCCTCGGGGGCGGGGAGGGTTTCGCCCCGCGCTGCTGCAGGGAGGGAGGAGCGTGGGGTGGGGGTGGCACACGGGTGGGAAACTGAGGCACAGAGCGCCGGGGGAGGGGTGGGGAGCGGCATGGGGCAGCGTACGGCCGCGGCTGCCGCTGGAGGGTCCCCAGCTGGCCCCGGGTGGGGGTTGGTAACCGTGGGGAGGGGGAAATGGTGTGCGTACCGGGGGAGAGACGCAAGCACGGGAGATGATGCGGGGAGATGATGCGGAGCCGGAGTCCCGCCCCGGAGCACGTTATCGATACCGGTCCCCGCGTCACGTTATCACCGCCGGCCCCGCTCCGCCCACCTTACAAAGTCGCTGCGTCATGAAACGGGGCCTTAAAGGGGCCCCGCCGCCTCCTGGGGGTCCCGAGGCCGCCCCCTCCACCCCACGACCCCGCGGCCGTGGACCATCCCTGGAGCAGTGCCCCAAATAAGCGCAGCAGAGGGCGTTTCCTGTTCAAGTTTCTTTTTTTAGAAAAGGTTGATTCCTTTTGTTTTCCTTTCCGTAGAAGAGCATCTGTATTAACGACCCCACGAGGTTGGAAGGAGCCCCCTGCCCCAGCCCGAGGCCAACCCCACCCCACGCAGCATCACCCCACAGCGCGGGGGCACCCGGCTGAGATGGAATCTGAAACTTTGGTCCCAAGAGTTCTCCAAAAAACTTCCAGCTTTGACTGGGGAATCAAAGGAGAGCGTGGGATGCCCCCACAGCCCCCCACAGCCTCACCGGACCCTTCTGGATGAAGGGTGGGCAAAGCCCCAGGGCTGCAGCACGGCCAGTCCCTTCCCAGGCAAATAAGATTCCTTTTAACGTTAGTTAAAAATAAAAAAGTTTATCAAGAGGGGATGATGAATTGAGGCCGGAATGTGGCTGTGTGGGATGGGGGGGGACTGCATGGGGGACAGCCTCGCTCAGCAGCTCTCCTCCTGGTGGTAGTAGTGGTACCCGGGGGGGTCGGTGCCCGGCTCGTCGGCGGCGTTGGCCACGTCCCCCGGGGTGCCCTGCGGGCAGTACTTGGGGTTGTAGATCTGGCGGCCGAGGCCGAAGACTTGCCCGCTCTGGTTGGCACCCTGGTTGGAGCCCATCTGCAGCGACATGGAGGAGCTGTCGCACTTCTCCAGCCCCATCTTGGCGTCGTAGATGTGCCGCCGGGTGCCGGGTGCTGTCATGCCCACCTGGAAGGAAGGGAGGGAGGGAGGGAGGGAGAGAGTGGGGCTTGGCACGGTGCTCCCCAGTGCCATCCCACGGCCGTGCCCCCCAGGGCTCACCTGGCTGGCGCATTTGTTGGTGCCCATCTGCAGGCTGATGGTGGAGTGGTCCATGGGCGGCAGGATCTGGTTCTTGGGGTCGTAGAGGTGCCTCCTGGTGCCGTAGGCTGTCATGCCGGATTGGCTGGCGCACTTATTGGTGCCCATCTGGGAACAGAGAGTGGTGAAAAGTGGGCACTGCCCCATCCCTACCCCAAACCCCGTCCTCCTACAGGGAATGGCGGAGGAACCCCCCCAGCTATGGGGTGGGGCACTGGGGGTCAGCAGCAGCCCACCTGCAGCCCGATCACGCACTGCCCAGCCTTCATCTTGGCCTCATCAAAGTTCCGTTGCTGCCGCTCTGAGTACTTCACTCCGATGTCCACTCCGCTCTGCAGCCCCTTGGTCTTGGCCTGAGGAAGGGCAGTGAGGAACGAGGGGGGGCCCAGACCTGGGGGGCTGCTGAGCACAGACAGGGGTGGGACCCTGCTCTCACCATGCCCGCCAGCGCCAGCAGTGACACCTGCACCTGCGTCAGGTTCCCACTCTCAAAGAGGTCGTTGGCTTCGAAGAGGTCCACGGGGTTCATGCCGTAGCCGGCCATGGCCTTGATGAAGTTGGAGAGGTTCTCAAGCTGAGGGGAGGCACAGAGCAGTCAGGTCGTGGGGAGGGGGCACAGAGGGGGCACGGGGAATTTGGGGGCTGCTCGCACCCACCTGGTGCCAGTTCAGCGCCGAGCAGTTGATCTTTCTCACCGAGTTGGGCTGCAGCTTGTTCATCAGCCTGGGGGGAGGTGGCAGTGAGGTGGGGGTATGAGGGTCCCCCCTCCCCAGGGAGATGCTGACATCACCTGGGGGTCTCGGGGCCAGCTCCTTCCAGCTGGGAATGATGCACCCCCACAACACCAGGGGTTCCCCTTTCTACTGCTGCCCCGAGGGCTCCCCACAGCCGGTTCTCCCAAGCCACGCAGTGCCCGGGGGCTGTGCTGGCACCTCCCGTGGATGCCGTGGGACTCACTCGCAGAGGATGACCCCATCCTTCAGCCCCTTCTGGAAGTCGGCCCCGATCTGCCGCCCGGTGACGCTTTCGATCCACGTCCGCAGCTCTGCCTCCTTCTGTGGGTCATACTTCTGGGCGAGCTGGGGGGGGGGGGGGACGTGGGGCGGTCAGACACGGCCCCGTGTGCACCCCAGACCCCGTGGGGACCGCACCCCAGCGTGAGGACAGCCCCATTGCACACCACAGCACGAGGCAGGGTTAGGACAGCCCCGGGATATGCGATCGGTTGCAGTTTCCGGGTGCACAGGAAACCCAGATTCAGAAGCACAGAGACAGCCGAGGGGAGGAAGGAGAGCAAGAGCTGCAGAGTGGGCACAGCGTGCCTGAGGATGGAGAGTGATGGTGGGGAACAAAGCCACCGAGCATCTCCTGCACCTCCAGCTGTGTCTCTGTGCACAGGAGCCGTCCCCAGCCCCGCACGGCACGGTGCTGTCACCAGCACAGCTCACATGCAGTGACCCCGACGCTCCGCAGCCGTCAAAGAGGAAGAGGATGAGCTGCTGGAGCACGGCTGCGTGGAGCAGCACTGCGTGGCCCCGCTTCTCACCTCCTCCCATGGGACCCAGCACCGACCCCGATCCCGCCACGCTCGTCCCTCCCTTCGCTCCGCTGCGGATTCCTCGGCCACCGCGGCTATGCCAGGAATGCGGCCGCCTCCTCCCAGATGCAGAGCAGCTGCCCGGGCACAGCATCGCCTCGGCCCGACCGTGGGCCCTGCATTGGGGCAGGGAAAGGCATCACAGGAGGAGGCTGAGAGCCCCGAGAGCCATCGCTGCCCCTAAGGACACAGCGCAGCCCACCCTGTGCCAAGAGCCCAGGGACTCCATGGGGCTCGCTGTCCCCTGTGCTGCTCCCCACCCCGTCCCTGTGCTGCAGGTTCCCTAAGCTGGTTCCCAGGCTCCATGGAGGTGTCCCATGCAGGGACAGAACGGAGCACAGTGCTCTGCAGTCTCTGTGCCTCAGTTTCACTCTCAGTAGCCCTGGTGATGCGATTCTGGCTGCTGGGGGGGATGCTCACCTCCCAGAACCTCAGAGGGCACAGGAATGCCCTGGGATGGATGCAGGGCTGCCCCACGGGAGACACCGGCTGCTTCCAAGGGCAGTGACCCCACAGCCCAGCCCCATAGAGGAAGCTGGACACGACCAAGATGCAAGGACAGAGCGGCCACCACGGTCACACTCGTGCCATCACGCGGGTGCTGGTGGGATCCCCCTCCCATCCAGCTGACCTCTAGCACAGCACTGATTCCTCTTTCCCCTCCACACGCAAGGCTCGGAGGAGGCAGGAGAGCAGCAGAGGGGCCGTCCTGCAGCGGGAGCAGCCCACCAGCAGACCCCACCACGGACCCCATCACGGCCCAGCACAACAGTGCTGCAGGTCTGACGGGTTCCCAGCGGTGATGTCAGCACGGCGGGGCCGTCAGACTGGCTCTGCTCTTGCTGAACCAAGCTAAAGCACCGGGAGCAGGCAGCGGTGAGGCAGCAGCACATGTCCACCCACCGGGTGCAAGCAGAGGCCCGTCCCCGAGCGGTGATGAAACCCCAAACCCTGCGAGGCCGGGAGGGAGAGCCCAACCCGAGCTGTGTGCGCATCCCACATCCCACCTGGTGGTGTCCTGGCTCGGTCATTCAACCGCTGACTTCAACCCCATGCTGCACAGGGAGCAGTGCAGAAATTGGGGGGGGGGGCTCACTGCAACCCCCCCATGGCTGGACCCCATGCCCGAAGCAGGGATGGGACAAAGCCCGGGCTGCAGACGCAGCCAGGAGCACCCAGCCCAGGGAGGGGGGGGCCCTCCCCGCAGCACCCCGCATCCTCACGGAGTGTGAACAGCCCCAGCGGAGGCACCGGGTTCCCCCGCCCCTTTCCAGCCCAACAACAGGGCTCAGTCTGAGCCGTCGGGTCCACCCGGAGGGACACGGGTGGGTCGGGGCTGCCCGCCGTGGGACGCAGAGCGATGGGAAAGCGGAGAACAGGGAAACCTCGGGAGGAGAGCTGCACGGGGCCGGGGACATCGCCCCACGCACCCCGCAGGAAACGGGCCTGGGGCGAAGGTGGGGGCGGCCGGTGCCCGGGACCCCTCCCAGATTCCCCAGGCCCCGCGGGCACGGTCAGAGCCCCCCACGATCGTTGCAAGGCTCCGGCACCCCCCCGCGTCCCTGGACCCGGCTCCGCATCCTCCCGATAGCACCGGGACCCTCGGAACATCCCCGGGACTTTTCCACTCGCAAACCCACGCTGACCCCAACCCCCACCACCCCCCCCCCCCCCAAAAAAAAAAAAAAAAAAAAAACAACAACCCGGGGGCTCACCCGGTTCTTGACCTCCGCAGAGAGGCCGTACGAGGGGCCCTTGTTGAACTGGGAGCTGCTCATGGCGCGGCGGCGATGGAGCGGCGGAGCGGGGAACGGCGGCGGGACCGGGCGGGACCCGACGGGGCGGGTGGGGGGTGGAGGGGGGGGGTCGGGCCCGGCCCCCCCGCGCTGATTGGACGGGGCCGAAATGCCCAAATAAGGGCAGGACAGACCCGACCGTGGGGGGACCCGCGTACCCCGACACCGGCACCCGGGTGGGGGGGTGCTCCGGGAGCTCTCGGGGCGGGGATTGTGGCCGGAGACGCCCCGGGTACGGATGGGCGCATCCCGGCACGGGAACACCCCCACGGGCAGCGCGAAGCACTACGGACACGCACACGCGTGTGCAACCCCGTACACGTGCGCGCGGTGATGTGCACAACCGGGACGCGCACGGCCACGCGCTCCCGCGGGCATCCCGCGTGTACACCCCCCCACGCGCCCCCCCGCCCCGCACCCACTGCCCGACCCTCGGTAACCTCCCGGGTCCCCGCATCCCCGTCCCGCATCCCCGTCCCGCATCTCCCTGCCCCGCACCGCTCGCGTCGCGGAAGGTGACCGAGGGCTGCACGGCTGAGCTGTGCTGTGGGTGGGGGCGTCGCGGGTGGGGTCCTGGGGGGGGGCTTACAGGTATGGGCGGGGACCCAGAGCCGAGCTGGGCTGAGCCGAGGGCTGGAGACCCACAACCATCCATCAGTTCACAGCGGGACTCTGACCCCCGTGGGGCGCCCCTCAGCCCCACTCCGGGGGACTCCGTCCTCCGTGGGCCTCAAAACTCCACGGGGACCCTCACGCTGAACCCCCCACGGCACCGCGGGGGGACCCCTTCCCCCCGGCCTCGTGCCCTCGCTGCACATTTGGCTTTTCCTGTTTCAGCTCTGCCTGCGAACCCAATGAGGAAATAAGGCGGTGTCACATGCGCTGCGCTGACAGTTGGCCCCAGCGAATGCTGCCGGAGGGGTAACGGAGCGGTGCCGGCAGCGTGGGCCCCCCCAGGGCCGCCCTAGAATCATGTTCTCCCGGAAAAAGCGTGAGCTGATGAAGACCCCCTCCATCTCCAAGAAGAGCCGCGCGGGGAGCCCCATCCCGCAGACCTTGCCGGTAACGTGGGGAGGGAGGGATGGGACGGCCGGAGGGATGCGAGGAGGAAGGAAACGAGGAAGGACTCTGCCCACGGGGCAGGGGGGGCTTTGCCCCAGATGAAGGGGATGCAGCGGCAGCCGAAGGCTCTGGTTGGGAGGAGGGAGCAGTGCTGGGGCTGCAGCAGAACATGGGGAGCGTGGTGGAGGGACTGAGAGACCTGAGAGGGGCAGGAGCAAGGGGAAGTGGGGCTTGGCCAGCCCCACAGCGCTGCTCTGCTGTGGGTTTATTTACTCATCGGTGACCCGGCTGCTCTGGGAGTGCAAGAGGAAGCTCCTGTCCTCTGCGGGGCGGCCGACGGATGGGGTTCCTCAGCCCGCCCCGCGCCTGCGCTGCACCCCAACCCATGGCACGGAGCCACCATCCTCAGCCCGCCCGCAGCTCCCCGCAGGGTCCCCCATCCCCATGCTGAGGGGTCTATGGGTGGGCGCAGCGTGCGGGTGCTGGGGTTGGCGGGATGCTCGGCCGGGCAGCGGGGCGGAACAGCTACAGCCCTTACGCAGCCGGGCGCCGCAGGACGGGGAAGGCCAGCTCGCCAAAGCACTCCCTGGACTCGCTGCCCCGCTCGCCCTCTGTGCGGCTGACGGTACGGGGATGGCACGGGGATGGGGGGAGGGAGCAGCCCTGTAGTGCCCCCGTAGCTCTGCTTGGGGTGCGGTGGCCTCGTGCTCCCCATCGGTGATGGCGTTGGGGTGCTGGAAGGTGCTATCCCTAGCCGTGTCCCTAACAGTTCTGCGTTTGCTGCTGTTGGTGGCCCAGGAGGTGTCCCCGTGCCTGTCCCCACAGTGCTACAAGGACGTGCTGGATACGGGGACAGGACAGGCAGAAAAAGAGGAAGGGATGTGCGGGGCCAAATCCCGCTGTCCGTAGAGCCCACCATCCTCAGGCAATGCCATCCCCAGGGTGATGCTCACGCTGTGCTCCCGCAGGACCTGTCCCGCAAGGACTGCCTGGAAGCACCCAGCCCCGGGGAGCTGCCCCCCACCAGTGCCAAGCTCAGCAGCAGTCCCAGTGCCGTGGGCACCCTGAAGCGTCCCACCAGCCTCAGCCGCCATGCCAGCGCCGCTGGCTTCCCTCTCACCGCCGCCGGCCCCCGGGCCGCCCCCAAGGGCCACAAGACCCCCACATCCTACAGCCCCATGGAGGGCGGGGAGGGCCTCTTCATCGACGTGGAGGACATCTCCCAGCTGCTGACCGACGTGGCGCGGTTCGCGGATGCCCTGGAGAACCTGCGGGACGTGGTGCTGCGTGACGGTGAGTGCTGGGGTGGGGGGGAGGTGGGGATGGGACTGGGGGACCACAGGACCCCCATGGAACCCCCCTCTGAGCCACAGCACACGGCTGTGGGGCTCCAGGGATGCCCGGCCCCGTGGGAGGGGGGTCCTTGCCCTGGGGGCCTGTGGAGAGGTGGGGACCCGGGGGCAGAGGGCGGTGGGTGGCTGCTGGGAGCTCGGAGCCAGGATAACACTGCTTCCTGCCCGCGAGCTATTTTCATCCGCCCGCTTTCCTGTTTACAGCGTAGCAGTGCCAGCTGCCTGGCAGCAGCCCCGGGCCCCGTGGGGCACCAGTACAGCCCCAACCTCTGTTCCCTGGTCCTCCCTGTGGGACGGGGACGATGCCTGTAGTGGGAGCGGGGCTGTAGGGCGGTGTGGCTGTGGGGCTGGGGCCCCCAGGGGTGCAGGAAGCAGCCACTGTCGGTGTTCCCCACGTCGAGGTGGGGCTGCTGGGATCACATGGTGCCCTGTTTTCAGCAAACATGTTGACGCATCCTCACTCACCGTGGAAAACAGCCGAGCCCATCCGTGGTTAACACAGAGTAGGAATACTGTGGGATGTGGCCACGGTTTTGGGGATCGCTCTCTTCCACAGCCCTCACCCCCCCCCCCCCCCCTTGGCCGTTGCCCCCAGCTCTGCTCTCCCCACATCCCACTCCGGATGGGGAGATGAGAGAGGGAGCAGAGGAAACCCATTCCTCACCTGGAGCTGGGAGCCAGGCTGCCATCCTCAGTGCATCCCTATGGGATGCTCAGCGCTGCACGAAGGGACTGCCAGCACCCCTGGCCCTGGGCACTGGGTGGGGGGCTGTGACATGGGACCCCGTGGGACACGGCCAAGCCAACGGATGGGGCACTGCTGCCAGGAACGCGTGGCCGGCGGGGAGGAGGGGAGGAAATGGGAAGGAAATTCCCAAACCAGTTTTAAAGGAAAAATTGACTGCTTAGGAAAAAATGCCCACAAGGTGTGTCTGCATCACGGCAGGGGTGGACAGGGGGTGGTAGTGCCAGGGATGGGGTTTACGTAGGAGCAGTGCTTCATCCCACCCCCCCACACTCCTGCAGACCCCAAGGAGTCCCAGCGGCCGCAGGCCCACGAGTGTCTGGGTGAAACGCTGCGTGTGCTGCGCCAGGTGATCAACAAATACCCACTGCTCAACACTCTGGAGACACTGACAGCAGCGGGGACCCTCATCTCCAAAGTGAAGGGTGAGCCCAGAGCAGGAGCTCCATCCCCCCTCCCCCCTCCCCCCATGCTGGGGTGCCCATTTTGGGGCTGCCTGGAACAGGGCTGCCTTCAGATGGGGCGCAGAATGAAGGTGCAGAAAGCCAAGCCCCGGCCCCGTGCCACCCCCCGACCCCAGTCCCACACCCCTGTGTTTGTGAGTGGGGTCTGGGGGCCCCGTCCCAACTGGAGTAGAGCAATTACAGCTGCAGTGGGGGGGGGGGGGGGGCTGTGCTAACCACAGGCGCAGCACAACACTGCGTCAGCGCTTCCTGGACACGGTAACCACGCGAGGACAGGAAACCTCGAGGCTGGCAGCGCTCTGCCATGGGGCCAGCCCCACACGGGGCCCTGGGATGGAAGCAGCTGAGTGCTGATGGCTGCAGGGCCGGGGTCGGGGTCCTCACCCAGCAGCAGTGCCAGCACAGCAGAACCACACTCCTCTTTTGTCCTGGGAACCCCTCGTGCTGCCAACCCCGTGGGCAGGAGGTGCTTGGGATGTGTGTGAGTGGGGCTGAGCTGTGGGGCGGAGGGTGAGCAGTGGTGATGGGGGTCCTGCTTCTCCCCCACCCGCAGGCTTCCATTACGAATCCAACAATGAGGCGGACAAGCGTGAGTTTGAGAAGGCGGTGGAGACCATCGCCGTGTCCTTCAGCAGCACGTAAGGGCTCTGCACCGCCATCCCTCAGTCCCTTCCCATCCCTGGATGAGGGAGGTGGCCCCACTTTGTCACCGCTGCTCCTTCCCTGTCTGACTGCCGTGTTCCTCTTGTCGCAGCGTCTCTGAGTTCCTCATGGGGGAGGTGGACAGCAGCACCATCCTCTCCATCCCACCCAGCGACCAGAACCAGGTGTGTGCTGCCCACTGGGGGTGTCAGCCCCAACCCCGAGCGCAGGGATCCCCTCCAGCCACTCCCTTTTGTCTGACACGTTCCTTCCTTTCCCGATATCCCAAAGTCTATGGAGAGCCTCTATGGGGGGATCCCTGGACCTGGAGGGGATGGCGTGCCCTCGGGCATGGAGAGCTACAACACAGGTGAGCTAGCAGCCATCAGAGCAGGGAGCAGGGCAGTCAGACAGCAGGAATGGGCTCTGCCATGCACAGCTCCTGGGCTGAGCTGCCCCTGGGGGCACAGCTGAGAAGAGCTGAGAGCTGCTGCAGTGAGGGCTAGGGTCTTCCTGGCTGCTCGGGGGGTCCTGGGACCGGCCCAGCCAGCTGCAGAGCACAGGTTGGGATCGCTCCCCTTCCCCTCTGTCCCCACATCACAGTCCGTCTGGCGGCCGAGGAGGTGGACGTGATGCTGCAGCGCTGCGAGGGAGGGGTGGACGCTGCCCTGCAGTATGCCAAGAACATCTCCAAGTACATGAAGGACCTCATCGGGTACCTGGAGAAAAGGACAGCGCTCGGTGAGACATAGCGGGGGTCCATGCACTGTGGGGTGAGATCCTTGGGGAGGGATGGGGGTGGGGGGATGGTCCGAAAGCGCTGCATGGGACTGAGGGAGTCAGAGCTGTAGGATTTGGAAGTGGGAGGTTCCTGAAGTCTTTGACTTATGTTTAAGAAGGAGCCCAAGGGGCACAGAAACCCTTCTGTTCCATCTCTCTTCACTTCCGACCTTTCTCTTCCAGAAATGGAGTTTGCCAAAGGGCTCCAGAAGATGGCAAACAGCTGCAAGCAAACCATCACGCAGGAGGTACGGCCACGCTGGAGCTCCCCAGCTCCGAGCCGTGCAGGAGCCAGCAGCACGGTGCTGGGGCTCAGGGCACTGCTCTTCTCATCCCACAGAACAGCATGCCCTTCCTGTCCATCTACCAGCTGGCCCTGGAGCAGGACATGGAGTACGGCACGTCGGTCCTGCAGGCTGTCACCACGCTGCAGCACCAGACCTTCGTGCAGGTGAGCAGGCAGAGAGCATGGTGCAGCTGCTCCCAGGGCCGTGTGCGGGGCTGTGCTCTCTCATTTGCACCATTTATTCCTGCAGCCACTCAGCATGAGGCGCCTGGAGCACGAGAAGAGGAGGAAAGAGATCAAAGAGCAGTGGCACCGCGCACAGAGGAAGCTGGTGAGGCGTGGAGGGATCCATCCTGGGCAGCTGAGTGCAGGGTGAGCCCTGCAGGCTCAGTCCTCACCCCGGTGCTCCTCCGTCGGCAGCAAGATGCAGAGGTGAACCTGAGGAAGGCCAAGCAGGTGTACATGCAGCGCAGCGAGGAGCACGAGAAGGCCAAGTACGTGGCAGTGAGAGCAGAGGAGGAGCAGCAGAGCACCGCCAGCAGCATCACCACCAAAACCCTGGACAAGAAGAGGCGGCTGGAGGAGGAGGCAAAGAACAAGGTGGGGGGAGCCCACCAGCTCTTCTTGCTCCTCGGTGTCTTAGCACGGGGCAGCCCAGAACCACGAGGACTGAAATCTCGCCCTGAGCTCACACACAGAGCAGATCCAGCACAGGGAGGCAGCTCCCATCCGATTCCACACCTCTGAGCAGCTCCCACCTCCCCTCTCCCACTCCTCAGGCAGAAGAGGCCATGGCCACGTACCGGACCTGCGTGGCAGACGCCAACACGCAGAAGCAGGAGCTGGAGGACACCAAGGTGAACTCCCTGCGGCAGATCCACGAGCTGATCAAGCAGAGCGACCAGGTCATCAAACTGGTGAGGGCTGGGGGCTGTGCCACAGCCGGAGTGGGGGTTCGGAGGCTCCAAGGGCAGGGCTGCATCTCCAGTCCCACTCGGCGCTCCCCATTCCCCACCTGGCAGCCCTGTGTGGCACTCCCTAACACCCCACTGCCTTTGTCCCCATAATTTTTAGGCCACCATCGCCTTCTACCAGAGCATGCACACGCAGACGGCACCGCTGCCCGTCCACTTCCAGACTCTGTGTGAGAGCAGCAAGCTGTACGACCCCGGGCAGCAGTACGCCTCGCACGTCAAGCAGCTGCAGCGCGGCGACGAGCCCGACACGCAGTACGACTTCGAGCCTTACGTGTCCCACAATGCCTGGTAGGGGAGCAGGGGGAAATCACCGCTCCTCTGCACCGATCCCCGCAGCCTCAGAGCACCCTGGTGCTGCAGGGAGGGCTCCTGCAGGCAGAGGCTGCTCGGTGATGGAGCAGAGGGATTCCAGCCCAGCTCTGCTGGATAGCTGCTTCTCTGAGAGCTTTTCCAGCGTCTCTCTCCCCACATCCTCTTGGACATGGCCCTTCTCCTCCCTCCCCATCACCAGGTCCCCCTTCACCCGCACGAGGAAGGGCAGCTTCAATACCAGTGACTTTTCCACGAGTGGAAGCTCTGATGGGGCCGGGCTCCCCAGGGATGGGAGCAGCACGGAGGGACCCAGGGAGGCTCAGGGTGGGACTCTGGCAGAGCGCAGAGGTGAGCAAAGCCCGGGCACTGCCTGCAGCAAGCCAACACCTGCCAGCACCGGGGCTGTGCAGCCACCCCGAACACGGGGACAATCCCAAACAGAGCTCTCTTCCTCTTGCAGCGGGGAGGGGACACCAAGTGCACAAGTCCTGGCCGACCTCCACCCCCAAAGCCGACAGCAACCTGGATCCCAGCTCAGGTGGGTGCGGGACAACCACTGATCCCAATCTATCAGGGACCACCGAGCCCACTCTGCACCCATGGGAAAGCCCATCACCCCTCAGCCCTCACTTCCCCACTGTTCAGCAATCCCTCTCCCCTTCCCACTCCTTGCTGCAGGGACAGCCACGTGCACAGGATTGCCCCCAGAGATCCCCCCTCCAACCCCTAACCCTAGCTCTCACCACGGCCTTTGTTTTGGCAGGAGAGTTCAGTCACAAACTGCAGCGGTTGTCATCCAACGGCACCACGTCCTCGAGCGAGGAGCTGGGGGAGAAGGACGAGAATGCTGCATCCTTTGAGCAGAGTACGTGATGGAGCTGTAGGTGCTGTAGGCGGGGTGGAGGTTCCAGAATTTGGGAGTTCCAAATGTAAATTAAATCTCTGCTGGGAGGAGAGCTGGAATACCAGCGAGCCCATGGGGAGCCCAACACCATCAGCCAGGGGCAGACCCTGCTCAAAGCAGTGGCAACAGCTCTGTCAGGAGCACAGCCTTTGGATGGCTGGAACGTGTGCCCACGTGTCCCTGTGCCCCACGTGTCAGCATGCCAGGGCTCCATGGCAGTGACCCTCCAACCCCCAACGTGTCCCTCTGTGCTCTGCCTCCAGGCATCAATGGGATCACCCCGGAGATGGCGGCTCCCACGGGGCCCTTCAGGAACGTGGGCCTTTCCAGGGCGGCCCAGACCCACCGGCTGAGGAAGCTGAGGGCCCCCTCCAAGTGCCGGGAGTGCAACAGCTACGTGTACTTCCAGGGGGCAGAATGTGAGGAGGTAACGCCGGGGATGGGGGGCACAGGCACAGGGCAGACTGACCCATGTGCCCTCCCAGCCCCACTGCCTCCCACCTCTGAGCCCTTCCTGTCTCCCAGTGCTACCTGGCGTGCCACAAGAAGTGCCTGGAGACCTTGGCCATCCAATGCGGGCACAAGAAGCTGCAGGGGAAGCTGCAGCTGTTTGGGCAGGACTTCCTGAAGGCGTCTCAGGGCAGCGCGGACGGCATCCCCTTCATCATCAAGAAGTGCATCTCTGAGATTGAGAAGAGGGCGCTGAAAACCAAGGTGAGCCCTGTTTCCTCTCCTCTGGCTCCCTTTGCTTTCCCTCGGGATGTCCTGGAACGAGAACCAGCACAGCCCTCAGGATCTGAGGCAGAATCCAGGAGGTCCCAGGGCACAGACCCAGCCCAGAACAAACAGACTGACACAGAAATACATCCTGCACATCCTCTCTTCCCTATGAACGGGGAACAGCAGCAATGCTGGAGCAGGAATAGCTCTCCCAGACCTCCTGAGAGGGATTTCCACCCCCAGAGGGGTGGCTGGGAGATGGGAGCTCGTGCAAACTCAAAGAGAAATGTTCAGCTTCGATTTCCTCTCCTTGACAGGGCATCTACCGAGTGAACGGTGTGAAGACGCGCGTGGAGAAGCTCTGCCAGGCCTTTGAGAATGGGAAGGAGCTGGTGGAGCTGTCCCAGGCGTCCCCACATGACATCAGCAACGTGCTGAAGCTCTACCTGAGACAGGTGGGGGGGGGGGGTTAGGGCGGAGGTGATTCCAGGAGCAGACCTGGCAGCAGCGAGACATGTCTGGTGGGGGCAATCCTGCTGCAAACCGGGCTGACAGCTGCCCACTGGTGACAGTGTGGGCCAGCCAGGTGGAGGTGTGTGCAGGAAGGGCTCTCCCTGAGCAGCAATCCTGCTGCATGTCCCGGGGCAGCTCCGGGTGTCTGCCCCCACTGGGCCCTCACACATCATCATCCTCCCTTCCCTTTTGCAGTTGGGGAAGCAGCAGGAGAAGGAGAAGTGGCCATAAAGGTCAGCCCGCAGCGGGGCCGGGCTCTGCTCGCTTCTCCAGCCCTCTGCTTGCAGCACCATATCTCTGCCATCAGCTCTGCTCCTGCACCGAAACTCAAACCCCGACCCACATCCTCAAACGGGGCAGGAGGAGAGGAAGCAGCTTCTCACTGCAGCCTCACTGCTTAACCCTTTGTGCTGGTCTCCTGGAGGCGGAGGGAGGCTTCTCCCCAGGTTCTCACGCAGCAAGGAGAGCTGGGCTCCGAGCTCCGGGGCAGGGAGAGCAGAGTGCAAAGGGAGGGAGAGTTTGGCCCTGCACTGCGATCCAGGCTCTCAATGCAGAGAAATCACTTTGAATCCCCGTGCTGCTCTGCTGCAGAGCGATCCATCCCCAGCAGACATCTGCTGGGCTCTTTATCAAAGCAAAAAGTGCTCCTCCTGACAGCCCCAGCGTCTCCACCTCCTCCTGCCAGGGAACAATGAGCACCGTCCTGTTGAACGACCTCACAACAACACCCACCCCGGGACAGGGTTTTGATTCTGGAGGGTTCTCCATCTCTGGGACCCACCCGGCACTGTTCTCCCTGCAGCTGCCGGAGCCCATCGTGCCATTCCGGATGTACAACGCGCTGATGGGGGCGGCCAAGGAGAGCCTGCAGGGCAGCGAGGCCAAGGGGAGGAGTGGGAAAGGGGGTCCGGAGCTGGAGGACAGAGGGGCCGACACCGACCGCGTGGTGGTGAACCTGGTGCTGAAGCTGAAGGAGCTGCTGAAGGAGCTCCCCTGGGAGAACACGGCCACGCTGCAGTACCTCCTGCAGCACCTGCGCAGGTGGGGAGGGGGATCCGGGCTGGAGGGTGGGAAGGAGATGGGGAAGGGCTTCTCACGGACCCCTCTCCTCCTCCTCCTCCTTCTCCAGGATCGTGGAGGTGGAGCAGGACAACAAGATGACCTCCAGCAACCTGGGCATCGTCTTTGGGCCGACGCTGCTGCGGCCGCGGCCCACGGATGCCACCATCTCGCTGTCATCTCTGGTGGATTACCCCCACCAGGCACGCGTCATCGAGGCGCTCATCATCTTCTACCCCACCATCTTCGGGGACGCCGACGCCGCGCTGAGGGCGGATGGGAGCGAATTCAGCACGGATCGCGAGGAGGACACCCCGGTATGGACCCTGGGGAGGGAGCAGCGGGGAGGGGGGGACGTGGGGGGCAAGGCCCTGTGTGCTCCCCACTCACGTGGACCCCTCCCCGCAGGATGAACCCACAGCCGCTCCGTGCCCACAGCCGCCGGGGAAGGGCGATTTGGGGTACAGCACAGGAGCGTTTGGAGGTAAGCGATGGCTGCGGGATCCCCAGCCCTCGGGGACGGCCGTTCCCGCACCTCACCGCAGTGAGGGGCTCGGGGACGGCTCGGTGAGCGCTCCGTGCCTTTGTACGGATCCCCAGAGCCCAGCGAGCGCTCGGTGGACTCCGACTCGGAGCTGGAGGACGGCGGGGAGCCCGGCGGGCGGCTGAGGAAGCAGGAGAGCGAAACGAGCACGGACGAAGCGGCGTTTTGCGAGGAAGGGAGCGAGGGGCAGCGCAGCCGTACGTGCAGCACAGGGCAGTCGGACACAGAGGGCTCTGCCCCGCGCTGCACCGCCGCAGAGCACAGCGATCCCGACGAGGACCCCGAGAGCGATGTCACAGCCCCGGGTCGGCATTGAGCGCGGCCCCGGGCCGGGCAGCGATGGGTGCGGGGCTTCGCAGCACCCACGGCCCCCGCTGCTTCAGCTCCGGAGCTCACGCACACGGAATCGTTGGGCTGAGCCGCGGGGAAACCCCGGTTGGTTCTCCTCGACGGCTGCGAGCAGCCCAGCCCGTCCGTGGCACGCGTTTCTCTGAACGGAGCGCCTTTCGCTTCTCGGCCGCGGGGAGGAGCTGAGCCCTGCTGCTCCCGAGGTGCCATCCCCGACACGGCCGCCGCCCCGACGTGAATCCGCCGCACCGCAGCACTCCCCGAGCAACGCCTCTCCTGGCCCAGCTGGCAAAGCTCGCGTTGCTGCTGATGTATATAACACGGGCATCTCCCCCCACCCCCTCCCCGCCCCCCCCATCGCACGGTCTCGGGGCTTTTCGGATCTCCAAAACCCGGCCCCTGACGGCAGCGGGGCACCAGGGGGAGACGCGACGACGAACCCCTCCGCTGGGAGGTTTTGTGCCTTTGTTCTGTGTTAACACAATCCTCCAGTGCGAACCCACTACCTCTGCTGGCAACGGCACTCGGAGGGTTCAACAGCACCGAAGTTCTTCTTAAAGCTACGAAGCTTTCCTGCACTGAAGCGTAGAAAATAAGAACTGGTGTGTTTTAAGCTTAAAAAGAGCTGAACGCTGCTTTCCTTCTGCTGACTCAGCCCAGGCAGCAAAGAGCTGAGACTGTTTCCCAGCCAAGGAAGCTGAGCAGAGCCGTGTCCCAGCTGGAGGTGCACTGAGCAGGGGCTGGAAGGGTCAAAGGACCTCATTACAGGAGGACAAGGTGATGGGGCAGAGCTGGGACCCCTTGGAGGACCAACGACGGCCACAGCTCTCGAAGGCAGATTGGAAAAGCATCTCCACGCAACTGGTAAAAGGTACACAGCACCAAAGCCCCACTGACAGCTGGCTGGTCTGTAACTGAGCCAAAGAAGAGCTGCAGGCACCTGAGAGCTCTTCGCCACGATGCTGGACTCCTCCAGCACACCACGGTCACGGTGGCAGAACGAGGCCGAGTGCCATCTCTGCTGCTACCACAGCGGTACCACGAGAGCGTGCAAGGATGGAAGAGGGGTGGATGTGAGTGAAGGAAGGGGCAAAAGCCACGCTCGAGCTTCACACGGTACCCAGCACCCCTCTGTTTGTATATACACTGAGCATGGAAAAAGGGAAATGTTCTCTTGTGACGCGTCTGCGCTGCTGTATGAAGCTGCGTTCCGTGTTTTGCTGTGTTCAGATTGAATGCTTCCAGAAAGAATAAAAGCCCTGTGTCCCAATCAGTGTCTGTCCTGGAGCTCAATTAAGTTCCCGTGGCTGTGAGGGTCCCAGCACTGTAAGGAAGCACTTCTAGAGCAAATAAACTGAAACGTACGAACCCTCTGAAAACCACAGCCCCAAAACAAGAGACAGAGATGGAACAGATCACAGCAGCAAAGGTAAGTGTGAACCACAGGGCCACAACAGCACGTGACAGAGTGAATCAGAGCCCTGTGAGGTGAGCTGAGCTGCCCGTCAGCTCCAGCAGCAATGAATCCCACAGAGAATGGCACAGACAGGAGCTCACCACGTTTGTACAGCTCTGATACAGGAAAGGGAGAGGCTGAGAAACGCAGTGAAGAACAGCAGGAGTACAAAGCTTTATTAAAAATAAGGTCTCATAAAACAGAGGCAGCAAAAGCCTCTTTCCACTCGTTTCCTCCCTGCGTGGTTCAGTTGTTCCAAGGTGCTTTCATGGCATTCCTTAACGAAGCAGAAGGACTTGCAGCAACATCCGTGTTGGAAAAGGAGGAGCTGGGCCAAGGGAAACAGCAGAGATGGGCAGCAGGGGCAGAGAACCTCCTCAGCCATCTGTGAAAATGCAGACACCTCAGAGTGCTGTGAGCTGGTGGGTGGGGAGATCAGATGTCACAGAACCCTTCCACATCTGGAAGAAAGAACTCAGGATGTGAATGAGCTCAGGTCTCCCTCGGCAGAGCACTCAAGGCAAAGCCAAACACACTCTGAACACAAGACCAGTTCAGCTCTGCTCCGGTCCGTCCCACACAGTTCCCTACACAAATCATTTACATCACTTGGAGGGAATCTTTTCCTAGAGACAACTCACTTCAAGTCAACCCTGGAAAGCCACAGTTAAGTTTAAGGCGCTGCCTGAAGGTGGAGATTTCACACTGCACGTTACCTGAGAGCTCTGATCACTGCACCAGTCTGTAGGTGATGTAGCGGCCTGCGGTCTCGCTCGGTCTTATGATCTTCACCACCTGGAAGGAAGGAGGAGCACTGGGGGGTGGCTGTTGTTACAGCAGCTAGCTGCTGGCAGCAGGCTCAGCACGCAGCCAAGCCTGGCCCCACAGCTATCTGCTGGATTGCACACGTCCCTACCTAACCCATAATATCTTCTGCATTTAGAAAACAAAAAAAGTTATAAAGAGGAAGCTTTTCCCATAGCCAAGCTCTGAAATACTGTGCTCGCAGCTCCTTGCCCTGCCTGCAGGGCCCTGCTGCTCTATCAGGATATCTTCTCTTACCTGGCCTCGCTTTATCCCGAAGTATCGGGCCACGGGATCCCCAGCCTGGATCCTGGGGAGCTGGTTCTCCCTCAGCTTACTGCACCGAGTCAAGGACACACGTGTGGCCCAGGCACCCGTTTGTTCTAAGGCAGAGCACAGCTAACAGGACAACATCATACACTCCCACAGTCAGAGGCATTCATTTTCAGCTCAAGGCCAGCACACATCACACCCTGACAGCAAGGGAAGGATACTATCTGGCCAGCAGCTCGGTTACTTCTTCTTTTGTCATGACAACATGCTCTGGGACCAACTGTAAACAGCAGAGGAGAGGGAGAGAGATCACAAGATTAGAAAAACTGAGAGAGCAACCGCCTCCCTGCAGCTGCAAGGTGAGTGACTTGTGGTAAAAAACAAAGCCCCGGCGGTGCCACCCAGCACAGCCCTCCAAGCAGGAGCAGCCCACACTGCAGCTCTGCACTGAGCAACGCCCTGCACCGCTCACCTCGTGCTCTGTGATGTTGATCAGGAGCTCCTGCTGCAGAAACTGCTCCAGAATGTATTTGGGAGCCATGTCGACCAGGGACTGGGAGGGAAGAAGTACATCACTGCGACTGTGCTGAGAACCGCACCACGAGAGAGGGGGGCACCACGGCCACGAGGGGGGGGCACTGCGGTGCTCACGTTCACAATGACACAGTGATGTGGGCAGAGAGCGAACAGAGCTCTGCACCCCCTGACAGCTCAGTCCCTCCCGCACCAGAACAGATCACTTGGACCCGAGGCACGGAGCGCTGAGCGAGAGGCAGCACTGAGGCACACAGCCTTTGGTGAACGGTTCTCTCTGGGTGGAGATCCCTGTGGAGGGGCACAGCACCCGCGTGGCTCACACCTGCTTGGCCGAGGGGGTCATGCCCTGCTGCACCACGATCAGCGCGCGGGTGATGTTCTCCTCCTGCATGCGCTGGCAGTACATCTTGATGGTCTTAATGCCGACCTTGGGCTCCTCTGCGGGGACGGACAGCGCCGGGTGAGGGCGAGACCGAGCGGGGCGGCCCCGGGGGGGGTGGGGGGGGACCCCGGACCCCTCCGCTCACCGGGGAAGAAGACGAACATCTGGTCGGTGGGGTCGTCGTTGTGTGCCACCAGCACGGTGAGGTCGGTTCGGCGCGGGCGGCCCTCGCTGGGTTTGTCCCCGAACTGCGCCTTGAACTCCTCCAGCGTCTGGTCCAGCTCGTCCTGCGTCACCAGGTAGCCGCGATCGTGGCACAGCTGCGGGGGAGGAGCACCGCGTGAGGAGACGGAGGAGACGGAGGGGACGGAGGGGACGGAGGGGGCGGAGGGGAGCGGGGCCGCCGCACCTGCATGATGGTCTTCCGGATCTTCCACAGCCGGTACGTCTCCTCCTCGTCGTCCATGCTGCCGCGCAGGACCCCGCGCTGCCCGCCGCAATGCCGGCCCCGAGCAGCAAGGCGGGGCTGCCCCCCCCCCCCCCCCCGCGCGGGGTCCTCGGCCGCAGGGGCTGCCGGGAGGTGTAGGCGAAGGAAGAGCGGCTCGAGGACGCCGCCCCCTGCGGACTCTCCGCCTCGGCCCGTCTTGATTGGTTAATCTCTCCCGTCCGTCAGCTGAGGGAGGAGCTCGCTCTGCGCCCTGATTGGCCGGCTCTACGGCGCGGGGCGGCGCCTTCTGCGAATCCGAGCCGGCGATTGGCTGAGGGGCCGGGCGGCGGCGGGATGGGTTGGGGCTGCCGCGGGGGACGGGCGCTGCTGCGCGGGGCGGCGGTGCGGAGCGCGGTGCGGAGCGCGGTGCGGAGCATGGTGAGCGCGGGGATGGGGGGCGGGGATGGGGGGCGGGGGCTGCGGGTCGGGGCCGCGTGTTGACCGCCGTCCGGCGCGGCCCCGCAGTGTGCGCAGGCGGACGAGTGGCGCTCGGCCACGTCCATCTACGATTTCCACGCGCGGGACATCGACGGCCGCGACGTGGCCCTGGAGCAGTACAGGTGCGGGGCGGTGCGGGGCGGGGCGGGGCTCAGCGCGCGGTGCGGCGGCTGCACGCTCCCCTCCCCTTCCCCTCCCCCACCCCTCCGCAGGGGCTTCGTCTGCATCATCACCAACGTAGCGTCCAAGTGAGGAAAGACCGCGGTGAACTACACTCAGCTCGTCGACCTGCACGCGCGATACGCTGAGAAGGGGCTCCGCATCCTGGGCTTCCCCTGCAACCAGTTCGGGAAGCAGGTGGGCACCGCACCGCAGCCCACCCCCCCCCCCCCCCCCCCCCTCCCCATCCCCCCCTTCCCCGCTCCCGCTCACGGCGCGACGACCACCCCTCCCCCCCCATTCCCCTCCCCCTCCGCAGGAGCCCGGGGACGACGCGCAGATCAAGGCCTTTGCGGAGGGTTACGGAGTGAAGTTCGATATGTTCAGCAAAATCGAGGTCAACGGGGACGGCGCCCACCCGCTGTGGAAGTGGATGAAGGAGCAGCCCAAGGGCCGGGGCACGCTGGGGAAGTGAGTGGTGGGGGAGGGGGCAGCGGGACGGTGCTGCGGCGCAGCGTTTCTGCCCTTCTCACCGCGTTTTTCTCTCCCAGTGCCATCAAGTGGAACTTCACTAAGGTAGGGACTGCGCTGCCGCCTCCTGGGCTGTGTGCGGGTCAGTCCGCACCTCTGGGGGTGTGGGGAGAACCCCCCCCATCGGTGCTGGTACTGGGAGTGGGCTGAAGGGAGCAGCCCTGCAGGGGTACAGCTCCGCTGTGGGGCAGCCCCAGCCCTGGAGCAGAGCCCTGCACTGCTCTGCCCCTCCCGGGCTGCAGCTGGACTCGCTCATTTGGGTTCTGCTTCACTCCCACAGTTTCTTATCAACCGCGAGGGCCAAGTGGTGAAGAGGTACAGCCCCATGGAGGATCCTTACGTAAGTGCTGCCTGCTCTCTGCCTGCCCACCAGCCCCAGCAGGAGGGCTTCTGGCACGTGCTCAGAGCAGTGGTGCTCTCAAGGTGATGCTCCCCTTCATCTCGAAGGTGATCGAGAAGGACCTGCCTGCCTACCTGTAGAGCTCCGTGCTGCTGCCCAGCACTGCTCCCCGCTCCCTGTGGGCCCCATCCTTCAGCACCATGACGGTCTGCCTTGAAGCCAGCTCGCTGGTGAGGCAGACCTGAAGATTCGGCGTGCACCTGCTGGAGGAAGGCTGCACAGGGGCCGGCGGCCTCTGCTGGGCAGCCCCTTCCCGTAGCCATAATGTAGTATCTGCTGTTTTCTCTTGCAATAAACCCACTGGAAATGACTGGTATCTGCCTCTCTGGATGGGGATGATGTGCTGCCCCCACCCTCACCCGGGGGGGGGGGGGGAGGGTGGGAAACCAGGGCTCTGTGGGCAGCTGGGACCTTACACAGCGCACCAGAGCCAGGAGGGATAATCCTCATTAGCGCTGATACCAAATCCCGGGTCAGCTGCAGCCCCGAGGGGGTCACGCAGGAAAAGCTGAAGTGGAGAAGCACGTGTTTTGTGTGTTGCACTGGGGGAACCGACCCTCTGCCCCGTGTGCTGTGCCAGACAGTGTCTGTCCAAATTAGATTCCCTGCTGCTGGAGCGAGCACCAGCACTCCCTCTTCCCAGTGGTGCAAGAAGCAGCCAGAGGCAGCCACTGCGCAACAGCTCCCAGCCCCCAGCGGTGACACAGCACTGAGCTGGGGCTGCCGTGCTCAGCTCTGCCCTCGGCTGTGGGGCAAGGGTGAAGCTGGGAGCAGAGCGGGGCTGGGAGGGGGTTGGGTGCCCTCTCTGGGGTGAGGAGCAGCGCATGGTGCAGAGCTATGCCCACAATGGAGTTGTGAGCGTGAACAACGGCACCTTTATCTGTGTTTTCTGCAGCAAAGCCGGGGAGAAAACAAACAGATGTCAGCCTCCAGCTTGGGTTTGGATCAACAGGATCCTCCCCCAGCCCTGCTCCGGGCAGCCCAGTGCCACACCGAGCGTGGGGAGCACCAGCAGTCAGTGGGATGCTGGTCCCAGGCCCAGCGAGACCCTGGGGAAGGTCAGACAGACAGAGCTGGGACTTACAGAAACCTGGCACGTGGCTCCTTTCTCTTTTTACTGAGCAGACTGAAAAACGGTCCTCCTGAGGCAAGTAGAAAATTCAGGAATTATTAGTCCAAGGCACATGTTCTAAAAAAAACCAAAAATCTCTTTACATATATACATCTCAATTAATTATAAATACACATAGAAAAACAAAGGCAAACGACAAGCGGATTAAAAAGTGCTAACAAAAAGGTGTAAGGGAGGAAAACACAAAGAGGGACTCATTTAAAAATACATACAATCAGTAGGACAACTGCGTAATAATAATTTAGTTAAAAGATATCGTTACATATTATTAACCCTGATGAAAACACGGGATCAGGGCAGGGAGGGGTTTCCTCGAAGGTGCTCTCCGTCTTTCAGAGATGGGGGAGGGATCATTGCATATATTCGTTTTAACACACGTCAAAGTCACCACGTGGGACTGCGGTAACGCGGCGCAGTGGTGAGCAAAGGGCGCCCGGGTGGGAATACCTCGTTGTGATTCCTGAGTTTGAGTCTCTCTGAAATGGGTTTTCTTGGTATCCTTTTCCCTCATTGTGAGAATTCAGCAAGTGCCGAGTGAGTGAACGTGAGTGTTGTGAGGATGGGGAATATTTTAAATAGGAGGGGGAGGGGACAGCCCCGCTCTGCTGGGATCTTTGGGGCAGTGGTGCGGCCCCGCTGCTCGCAGGGGCTCCCATCTTTGGTGTGGGCTGTGAGGTAAGAAGGGTTCCTTGGACACGGTCAAACACTGGGGATGGTGGGGGGGGGGAGAGCCCCTGGCATGAAGTGCAGGGAGCCCACGGGCTGCCCCTACTCTCAGTGCAGGCAGCTCCCATCTCTGGGGTTGCAGTGATCCATGGCGCTTCCCAGAGCTGGGGCTCAGTGCCTGGAGGGGCTCAGGGGATGCGAAAAGCTGCAGCCCCTCAAGGCCGACCTGTCCGGGCAGTGGTGGCCCCTCCAGGTCCTCGACAAGAGCTGTGCTGGTCAGGGAGGGGCTCAGCTCCTTCCCCTGTAAGTGCCCCTGGGTGACAGAAGGCAGAGAAAAGATGCAGAGGGGAAGATAAAAAGATGCAGCTGCCTGAGGCACCGCTGCCAGCCTCATGCCACGCTCCTCAGGTTAAGCAGAGAAAACAAAAGACGTCCCCGGGACCTGCCAGGGTGGGAGGTGTGGAGCAGGGCAGGCAGCAGTGCCCTCTGTGCTGGGGCAGGTGGGGATCTGGGGCAGTGCAGTGCAAGGCAGACGTTTGCTCTTTGGTATTGGAGGTTGGATTTGCAGCAGGAGCAGCAATACTGGGACCTCGCTGCGGGGCTGGGTGACGCAGCCAGGCCATCCCCGTCCCAGCCAAGGAGAAGCCCTGCAGCACAGGGCTGAGGAGGCAGCCAGGACAAAAAGCTCAGGGCAGCAAAATGTGGGAAAAGCACAGCCAGCTGCAGCAGCCCTGCAGGCTCAGGAGAGGTCGATGGAACTCATGGCCCCGATGCTCCGGGCAATGCCTGCGTGGTTGAGCTGTGACAAGCTCAGCAGCTCTGACACGATCCCGGCTATCTCAGCACTGGTGCAGCCAGCTCCTGCCCTTGCTGCAAGGCTGAGGCAGCTGCAGGGGCTGCAGCTGCAGAGCATTCTGGGCTGGGAGAGGCACGACCTGGCTTGGAAACTCAGTAGTCTGCAGGGGATGGGCACCTCTCCTCGGTCCCACGCAGCACTGACCCACGAGTGGGACTCGAACACAGCAGAGACCATCAGTCCTGATCAGCTGAACTTGGCAGCACTGGACTACCCTCAAGCACGTTATATACAATCTATACAGGCCTGACTGTATATTATATATAAATAAACTTTGCTTTAAGGAACTATAGTTCTTCGTTTTTTTTCTTCCCTCGAAAAAAAAAAAAAAAAAGAAACGGATCAGTCCAAACCAGTAGAAAAGCCAGGGCTGCCCAGCCCTCATCTCTGCACCAAAAAAGGATATGGATCTGCAGTGGCTGAGCATCACTCGGGGCACCCAGAGGCTCTCAGAAGTTGGGGAAAAGCCCACTGAACTGGATCACGCTCTGGCGCTCCTGGGGGAGTATGTTCTCTTGAGGGGCCCCATTGAACGTCCTCAGCATGTCCTCCAGGATCTCTCTGAAATTGATATTCCCATCCTGTTGGACAAAATCTTCCTGCTGCTGCAAAGTCTGTGAGGGCTCGGGGTGAGGCAGGGGTTGATGTTCTTGCAGCGAAGAGCTCAGAGGCACGCTCCCCTCCAGGACAGGGTCCGGGCTCTTGAAGGCAGAAAGGTGGCTGAAGCCAAAGGGAGATCTGTGCTGCTGGTGTGGCTGGAGCACAGGCTCCGTGGGGAAGCACAGAGCACTGGGCTCCGGGTTCATCATGTCAGGAATGCTGTTGCTGGGAGGGCTGTAGGTCAGGTCCAGGATCTCGTCCTGGCGCAGGGAGGGCCGGGGTAGGGGGAGCCCAGGTGCTGGCTGCGTGAGGTCCAGGGGCTGCTGCAGCATGTGCAGTGGGAGGGAGAACTGCAGGCTCTGCTCTTGTGCCTGGAGGATTCGGTTGTGCTTCCGTTTCACGTTCTCATCCATCTGCTTCAGCTCCTCCAGCACCTTACGGACACAGCTCTCGGGGATCTTTATCCCTAAGGGAGGAATGCGCCTCAGTGCCCAGAGCATTTAGGGAAGGGATGGGGAGCTGCGGGGACAGAGGCAGGAACACCAGGACCCATTTATCAGGAGCATTTGCCATCCACTCTGCCTCTTGTCCAGGCTGTGGAGCAGGGAGATGGGGCTGCAACCACAGCTCTGCCCAAACACGTCAAGTGGCCTCAGCTGTGCAGGTGCTGTCAGCCCAGGACACAGCCCAGTTTATGAGGGGAACAGTGGCACTGGGAACCCTTCCTCCTTCCTGTAGAACATCCTGTAACACTCCCGCTCCCTTTTCCCCACTTCACCTACCAACTTGTTTCTTCTTCTCCTTGGTCTTGAGGCGGACGATCTGCAGGTAGCTGGTGTTAGTGATGTCTGCCATGATGCTGGCAATCCTGCTCCACACCCGCAGCAGGGCCCCGCACAGCATGTAGTAGTGACGCAGGCGCATGCCCTGGAAACACTCCTTCCCCTCCTGGATCAGCTTGCAGCTCCTGTTCCTTCAAATGGGAGAAAACAACCTGAATCAGCATGGCAGATTGTTCCACTCACTGCCTCTATAGCACGTCCCCACTCACTGCCACAGCCCCAGCAGCACTGTTGGGGAGCACAGGACTGGCCCCAACACTGAGAGCCAGGCATGTTTGGGCAGTGCATCCCTTACCAGACAGCATGGTTACACTTCTTCAAGGAGAAGCGATAACAGCTCTCCCAGTGCTCCTTGGCTTCCTCAGGGGTCACCTGCAAGAAGAAGCAGTTACAGGCAGAGCTCAGGATTTTCCACTGTCCGACATAAAAGCTGACACCTGAAATCCAGGACTGGCAGTCAGCACACCCAGGTGGCACCACCAGCTCTGCCTGATGCACAACGGGGATATAAGAAGGTGTAAAGGGGCTGTGTGAATGCCCTTCAGCCAGCTCTGCCCAGAGGAAGACACCTGCCCCTCTCCCCACGCTGCAGGACTGCAGCCCCCACCCACCTGGCGGTACTTCTTGTGCAGACTGTCCAAGCTCTCAGGTTGGCTCTGCTTCCCAATATTTGGCTTGTAGAGGATGAAGTTCTTGCCACGGCCCTGCTCTGCCAGCAGACAGGTGTATTTGCTGCCTCGTGTCTGCTGGGGCAGAGTTGGTGGTTACAGTCACATGGGCCTCCCCCCCCGGCAAATACTTGTCCCAATTAACCTCTCCACGATGCAGCTCTTGGAGGCATCTCCCAGCACAAGGTCAGACACAGCCCAAGGGCCGTGGCAGACCTTCTCTGAGGAGCTATCCTCTCAGCTAAGATTCTGCCCTGGAACCTACCTTGTAGGAGAGGTAGAACCCATCATAGGATCCTGTCAGTTTCAGTGACTTCTCGTAAGCTTCCTCCCACTTCAGGCCTCTGTCAACACTGATCTACACGAGGACAAACATGGATTCTGTAACTTCGGAGCAGGGGACAAATGCATCAAAGTCTGTCTCACAAAACACGCTCTCAGCACAAACTCGGTGCTGCTGCAGCCTGGAAACAGGCTCCGGCAGGCACAACATGGCACAACAGCCCAGAGCCCTTAGGCAGGACCAGGCCTCTCCTTGCCTCCTCTGTGCAATTCCCAGCATCAGTGACCTGCTCACAACCACAGCAAACATGACACAAGCATGACAAAGAGCCATGGGGCAGGGGAAGGGACCCTGCACTTCACAGCTCCTGCATGAGAGGCAACGGAGAAGACTGAAGTGCAGAGATAGCTGTGCAGGCTGCCTACCTTATAAAACACAACCTGCCCATCCTGCGGGTGCCCAGGGGTCAGGAAGACCTCCTTGCTTTCCTCGTAGATCTCATCAATTCCTGGAGCCAAATCTGTAGCACAAAGAAAGGCCAAAACATATCCCCAGGTGTAAGATCCATCTCCCTGTGCCACCTCCTCTGCCTGCACAGGAGTCTCAGGACCTGTGCTATGTGTGGCTGGAACTTCCCAGCACCTGAGAAGGCGATGGGGACAGAGGAATAGCCAGTGGTCAGCACAGGGAGGAGCAGGGAACCACAGGGGTGCGGTATGAAGAGGTCTGATCACCCTTCTTCCTTACCTAGGATGCCCATATCATATTTGCCTTCCTTCTTGTCCTTTTCGATCAGATAGTCAAAGGTATCAGAGAAATACTGGAACAGCATGTTCTGCTTGTCCACCTCCAGGCCCAGGATCCGATTGAGGAACTTGGTGATCGAGCAGTCTGCAAGAGCACAGCATGGCAAGGAGGAGTGAGTAGCTGGCTGACCAGCACGCTTCCAAAGACACGCAGCAAGTGAATCCCCACCCTTCCTGACAGCAGCACGACAGCAATGTGCAAGAGAACAGCTCAAGGGCTGTCAGCTGCCAGGCTGCTTCAAAATGAAATGGGATCTGCAGTGTGGAGTAATCCCCACAGGACTCTGCCCTCACAGCAGCTGTGCTATGTTCTGCCCTGGCTGCACAGCAAGCTCCTTGAGGCTGTCTTCTGGTGCAGATGGGGTGGGAGGGCCACAACAGTGCCCCTTCTCCCTTACAATGGGCAGGGAAAATACACGTACCTTTCTCTACTGAGACAGTGCCATACTTCAGATGATTGCAGCAGATCCCCACAGAGATAAGACCTTGCTTCATTTCTGGGAAAAGAGAAAGCAGCTTGAGTATTTTAGGGCCAGCCCCACCCTAAAAGTAATACTTCCCCTTCAACAGTACCTACTGTTTCACAGTTAGATCTCCCCACACCCATTCTCCCCTTTGCTTGTCAGGGTGACATGCATCTGCATGACCACTGAGCCATTATGTCAGTGGCAGTGCTCCCTCTGAGCTTCTGCTCCCAGCTCCTCCTTGCTTTCTTCAGACGTCCCAACCTTGAGATCAACCTGGCCAGAAAGATGCAGCAGGAACCCTGGATCTGATGACGTTCTTACCCTGGAAAAATGCAGCCTCTCCTCTGTCATAGCTCTTGGGCACAGGAACTCTGTTCTCCGTGTAGTTGAGGATAGTGGAGAGAACTCTGTCTAGTGCTTTAGCCCCATACTGTGAAAGGAGACAAGAGTAATGCATGGGAGGAAATGACTTGCAGAGAAACCCCACTGACAGAGGGCTATGCTGAGGGATGCTGTGGGTCAGGGGCATACCCTGTCCCCAGGAACCAGAGCACAGGACCCTGCACACCCTCACCCAGCGATGACACTAGGTCCCCTGGGGACAGGGGCTGCTCCCTGGCAGAGCAGCTCAGTTCTGGATGCCACATTTGGGGTGCTGATGCTGCTAGGCCCGATCCTGCCTGTAGATGCCAGCAATGATCTGCCTGTCCCTGGCTCTTCCTGAAAATCACTGCTTTGACCCCTCCTTGGCTGAGCTACCATGAGAACAGCTGCAAGTTACCTTATTCTCAAAGTTGTACTTGCTGAGGTCTCGGGATTCAGTGGCCCTTCGGTCTCCGTGAGTTAAGGCACCCTAGGAAGACAGACCAAGCAAAAAGTTCTTGCTTTTAGCTGATCCAAACACCTGAAAAGGACAGCCAAATGTTGTGGTTTAACTGGGCAGCTGCTCAGCACCACAATGCCATTTGCTCACTCCCACCCTTCCAGCAGGCTGGTGGAATGAACTGGAAAAAAACAATTAAGTAGAAACTGTGGACTGAGATAAAAACGATTAACTGAGACAGGAAAGGAAAAGGAGAATAATAACAGTAATGATAATAATATGCTTACAAAACAAATGATGCACAATGCAATTGCTCACCACCTGCTGCCCGACGCCCAGCCTGTCCCTGAGCAGCAGCTGCCCCCCTGGACAACTCCCTACAGCTTTTAAAAGTTATTTCACATGATGTCATATGCTATGACATATCCCTTTGTGAGTTCTGGTCAGCTGCCCTGGGTCTGTCTCCCCCCACCCCTGCTCCCCTCACTGGTAGGACTGTATGACAAGCTGAAATGTCCTTGGCTCTTAAGCAACAGCTAAAACATCAGTGTGTTATCAACACTGCATTTCTCCCAAAGCCAAAACATGGCATCATAGATAGCATGAAAAAAACAACCCACTCCTCTGTCCCAGCTGGAACCAGGACACCAAGGCCAGCCAGTATCAGAAGAGGTCTGATCGTGAAGATGCTATGGGCAGGCAGTGACTTTGTGACACACTGGGATTTAACCGAAGTATTTGGGGATTTATCAGAAGGGAATTAAAATGAAATGGAGACTAATTAATTATTCCATATGTTATTTCATTGGCTTTCTGGAAATAGCGTGCACTCCTGTAATAGTATGGGGGAATTCCAGCATCTGGAATTTTGCTTCCCCCAGTATCCTCCTGTTGCCTCAGTTATTCTTCACTTCCTTTCCCAGATCTTAGGATGTTATAGCCCTTCTGCATTCCCCAGCTGCAATGTCTTCAAGTCAGGGGGTGATGCAATCCCTCCTACCACTTACAGTGGCCATGCCAGTAATAATTCTGAAACAGAAACCACTCAGAAAGAACTGGATTTGCACATTAATTTATCTGCTGCAGGGCACTTACTAGGCTCTCCAGACGTTTTGCCACGATGGAAGCAAACCTCCTCTCTCCAGCTAGCTCAGAGATAAGGAAGACATACTCAGGAGCAGAAACCTGGTTCGATCGGTGCGTTCGACCTACAGGGACACAAGAACAGAGGGAAAGGAGAGGTTGGTGTGGCTCGTTTGGTCACAAAGAGACACTGAGCAGAAGGTGAGAGGCAAAACAACTTTCCATGTCATGCTGGTTTCAAATCAGGTCTTTCCCTTGGGGGAAAAGGACAGAGGTACAGCTGCATTTATCACTGTGCTGCTGTTGAGACCTTGTCAGGGTTGAGTTTATAGCCCTCACTCTCTGGGTTTGAGCTATGGAGTCCACTAATTCTTTTGTGCTCACAAATAGAGGAATTTGCTCTTCTCATCTTAAAGAGCCTCTACGGGATTGAACAGAAACCTTCAGGCATGTTTCATGGGGATGCCTTCTGCCCCATTCTGCTCTGTACAGATAGGGAAGGCTTCTCCCTTTCCATGCTGCAAACCAATTCCGAATTCAACACAAACCTTCCCCACAAGTTCAGTCAGACACGACTGCTCTGTGCCTGGATTACCACCCGAAGTAAAGCAGAGGAGCACCGTGCTCTGAAAGGAGACATCACACAGAAAGCTGCAGGTGTCTGGCTCAGGAGGCCACACACGCCTTTCCTTTTCAGGGCTGCTTGAGACTTCACCATCTGCACCATGCTCAGGGGAAGGGGGCAGTGACCAAGGACCCTCAGCCCTCACCAAACTGCTGGATGGCACGGTCTGCACTCCAGGGCAGCTCCAGCGTCATGTGGACCCGGCGCTTCTGGTTTTTCACCCGTCTGTCTGCTTGGAGAGAGATCCCTGAGCTGGAGGCCTCAGAGATTATTGCTACAAGCTGAGAGAGAGAGAGAACGTATGAGAAAAGGGAGTGAGGTCCCTGTGTATTTGCAAAACTCTTATAGGAAACAGCCCAAAGGACAACAGCAGCCTGTGGGCCTCCCTGTCAGCTGCCAGCAGGACAGGCACAGGCAGACAGAAGGCACAGAGCTTTGCTGATCTAAGGCTGGCAAGGCAAAAGCATGAAGACACCTCCCCTTTCCCACGCCTCTCTGTGCACTCATTCCATGCAGAGGTTTGAAGGTTTCCTTGGCTCGGACCTAACTCACCTTTTCCCCACTCATAAAACGCTCCTTCTCCTTCAGGTTGACGTGGTCGATAGAGAGGCCTTGCTCTGCACGAGACTCAAACATGACAGAGCCATCCGGCCTGCAAACCACCCGGCCCTTCCTCCCTGTCATCTGCACAGAAAAGAGAGGGGCTGTTATCAGAGACAGGCCACCAGTAAGGAGTGTTTAGGAGGTCAATCCACAACAGGATCTGCAGACAGCCAGGAAGGAAAGGAAGCTCTTTTCCAGCAGCAGCTCCCTCTGCTGGCTCCTTTTCCTATCACCTAGTGCCACCCAAATATACTCGATTGTGAAGGAGTACCTCAGCCACGTGCTCCGGTCCCCCAAAGTGATTGATCAGCTCATCCAAGGTATTGAGAGGTAGCTCTTTTCCCAGTGCTTTTACTTTTGCTAGTAGGTCCTGCTTCATCTTTTCCACGTGCTCCAGTTCTCTCAGGCTATGCATCTCTTTATGGGAAGGCAGCATGTGAAAATTACCTGCAAATGAAATGCAAAAGTTTAGAGTCACCTGGAAATTGCAGACCAGAGAAGGAGCTCCCACCAGCGAGAAGGGAGCCAACCCCGAGCTGCTGCCCTGCTTACTTCTGTTCTCAGCCACAAAGCCATTGAAGGCGTGCTCAATGAAGATGACATCATCGCTCTCAAGCACGGACTCTGGGGAGGAGTTGAAGTCGCTGTCCAGCCCCATGTCAGAGTCAGTGCTGCTGTCATCGCTGATCTTGATCACCCCCACGGGGTCACACATGCCCTTCAGAGCCTTGCCGCAGCGGCCCCTCTGCTTACCTGCAAGGGAGAGTGAGCAGGGTCAGGGAGAGGCCCCAGCCTTGTGCAAAAACAGCAAGTGCCAGCTCAGGAAGAGGAGGAGAGATCACAAAACAGCCCAGCCTGCCCTCAGCGAAAGGCGGATCTCAGAGAGATAAAGCCTCCTGGGCTGGGCAGGGCAGCTGGGAACGGAGGGAGAGAGGGGGAAAGAGAAAGGAAGAGAGAGAAAGGAAGAACAAGGCAATTCGTACCAGGGCTGCAGCTGATTGCACACGTCAGGATAACACACATCTGGTGCTAAGCAGTGCTAACTCCTCGGGGGAAGGAGCCCGTGGGTCTGGCTGCCTCCAGAGGAATGAGCAAGCAGCGGGAAGGTGTTCTGGTGTTTACAGATGGGACACTGTTTGCTTCCAAGCACTGTGAGACATGCCCCTGCCAGCTTGAGCAGGCTGCTCTGCGACAGCAACCCGCCAGGAAAACCTCCACAATCTGCCTGTGCTGCTGTCCACCCTTCCTCCCATCCCACTGGAGGAGAAATTCCCAAACTGCTCTCACCTGCAGCCACAGCCAATGCACTGGCAGGGAAGTCATTTTTCCCCCAGGTAATCACCTGCTGTGCTACGTACAAGGGGCAGTGGAGAAGCCCCTTGCTGCAAAAGGAAATGTGCAGCCAGGACTGCTGCACTGCCTGCCCACCAGCCCAGGGAAGGGAGCAGCCATGGGAAGGGGAGCAGCTGCTGGGCAAGTGGTGGAAGCTCAGCCCTACGCTGGTGGCAGGGAGTGGGTTAGGGGAGGAGGGGGGTGGTGACCTACAGGGTTCCCATCCTCCAGAAGCGGGACGGTGACAGGAGATGTGCGGGAGGGCAAACTGAAACCAGGGCAGAGCAGCGAATGCATGAAGTAGGGAAAGGGGAAAAAGGAAAAAGAAAAAGCTGAGTGGCTGGGGTGAAGCAGCAAGGCAGGAGGTCAAATGCTGGGCAGTGGAGTGTGCTCTTACGTTTTCTTTTAATGCCAGTTCCTTTTTCTCTCTTTCTTTTGGTTGAAGGAAAGTGCTTCTGAATTAGTGATAGAAAGACGCCTCTGAAAGTAAGATGCAAAATTTATTCTAGCCACCAGGAACATCGCTGGTCATCACGTAGCAATGTGTATCTGAGATAGCAGCACATTTCATGAAAGAGGGGTAAATCCAGCACCACAACTACAGCACATGGTCAGCCAGCCACTGCCACGGCGTGGCTCTCCAGACCAAGTGTGTTGCACCAAAGGGCTCTGCAGGAGACACACAAGTCAGCCATGGGAACGTGGTCTGCACCAGCAGATCCCCAGCTGTGGGACAAGCTGTGCACTCAGTGCTGGGAATGCTCCACTGCAGCCTTCCTGCTGGAGAGGGGCCATTCCTGGGAGATGCTGCGCCAAAAGCAGAGCTGAGCCTGGGTTCTGTGCTGCCATGTGGCATGCCAAAGCTCTGAGACCTTTATACAGCAACTAGAAGGGAGTTTGAAACAGGAAACACAAGCCTGGGAAGCTGTTACATCACTAGTGAAAAATGCAGTCAGTCCCAGTCCCTCTCTGTGCTCTGACAGCAGAGACCACTGTCGGGCTGTCCAACAGATGTGCTCCACCACGTCCTCTGGTTAACTGGACATGGGCTCGCACTGCCCACAGCATAGAGAAAGGTGACGAAACGTGGGAGAAGCAGTGGTTTCAGGTGAATGGGGCAACCAGAAGATGTGGGAATTAAACGTTTCTGTGGTCTGCTCTGCAAACAAAAGAGCAAATGCTTAAAATGCTGATCACGTTGGACGGGGATGAACCCCCAGTGCAATGAGAAGGCAGTGCTGAATGAGCTCCGGTTGGAAAAGAAAAAAAAAAAAAAGAAAAAAAAAATATGTTGAAAGCAAAAGCTGAGAGGTGTGGACATGACAACTCACCTGTGGGAGAAGGAGGGTGTGTTGGGAACTGGGAAGGGACTGTAAGACCCTCGGTGTGAGGGGTGGAAGGACACAGCTCCACTCCCTGAAGGGGCAGAGCCCTGGGCTGGCAGCTGAGGGACTGTGGTGACACGGCACCAGGCACGACCCTTCTGCCTCGTGTGCTGGCGTGAGCCGTGGCACACAGTGCTCTCAGGTCTGGAGCCTCTCTGCCACTGACCTTGCTCATTTTTCTCCCCCGCCTTCCCTGTGAACAAAGGGCTGGGCTGGTATTCGCTCACTGAGCAATCAGCTCACTTTTTAACTCTGTTTCTTGGCATCTTTTAAGCAATTGCTTCTTCCCAGCACACTCCCCTCCAGAAATCCCCTGAAGTGCTGTAAAACCAGGACGCTGCAATCAGACACTCTGCGGATGCCAGAGGACATCCAGTTATCTGAGCAATGCTGCTGAGCCAACTGCTCCTGCCCTGAAAGCACGGACAGAGCTGAGCAGTGCGTGTGATCAGTAACAGAGCTTTTCTCTCCAGAAAGCAGGGAGAGGCTCAAAGGGACCACATGGTCCTCTCACTGAGCTCCTTTGAAGTCGGAGATGCAGAAATCAGTTCAAGAGACCAAATTGATTCAAGCAGTTGACAGATTTGCCTTGCACGCTGTCAGCAAGCTGTACTTGTGGGCTGGAGACAGCAGAGACTGACACAGGCTAACACAGGAGCTCCCATAGGCAGGGAGAGAGCTCAGGCTGAACTGGATGTGCACTGACCATGGTGTCACTCACTGCTTTCACCGGCAGTAAAACCCATTTCAAAAGACAACAGTAACAGCTCTGCTGCCTGCAGAAGACACAGCTCAATCCATCACCTCATTGTACAGGAGCAGCCAGGGGACAGGCTGGCAAGGTGAGAGGTGCCAAAATGAGGAGGAGCATGCCTCAATCTCTGCCAGAAGGACAGCATGAGTCCTGGTGCTGCCTTCACTCCCAGCTCTCCTCAGCAGCTTCCCCTCAGTTCCCTCAGGGAACCCTACCTCCTCTCCTGCCTCGTGGCTCAGCCCAAAGGCCAGCACCACAGAACCTGAACTCCTAGGATCTCTGCTTCCTCCAGGAATGGTGCCTTGTGTTACCATCCCAGCCCCTGCTGTGACACGAGATTCCCTCACTTTTTTCTTCAGTGTCAACAGCACTGTTTTCCTAGTCACACTCACACAAGCCAGACCTGAGCTCACGTTTCTGGCCTTCCTACACCTGTTGGTTCTTTTCTGTGTGCAGACAGATCAGGCTGTTCATGAAAGTTTGGTCCACAGGAGACCTCAAAAATCCAGGACCCAGCTCAAAGTCACACTAAAGAAACAGTGCCTCAAGAACACAACAAAGCGTCCTCTCTATTTACAGCTCATATAAGGTGAGGCCTTTATGAAACTGAATTAGTGGAAGTGCAGGTTCTAAGTGGCCCCAGGGCAAGGCTTCCCCTTGCATGCCTCCAGCCTCCCATGCATCCCCTCCAGCGAAAGAAAAGCAAGGAGTTTTAACTCACTCTGCAGCAGAAACAAAACAATTGAGATGCCCATCATTCTCATCCAGGACTTCTCGGGTGCGTGCCTCCCCAGTGGACTGCAGGCCGATGACGATGCACTGCAGGGAAACACAAGCATGGCACAGCTGGCATCAGGGCAAACACCTCCAGGCTCAACAGATCACATCTCACGGTCCCAGGCACATCTTCCTTTGGCCCCGTCCAAAGGACGCTGGGCTGGAGCAGGGCTGCTGATCGAGAACCAGCTTTCAAATCCCTCTGCACACCACTGAGGGAATGACTTGCTTTCAGAAGCTGGATTTGCTAAGCAGTTTCTGTCTAAATCACATCCTGATGAATGTAAGGATAGGGCTGTGCTAAAGGTGAAATGCATGGAACCACTTCTAGCTTGAACACGGCCCAAAATGCCGTTTCAAATCGGCGTGCCCACGTTCACCAGAAGCAAACAGCCTCAGAAGAAAAGGTGACATTAACTCCTCTGTATAATTAACCACAAGTACTCCCAGAAACAATCAACTCCCTTTGGTTACAGACAACAAAATCTCCCTTGGAATCTAAGACTGATAGCTGCTGCCCACGCAGCCAACCTCCAATACCACACCTTGTCCTTTGCCAGCTCCTCCTTGGCAAGCTCAACGAGGCGCCGGACTTTAGCAGCAATGCACAGATACTTGAAGAAGCGTTGGTGAGCTGACCAGAACTGACCCCACAGGGATTTCCGAGACTCCAAGCCGATCAGGTCAGCTGCCTGCTGGAACACCATCAAGGCCTCTGCCCACTGCAGACAGTACCGAGAAAGGCTGAGTTAATATCTCGTTTCTCATTACTGCTGTACATGCAACTAATAGAACAGTCTGGGGTTTGATAATCTGATTTAACTTCAGTATTGATGCTGCTGAGTGGACAGTCTGTTCATTCTCTCTGCGTTAGCATGATGCTGCAGGCTCTGGTTTGCAAGCACAGAACGTGTAAATGGAAGCAAAAAAGCACAAGACTTCTTTATTTTATGAAAGCTGAGGGCGTGCACCCTTTTTTTCTCATTAAAAAGCCTCAAATTTGGGGCCCTATCCAGTCCCTCCCACACAAGTGGCAATGCCCCAGTCACAATTACACACTGCTTTCCCCACTGCAGTGGGACCAGCTCACCAACTTTGCTGCTTTGTCATAGACAATCTTGTACTGCTGATCCAGTGGGATCTCCTCGATCCTGAAGGTCACTCCAGTGAAACTGAGCTGCCTGGCGATGTACATTCCGCTGACTTTCATGTCCATTGCCACGATCTCCATTGCACCAACTCCCCTGGAAGAGGGAGACAGTTGTGAGACCCCCTCCTATTCCACAGGGGAACATGGGTTGAGTGTAGAGTAGAACAACTCCTTCCTGTGGCTCAACCTGTCCTCAAACACGCGTTGCAACCATTTCCTAAAGGGAAAACAACTCCTGCAGCTGTCCTTCCACTCAACTTTCTCTAGAAAATAAGAGGACAGTGTCCAGCTTGTAAGGGTCCCACTGACCCCATGGTCTCTGCCCCTCCTCTGAAAACATCCTGGTTATCTCTCCTGCTCTTTAAAGGCTGGCACTGTGCAGGTACAGAGTGCTCAGCCATGAGACTTGTTTGCTTTCATGAGCAAACAGGAATTCCCCAAGAAGATATCGACTGGGTCTCTGGCCAGCACTTCTCTTCCAGGGACAAACAAAGGCATGCCAGATGAAGAGGGATGCTGGGTGTGACTTACCTCTTTTCAATTGCATGCAGGAACTCATCAAATGCTCGGAATGGGGTGCCCTCCCCCCAGATTCCCAGGCGGCTCATATAGATCATGTTTTTTGGCTCAGAGGCACCTGTGTGAACAGAATTCACTGTCAGCAAAACCACAGCAGTTGTAAATAGCACTGAATCTAGCTAAGTGAACACCTAGGAGGACGCTGATTGCCATCATGTCTTACCACACCCAGGGACCTTTCCAACTATTGCCCTGGCATCTGCTCACACGGTGCCTCTCCGTGCTGACACAAGCTCACCTGTGGCACTGGCGTAAACAACCCTCGCCTGAGGCAGTTTGTTCTGAAGGTCCAACACTGCTTTGCCCATTTTAGTAGAGCTGGCATTTTTGGCTTTGTGGCATTCATCAAATACAATCTGAAAGTGAGTGTCCGTTAAGGAGAAAGGATATCTTTTCATTACGAGGAAGGCAGAACATAGAACCCAGCCTCCTCCAACCTACTGAACAGCCAGTCCCAGCATGAATGCTGAAAAGGTCACTCCCAACTGTGCTCTCCCCCCCCTCCTTCAATTCCTCTGCACTGTGGAGGAGGACAGAAGGGCACAGGGAAGATGTTTGCAAATACAGGCCCCAGGCTGCTCCTGGTGATCTCAGTTGGCCCCAGGCTCTCCCTTCCCTGGCAAAGCACAGTCCCAACTTCCCTCTATTATTTTTTTTTAAAGGATACAACTCCATCAAAATTTTCCCTGCACCAGTCCAAGATTTGTTTTAAGCGTGTCCTATGCTGCCCTCCTGCCTGGCTTTCACCAATCAGAGCAGAGTAAGTGGCAAAGAGGACTCCTTCTGAGGTAGCTGTGTCTCCATATCTAATCTGCAGAAAGAGAAAGAGCAGAGGGGCTCAAGACACTCATCCACAGTGCACTACGCCTGTTCTTAGCCCACAGCCCACACCACAGATTCTGCAGAGGCTGAGGAAGACCCCTGCTCCTGCCCTTCAAGAACAAAACCCAGTATGACAGCAGAACAGACAAAAGACCACTAGCAGCTGACATCTTTAGCACTTCTCCCTGGCGCTGAGATACAGTGATGACAGGGATTTAAAATGCCTGGCTAAGTTCTCCTGCCAATGTGTCAGCACATCTGGATGCATGGAGAGAAATGTGGAGACCACACGAGGCCTCCAATTTTCTGGCCAACTGAATTTGCTTCCTTCTCTTTTTTTAAGCAACAGTTTGGAATGTTCAATTATTTTGAATCCCTCCTATCTATTTTAATTACTTCCAGAAAATAATTTTCTCTTTGGCCAAGTGAGATCACTGCCTTACTCTCATGGATCCCACCTATAACAAAATAAAACATACAAAAGGAAAACAAAACAAAACAGTCCTCATCTAAAGAGCGTGGTATTTAAAGCCTCTTCATCTGAAAACAAATATCTCTTTCAGTCTCCTAATGGACTGCATTCAGAGGTGTTGAACACATGTGGTTTCCATCGACTTTGTAAGAGCTGTTTGCTCAGTGCTGCTAAAAACCAGAGGAGAGGGCTTCAGCAGGCTGGCCAGCAGCATGGCAAACACAGGCCTGGACCAGAGACTGAAACACAGGCTGAGAAGAGCTCCATGAACAACCACTGCACAGCTTCTGGTCATTTCTTTTGAAAAATAATTCATCCTCACCACTGGTGACTGGAAGGAAGTTTGAAACCTCTCTGATTCACCCAGCTCGGAGGAAATGCCCATGTGCACAGCACTGTGCTGGAGTCCCACGGCAGGCACCGACCTGCTCTGTCGTTTGTATTCTCTCCCTTTACTTGCATGTTCTGAAAACAAGCTGCCTGAATCCAGAGCTAGGAAAACTAGCACATGAGAGCACAGCACAGCCACATCAGACAGGGGCTGTTCCCTCAGAAGGACTCTTCAGAAATGGGGAAGAGCGTTCCAGCCCTGCAGAACTCTGCGCTTGTATGGAGACACAACGTGCTCCCGGCAGGAAACAGCTCTGAGCTCACAGTGCAGCTCCAGAGTGTGTAAAAATAGCAAGAGTCCAGAGTGGGAAGAGCATGCTGAGAGAAGGAAACAGCAAGCAGTTTGCTGTCTGCTACTGCCTGTGCTGCAGCCATGCAGAGGCAGAAGTGACTGCTGCTCTGTGCTCCGAGGCGGATCCATCTGACTGCCACCGTAGGTTGATTTTCTAGAACAGCATTACTTCTCCCCTCTACCTTATTCAAAGCATGCACAGGAATGTGGGAGGCTTCAATGTCCTTCAGGTCTCTCTCAGCATCATACTTGAGATCATTGGAGACACTGAACCTGCAAAGCAAGACGTGGGCCTGGTTATCTCCTAAGGAGAGAGTCAGGGCATGCACAGTGATTAATAGCTCTGACTAAAGCAATCGTAGGTGTATAAAACTGTTCCATTTCCCACTGCCCACACACCTCAACGTAAGATCCTACAGCAGACTCTGGTCTGGCACTTATGACAAGCTGTGTCTATTCTGCAGTAAAGCCCCGTACTCTAAGGGCTCAAGTCTGCACCTGAGAAGTCCATGAATATCCCTCCACCGACTTCAGAAGAGTAGGAAGAGGCTTCACACTGCACTCTGAGGAGTACACAATTTGCCGTTTCACAGTGATTCATTCTCCATCACCGCTGCAGGGGAAATATTCCCATTTCACAGAGAGCAAACAGTCACAAAGAGGTGGAAAAGGCTTACCCAAGGCCACAACATGAGTCAACTAGAAAGCCAACATCAGCATTAAGGAATTCCTTACTCCCAGATTCACACTAACTCTGAGGTCTTACGGGAAAAGAGGGGAAAAAAAAAAAAACAAAAAAAAAACAACTTACCAAAGAGCTTTTTTTCTCCCTTTAAGATAATTTTCAAAGATGATGCCTGCAACTGTCCTGCCCTTTCCAACTCCAGCACCGTCCCCAATGAGGAAGCCAGCTCGCTGCCCATTGGGTAATAAAACTTCATGTTGCTGCAAAATCAAGAGCAGAATTGGAAACTGAACTGGATTTGCCTCCTGCCAATTGTTTTCATGTAATCTAAGAGCCCTGCTTAACCCTTTCACGTATCTCACAGACATGAATTTCCTGCTCCAGGAATGGCAGAGTACCATGGTTGAGCTCAGAAGGCAGTTCATGGAAAAATCCCCCAGGCCCCAGAATTCTTAAGCACTCCCTCCTACAACAAAAGTCAAGAGCTCGTACATTTTTAGGAAGTAGACCCCACAGAAGTCCCTGGCTTTGAATAACTCGTCCAAAAGGCATTTAAAATGCCATATGCCAACGCTTCTGAAGGCTCACCTACACTACGAGTGATTTTAGAACACACCTGAACACCTGCTCATATTTCTAGCGTAAGAGATACAAGCTGAGGAAGGTGAAGCACATACCTGGCAGGCATAAATGATTGCTTCCAGCTGTAGTGCAGAGAGTGACCCTTTGTCAGCAACGGAGCACGGCAGAGAAAGGCTGTAGGTGATGTCAGGTGGGGGGACGCTGGACAGAGTGCTCGTTTCAACCACAAGGTCAGGGTGGTGCTTCCCAATCTTGGCTAAATGACACACACAAACACGTAAGAGAGAGACCTCAACTTCTCCATTCTCCTGGAGCAGCTCATGAAGGACTGCAGACCTCCTCATCTAGTCTGTAGCCTCAAACTACAGAAGAGACAAGCTCAGTGCCTGCTCTTCACTCTCTTTTATTTCACTGACATTTCAGACTGCCCAGAACAAGCCAAGCCCACTCTAAAAGCAGACAACAGAAGGTGTCCTGTGAAATTAGTGTAGCACCAACAAGGAACTGGTAAAGTTATCCTACAGAGTCACAAGCTTGGCACATGCTTTGGCAAATGCCACATCCTGCCTGCACAAAGATAAGGGAGCAGTCAGTTTGGTTGGTCCACAGTGGAGCTGAGAGCATTTCTCATACCCATGCCTGACACTCACACTTTGAAGGTATATATTCTGCATAGGTCTCAGTTTGCCCCAACTCTTCTGTTTCTTCCTCATCACCTTCATCCTCCTCTTCTGCAGGAGCTTGAGACTGAAAAGAAACAGCATTGATCACATGTTAACGTTCTCGTTGCAGTATGGATGTGGTATCAGACAACTGTCACTTAGTCCATCTCATCACAACCTTCAAACACAATTCGTCTCATTTATAGACTATGGCAACACAAGGAAAACCACCTGCAAAAGGCCACACTCAGGGGCTTAGCAAGTGCTTTAAGAGCTACTTTCAACACCTAGTCCATGAGAACTAGGGAATTTCAGGCTACCATCAGTTGTGCCCAACTGTGCTCTAATCTGACCCTGAAAAAAGGACCTAGACAAGCTCTCAGCTCTGCAGGGTACTTGGCAGCATAAAGCAAAGTTAGGCAGTTCCAGGAAGAACAACCCCTACTGACTGTGCTGATTTAGCTGGAAGGAAAGCACGGAGCAGAGCAAGGCTCCAGCACAGCGAACACAAGATGCTTCTGGGAAAGGGCAGTGACCTGAAGTGTACGTAATGACCCGGCTGACTTTCTGTCTCACTCTCCCTGAGGGGACAGTGGTAGAAATGGCTCTTCTCTGCGTTGTGACCTTACGAAGCTTCACACTGGAGCAGACGTCATGCTCACCTGGTAGCTTATGAGGAGTGGGGTGCTGGGGACAGCAGGAATGCGGTCGTCTGAACTGTTTAAGCCACTGAATGATCTGCTGGGTGAGAACAGCTGCAACAGAAAGGAGGCAGGTCAGAAAGCAGCCATGACCCTCCGCCCTCCAACCTCAGCTCCAGCAAATTAAAGTACAGAAACACAACTGTAAAGGCATTTGTGCTCTGTACTTAGACCTTATGCTCTGATGGCGCCAATGGGCTTTAATACTTTCTGCTCCTCCACGTCAAACCCTGGGGAGTAATCCTGAAAACTAATAAATCTTGCAAATGCCATACATGCCTTCATCAACACAAACACAGGGAATAACCGACTCGGGGAAACACATTCCTGCAAGGAGTGTGTAAATCCCCACGCGTGATGGAAGCTGCAGGGACACGTGTCCTCCCACACCATGAACACAACTGTGGGGCAGGAGTCTTTCTGCCAAGTAATAACCACACAGTATTAAGACAGGTCATCCCTAAGCACCACGTTCTGGATAGCAGCAGATTCTCGCTGACAGTTCACAGGTTTTATTCTGAACTACTGAGTCCAAGTGAGAGCTCGGGCTTGCTGATAGAGGAGAGAAAGGCACTGCTCTGGGGAGCAGTGGGTACAGGAGGGGAGAGCTACGTGGGAGAACTGGAAAAGCTGAACCAAGCTGCAACCAAAGCCATCCCTGGGAAAGCACTGAGCATTACAGAACTCAGACATTTTACGATCCTCTCACAAACCACCCCTTGAGGCAAGCCTTTACTAAATGATTTTGCAACCTCGCTTTCAGCATTAAAAACACAGTTCAAGGAAATTAAATAATTGCATCAGAATGCAAACATGGCTCAGCACTGACTAAGACCTGTCTGAGGTTGAGGACTGCTACGGACTGCCCTTGATAGCCAGTGCCTGCACGCCTCGTCCTGCCCCTCAGGCCCACCCGTGGACACCAGCACTGCCAGCAGCCAAGCCCAGGAACCCAGAGCACCCAGAGATCTGCCAGGCCCTGGTGGCTCCTGGTGCCAGCTTCTGGGCCAGGCATCGGCTGCTCGAGTCCGCCTGGCTCGTGCCGTGCCCGGGGAGCTGGGAGGCACAACTGAGAAGAACCTTTGTCTGCCCTCGCACAAACAAAATCCCGCTGGAATTTCCCGACAGTGAGCAAGGTCAAGCCAGCAGCTCGTGGCATCCAAAGTAATCAGCAGCTCCAACAGTGGCACTGCTTCAAGTCCATAGCCTGTCGAGAGCGCCAGACTTAGAGACCCTGCTCCACAGGCAGAAGTGAAATATGGGAAGTTCTTCAGTATAAACACTCTTATTATTTCTTTTTTTTTTTTTAACATTGAAAAGAAAGAAAAAAAAAAGAAAGAAAAAACCACCCTCCATTACTGGAAGCCTGAGTCAGAATTACCAGAAGGAAGCTGGACGGAAGAGCTATTTTCAGTGCCAACAAATCTGGAGAGCAGGTGAAACATCTCCACCTACAAATCTGAGCTCAGTACCGAAGTTGCTTCTTAGGCAAGAGAAAGGCTCTGATCCTGCTGCAGTGGAGGGGCACGCAGCTCTATGGGAAGGGAATGGAGCTCTGGTTTTGCAATGTCTTATCTTCAAAACATAAATCTCTACTATCCAAGCGCAGCAGTGCAGCCATGGTGCACAGCTTTTCACCTCAGGTATCTCAAAGGAAGGGACAGAACCCCCAGTGCTTCAGAGCATTCAGAACTACCACCAGAGCTGAGATCGCGCTGTGAGGACTAAGCCAGGTGGGACCAGGAGCTTTGCTGGGCGACACATCGTCCTGAGCTCAGACAGTTCCTTTCTCTACTCTTGTTCCACTCTCGATTCGATTTTCTTTCTCTAAAAGCATCAAGATATAAGAGGCACACACACCGTGCAGGAAAACGCACTCAGTAAAGCCACTGACAACTGCACAGAGATTTGGATCTTATCCCACTTCTTTCATCGTTGCATTCTCCTTTTGCCACATCTTGCTGTGACTTCTGTGGGGAAGCAGCAGCCACATCTGGCTGACCAGCCAGCTCCCCTCGGCATAACGACGACCTCCTCTGAGCTGTGAGGAGGGGCTCTGCTTTTTTGAAGTGTTTTAAATGAGTGAAATGGAGATAAACACGGCGGCGTGTCACCGAAGTTCCAGCAAAGAGCCTTCAGACGCGGCGCTTCGCTTCCTCTCTCTTACAAAGGGCTCTGAGTTCTCGTGAGAAAGCACAATGGATGACACAGACTATTTTTAAAAGGAATTTCACAACTTGACTACAAATGAAGCAAGTGTATTTTGTCTGCTAACTCCTGCAAATATTTAACCGTGGAGCAGCTCTTTCCTCCGTGCCCACTTCAGAAGCCACGCACGGAGCCAACACGTTGACACATCCTTATGGCAGCAGCTCTCCCTGCATGACACACAGACGTTTGGATTTAAAGAGGACACAGCCTGCACCTACGTGGATCTGTAAGGGGCTCTCACTTCTGGGATGTGTCCCACTCATCGTGGAGATGTCCCCATCAGCGGAGCTCTTTGGATCTGGAATCAGGAATTGAACTGCTGTGCAGGGCTGCTCGATGGCCCTGGGCACAGAGCTGCCCACACAGCTACAGCTGATCAGATGCACCGTATCCAAATGCATCATGCCCAGGTTTGCATGGCGTAGCCCGACTGATGCTCAGTTCCTCACAGTGGTTTAACTCTGGGTACCCAAAAACCAAAATTCCTGCTATTTTATGGAACGTTATGGTGGCAGGATGATGTGAGGAGAGATAGGGAAGGATTGCTGAAACAGCTTGTCTTGGTGCAAGACATCAGCCAAGCCTCAGGCTTGCACCGAGCATTACAGTAAGGAACCTCTCCTTTTGGCACTGCCTCCTCAGGATTTTACAACCAACCATTTGCTCATCTCCTCTTAGAAAAACAAAGGAGTATTAAAAAAAGGTAATAAATCAGCTGCCCATCACCAGTCCATCCAGCAAAGCATCTATCCAGCACCCTGCAAGTGAGCACCTCCCATGGAAAAATGAAAACGAAATCTCCTGACTGGGATGCACTTACACCTTGTCAGGAAATGTCAGGCTTAGCAAAAATAAGCAAAAAGCAAAACACAAACCACCATCTCTGTAAGCACAAAACACAGATAAGACAATGTTTAAAATAGCCAGAGGTTCTTTTCAGTAGGAAGTCGTTTACAAATGGAATTCAAAGGAGTTAATGGGCCTTATCTGAACCACAGTGCTCTGAAGGACAGCAAGGGGCACTGGGAGGGCTTCGTGGAGGATGTGGAGAGCAGCACAAAATGGGATGGGGACTCAATGGCCACTTCCTTGGTTCAAGCAGCTCAGCCCTCCTCCTCTTGACCACCTCCAAGATCAAACTGGTCCAAGCTACCAGACCACACGCTGACTACCTGCACAGCCCTCTGCAGCACAGTGGTGGGCCCCTGGTCTTCAGAACATTTATGACAGAAGGAAGGCGAGGGTACTCCCTGCCACCAATTGGAGGCACACTGAGTGTCAAGAGGATGCTGCAAAGGTCTACAAAGGTCATCAAATCTCATCAGGTTCAGCAAGAGCTCAAGCACCTGATTTAAGGATCTGTGTTGCTATTGCTCACCTAAGATCTCACAAAGTCTAAGGCAGATAGGAGCTCTGACTTCCCAAACCTCAGGCCAGGACCCTCACCACTAACCCACACTTCTTCAGTGCCCAACCAGTCACTGAGTCATGCTGGTATCAGTTCAGAGCAGAAATGCTGCTGAGTCTCTTGCTGCCAGGCTGTGACACAGAGGCAGCCTTCATTGTGGAAATACAGTCTGACACATTACTAACAGCAAAATGCAGCCTCTAAACACACAACTAAACCTCAAAATGCAGCACAGACTAAAGCACAGGTGTGTTACATTGCATTCTGGAGCATTCACGTTCATTTTTCTCCCCTACCATCTCTGTGAGACAACGATCCACAAAGTGAACCTGCTGCAGGGATGGATATTCACCATGACAGCTGAGACAGCAGATGTGCATGGTATCAGTTCCACCAACAGCCACAGCTGGGGGTTGCTAGAAGGGACTGATACCAGGTTGTGCAACAGTGAGTAAGCAGTCCCAGCAGATGAGGGAAAACAGACAACAGAAAGCTGGTAAAAATGCACAGAACTGCATGTTGCTCTCAGACTGCCAAGAAATCACGTGCCCAGCAAAACTCAGAGATGTAGGAGCTTGCAGGGATTTGGACTCACAAAGTAAACACAAACAATCGGTCTTAAATTGAAACAGTTTGGGTTTTAGTCACCGTCAGTAAAATATTTGCCATGGAAAATAAACATACGGTGGATGTTGCTGGGGACAGTTAATGATCTACGTCACAGTGTTTTTCCTCAAGTCCATCTCTTCAATGCTCCTGAGCTCCTGCTGCAGGCCACCCTGCTCAACGTTTCAGGGATATATCTCCTCGTATCAACACCAACTTCAGCCCTGCAGGGAGTTGTGCTGTGGGGCAAACCCCGTGGGACGAGGCCTGAGATGCTCAGTGTCTGATGGGAAGGATGGGAGAGAAGCACCCGTACCTCTGTTTTGTTTTGCTGTGATGTGTTTACATCCCATATGGTTGGCACATAGTTCAGGCTGTCAGCAGGCAAGCAGTCCTTCGCATCCACGATGTCAGAGAGGGAATCCGCAGGAGATGAGAAGAGAGAGTTATTGTTGGAGAGCTCATCGAGGTATGAAGAGTCCTGAAATGAAAGAAATGACCACAGTTAGAGGAGGTGAGAGGGGACCAGAGAGCTCCCAATCTTTCCCTTTCTGCTGTTAACCGAGCACTTTGTTGCTTTGCACTCCACAAACTCAGAAATTAACTTGTCAATGAAGACGTGCTCTGAGCAGCTGGTTTAAAATCTTGGTTTTTTGATAGAGTAGGAAGCATTGATTGGGCAGCAGTGGTGGTAAATGTTCAGGACTCAAGACTGAGCACACCTGCACACACACAGAGTTTTCACCAAGGCGTCAGACACCGCACTTCTGGGTCTGATTAGAACGGCCTCTGGGAGGTGTGGGGGGGGGGTGAAAACTTCTCAGTTTGGCATGTGAAAGACTCGCTGTTTTCTGGTGCTAGTACCACGACATCTTACACTTCTTTGATCTTGTGCTGACCCAATGACAATGTCAGTTTGAGTCATGAGGACTTCAGATCGCAAAGTGCCCCATCACTAATTCCTCATTCGGTTTTTCAAACACCGAATGACAAGAACTGACAGCCAAAAACCTATCTGCAACTCCAGGGCAGATCACTGCACCCCTCCTGACCCCACCACACCCCCCAGCTCTCCCCCCAGCTCATGGCTGTCAGGCAAAGCTCTGGTGACTGGAAAATGGGAAACATACTCAAGAAAGGGAGGAAGGAAGACCTGGGGAACCTCAACTGTCTGTGAAAAGCATAGAACAGATCCTCCTGGAAGACACATTAAGGCACATAAGGGATGAGGGGGTGATTTGAGCAAGCCAGCACAGCTTCACCAAGGCCAGGACATGTGTGACCCATCTGGTGGCCTTCTATAATGGAACAGTGGCATCGGTGGACAAAGGAAGGGCACCTGATGCCATCTACCTGCACCTGTGCAAGGCCTTTGACGTGGTCCTCCCACCACATCCTTACTTCTAAATTGGAGAGATATGGATTTGAAGGGTGGACTATTCATATTTGTCAGATAAGGAATTGGTTGGATTGTTGTGGAAGCTGTGGAAGCCACATCTCTGGAGGTACTCGAGGCCTGACCTAGAGGCTGGCAACCCTGCCACGGCAGGAGGGTTGGAACTGGATGATCTTTAAGGTCCCGTCCAACCTATGCGATTCTAGGATTCAGTGATTCTATGAGATACCACTGCAGGCTGGCACGAAGGTTTGTCTGCAGCTCACTGAGGAGCAATGCCCTTCGAAGCACCACACCAAAGCACTCAGTCCCTTGTTGGGGATGTGCCTGCACCCCAGAGGGATGCGTGGACAGACGGACAGGTCCTTCCTCCCCCCACTGTGTTCCACACCAACACACATCATCCCTGCAGCTCTTGCCAGGGGTTGGGACTGCCAGCACACAGCTGGCTCAAGCTCTGTGCTACATCAGATAACAAAATCAGTGCAGTGATTCTGCAGCAGGGCTGCCAGGAGAGCCGCAGCGTCAGACAGGAGGAGAAATCACTGCTCATTTCCAGTTAAAGGCCAATTCCGTACTACAAAGCAGAAAGGCAGCCAACGATTTTAAAAGTCACTTTGCCCCGCCTGACAAAACCAGGAACAGCTGAGCCTGCCTGTATTATTCCTAAGGGCTCCTGGCCAAGAGCTGGGCCAGGCTCCCTCCCAACTGCTATCAGAAGTTGCACTTAAAACCAACAGGACATGACCCCTTCCCCTTCTTGCTCAGCCCTGAAGAAGACAGCAACTGCTCTGAAGCTGCAGGTGCCTCCTGCAGTGACCTTCAGCCTCTCACTGAGAGCACTGTACATGCTGTATGGGTGAGATTCAGGCTGGCACAGTGAGATTTACTTTTTGTCCATTAACGTCAGTGCCCATTAGGGATTTGAAGGTGGAAGATGCCCAGCTAAGAGCAGCAAGGGGTGCATGGAGCCCCAGGCAGCTTGTTGCCTGCTGGTGTGAGCCTCATGGCTCCTGCTCCCTGAAATAAGGAAGAGGAAATTGGCCTTCAATTCAGAGGGAGAATGAACGGTATGAGTTCTGGAAATGACTTCAGTTGGTCCATCCTCTCGCAGCATTACAAAGCATTGGTCACAAAGTCCCCTGTCCGCCTTACCTCACTGAGCTCTCCTCCACAGAGCAGGGACACTCACAGCATGCTGCACCCCGAGAGCTGACAGCACATTTTGAGGGAGTTAGTTTGTCCCTGTTTTGACCAGTAAGAACTCAGCATTTTTCTCACTGGAAATACGAGGCTGTTGCAGTAGTTAGAGGAGGACGGACAGGCAGGCTCCAACATCTGCACTTGTGAAAACAGTTCAGAACGAACTGCTCGTGTCAGGGATGGAGTGTACAGAAGCACATCGTAAACCAGGGAAAGGATGATTCCCTGACAGCAAGGTGAGCACCCAACAGAGAGTTTTATAAGGGCTTAAGAGCAGCTGACACAGAGGTACAGCTGCTGGGCATCAGTCTTGGCAGCATTTTTTCACACTGAAGTTCAAGACAAATCAAAGTACCAGATGGGAGACAGAGGAACTGAAATCACTGTCTGATCTCTGTATCAGAAGGTGCCCCAGCGAGCAGCTTGATAAATCAATGCTAGCACTCACGTGCTGGGCTTTGAAACTGAGCACAAAGTGATCTTCTCTGGCACACGTTTCTATCGTCATCCCAGAACAGAGGTATGAAATGCTGAGAACAAACTCCCAGGAAAGACCAGAGAAAACCACGGTAAGAAAACAACACAGACACGAACCTCTTTCTCCCAACCCCGACCAAAGCAAAGCCTTTGTTAAAAATACTGAAAGAACAGGTGAAGCCTAAATACAGCAGCAGCATGTGTCCTAAAAATAACCGTGGCCACAAAGACGTCGGTATAAAAATGATTTCGTTGCTCACAATCCAGATTCAGAAGAAACAAACATCCTTTTGGCACAGCACGCTGTAGGAACTTCAGAAAAGCCCCATATATGCACAGGCAGATGCACATACACGAACACAGAGGTGCTGCCAGGCAAGAGAGACGTGTTTCCTCAGCAATCAACACCGGAGTTGTTTCAGGTAAGATGGAATAAGGAAATGAACAGCTGCAACGTACGCCATCGATCACTAGAAGGAAATCTTCTCACTGCCAAAACCCAAAGTCTTTCTGAAAACGGGGAGATCAACTCACAGCCTCTCAAGGGTTCGGCGCTCTGCTCTGCAAGCACTTCCCTCACACTCCTGAACGCAGCGTCTGGTTCAAAAATCAAACCCCTGAAAGCCATTACAGCTCCATATGCACAGATCGGATCCGTGCACAGCTCCTTTTCCTCCCCCATCTCGCAGTAACCACGCTCACACCGACGGGAGCAGAGTGCAGGAACACGGGTCAGCACAGCACAAAGCTGTCTGCTGCCCGCAGCACTTCACCTTCAGAGCTGCTCCCCCAAACCCCCCAGCTGCAGCACAAAGCAGGGACACCCGAGCCTGGAGGAGAGGCTGAAATGCCCCTTCACAAACAACAGCAACTCCAAGGAAGAGAAAAGCAAATGAAAACCAAGCGTTACCTTGAAGAGAGATGGGAACTTCAGCCAGAACTGCATTTGGGACATTTTAAAGCAGCATTCAGTTTGCTGCGGGCAGACCAGGACGCAGAGCAGGCAGGGAGGTGAACTTCTCAATGTACACCGGAGAAAAGTCTTCATTCATGACAGCAACAGCAGCATCAGGCAGCAAGAGAGTTCAGCGAGGCTTTTTTTGGACATGCAGACGAAAGGAGCGAAAATGGAGGAAAAAAGGACAGCCATGCAGCACGCCTGTCCTGAGCCCGGCGAGATTTGCATAGAGTGTTTAGTCATGAAGGAGAGTGCTCTTACTTCCTCTAAGTACGAGGGCTGACTTTCAGGAAATGATGCCTGCTTGGTAAGTCAGTGAAATTACTGGCAGTGCGAGGAGAATTACTGTATGTGGTGTAATTCAACCACAGATAGGCTGTAAACAAAGCTGCGCTGCGTGGCTGCGGGAGCATGGGGACCCGGCCCAGGGCTGGGGATCACACCCAGCCCCCCCCCAACCCCCCCCAGAGCTGGGGGGCTCAAGCAATGTAAGCAGAGCCAAAAGGTAACCAACAGGACTCGTTTTCTTCTTACTTTTTAAGAGCTGCATGCTTTCTTTTGTCTCCAAGATCTGCCCCACCCCACACACTGCAATTAAACATAAAAAGCAGCAGCCTCTCTGTTCTAGCTCATTGTTCTTTTTCTGCGTCCAGGAACACTGCCTCCTTTCTCTTTTTCCAAAGGCTTCCCTCTTAACTTCGTTTTTGATGACAGAGTGAACCAACATTTCTGGTGAGGAAGTTAAAAAGGCGTAGGAAGGGGCAGCTGAAAGGGATTTGGCCGTTGTGTTTTTAAGGGGACGCTGCCCCATTGAAGGCAGAGGGCAAAGGAGTGCATCTGCCAGAGTAGTCCCCTGCAAAAATAAAATGAACAGAGCTTTTCTGCCTGGCTTTGGCACAGGTGGCTCCAGCCCCCTGGGCTGCCCCGTGTGAGCTGTGACATGGGGCAGTGGGGCCTCGTGCCCAGCATGGCTGGAAAATCCCATATGGGAGGCACTTCTCTACACCAGGGACTTGGAGCAGGCAGTGGCAGAGGGCAGCGAAGCCTCAGGCAGACCTGCAAGAGCCTGGGGGTGACTGTGCTTTGTGCCACCAGAGGAAGAAGTGCTGCTCCCAGAGCAGTCCACTGCAGGAGGAAAAACTGTGTCCCAGGGCTGCAAAACCACGCCAGGCTGCAACCCTGCCCTGTGTGCACAGCAGCTAGGTGCACAGCTCAGCAATTCTGAGTAAGCCTTAATCACAAGAATCCATCCTGCGAAATACCTGGTCCAGGTTTGTACTCAGAAAGCAGAAAGGGAAAGAAAAGTACCCTCAGTCTGCAAGGACCTGTGCTCCCATGCTGCAGCACAGCTCAGGGCTGTGAGCACTGTCACCAGGCTGCACGAGCCACACTGGAAGCAATGTGTTTGGTTTCTGTTGGGGTGGAGAAAGGCAGAGGGTTTCCACTGCTACTTTTATCTGAATTTGATTGTTTTTAATTAGCCGGAGCTTGGGATAGGTGCTTTAATGACATGTTTGAAGCATTGCTGAAATGTTTTAATTAGTGACTCGCTGGTGACCAGCCTGCTGAGCGACTGATTGAACCAGCAGCTCTTACCTAAGACTACCAAGGTCTGGCTATTTATGCAGCCTTTAAAAAGCAGGTGGCTTATTTCCTCTTCCTCTTCTGTAAGCAGATAAACGAAGCAAAATGTAGGCAACAAAGCTGGAACACCGAACGGAAACAAGACACATGCCACTGCCTTAGATACCAGGACTGCTAAATTGATTTTGCAATACCGCAGTGATATAATCACAGAAGATAAGATAACCAACTGAAAAACCACCACCTGATATTTTAAGATCCCGTCCTAAGGGAGAAAGTATGCCACAGCATTTCCGTACTCCACAATTAATTCATGACCGTGCGTGCTGAATGGGGATGGGAAAGCAGAGTTGGAGCAGCGTTCACAGCGGTGGTTCGACTTACCGTCGTCTTCCACCAAAACCTGAAGTGTAAAACCCCGTTGGATGCTCTGGAAGGTGATCTTCACAGGTAATCTTCACCTGCCATCTTTGAATCACCAACCTACAGGACAGCTTGCTGAGCGTGCTGATGGTTTCCAGCACATGCTTCCTGAGCTTCTCGGAAGGCCGAAAGATACAGGATAACACTGCCATGCAGGAGAGGACCTGGCAGCTCATCACCCCCGAGCAACCAAAGTGGCAGGGCTACATTTCCTGCAGCTGGAAGGCACTGCATGAGGGCTGCAAGGTGCAGTGATTCAGGGAATAACAAGAACCATGTGAGATGGGGGAGAGAAGAAAGCATTCCCGTGGGAGGCACAGCTCCCAGTGATGGCTGTGGCTGGAGCACGAGCACTCAGGATGACCAGGAGGAGTGAGGGGTGTTTGTGACAGCCCCTCGGATGGAAGCTCAGCACTGCGGGCAGGGAAGCTCGCTCCATCACACTGACTCAGAGCAACTCTGCTTTGAATTAAAGGATCTATTTTAATACATTTCCCAGTGGTTTGCTATTAAAAAAAAAAATGCTGGTAATATAATTTAAGAGCGCTCCACGTTTCAGAGCAGCGCTTTTCCCGCTTTTGCTAGCTTTACAAAGGGGGAGGAAGCAGAGAAGAGTGCATGCCAAGAACTTCAGAAGGCAGTTCTGTCACTTCCTCTCCTGTCTGAGAGGGGATGCAGCACTCGAAGCCAACAAAACAGATGAAAACCAACAGGGCTGGAGGGGAGGAGGCACCTGAGCCAGCGATGGTGGACACACACACACACACAGTGCTCGGGGAATGCAGCTGCAAAGCAGCAGACGTGCAGTGGCTGCAGCCAGGTGGGACACAGCACTGCAATCACAGCACAGCACTCCACGAGGCCCCGAGGGTCCAGCACCTCAACAAAAGGGTTTGCAAAGTGCCACGAAGTCAGGCCAAAAAGCTGGCCCTGCAGTGTGAGAACAGAGACGTGGGCATGTAAAGCAGCGCGTTCCAAGTGCTTCAGAGCCATTAATTGTCTCTAATTGATTTTACTATCTGTACTCCCTGTAGACGTAACTGAAGGACAGCAGGAGAAAATTCCAGGTGGTTTCTTATTCCAGGAAACTCTTTATATCAGTCAGAACCAAATCCTTCATATAATTTAATAACTGCTACATTGATTTCTCTTAAATCACCACAGCTCTCAGCACTGAAGCGCTTTTAAAAATTAATACTTTTTTTAAGAGTAGGTTAATTCCCCCCTGTTTTAACAAGAAAGACTGATAAGGGATTGCGAGGGCTCGTGGCGAGAAGAAGGCTGGTTTATGATCACCACCACACCTGAACAGAGATCAAACAGCGTGAACGCATCTCTAACAGCACTGCTGCACCCCATGGCACAAGCCCTTCCTCCAGCCCAGGCACAATGCAGATCCCAGAGGGGTACCTGAGCTTCCTCTGCAGCCACGTGCACATTGAGCTGTTTAGCTGCAGGAGAAAAGGAACAAGCTTCAGCAGAGCTCACTTCAGAACTGCCACATCCACACCTTCCATGCTCACCAGGAGCTGCTCAGCCCTGCTGCTCCATTTCTCAGCGTAACTACACAACACACGCAGCCAGCAGAGGAGGTTCTGCGTGTGCAGGGAAGGGCTGCACTGGATAGACATAAGGAACAAGCTGAATCAAGTTAAGCAAAGGGAAACAGATGTTCCTCTGCTGTTAAGATAAGGCCTAGGGCACAGAGTGCAGCTTAGCATGCACACCAGCCTGGGGACATCAGGTACCAGAGTGTAAGTTAAAACCTTCTGCACTGAGTGCTTTGTTGGGACTATTAACAGCTCTTACTAGCAGCCACCAAAGCTAGCACAGGCGTAAAGAAGCAGAAAAAGGCCTCTGCAACAGAATTACATACAGGTGTCAGGCTCCCCGGCAACTCAGGACTTCAGGCTTTGAGGCTAGAGGAGTACACAGCAGAGAGGGAGGGCTATGGAAACCCAAGCCCTGCATCTCTTCGGGACCTTGACTCCTAAGGCTGCACATGCCTTCAGGAGATATTTTTCTTTAAGAAGATGACACCACAGGGTCTGTGCAAGACTTTGGCTTAAGACAGCAGTTCCCAGGATCAAGGAATGCTATCAGACTCCAACATGGTCTCATACATAACTATTTTCTAAACCTTAATTTAAGCCACTTGTTTATAAAAAGAATGCCAGCAGACCGGCAAGGATGAATCACCCAACAGCAAGCCAAAAAAACAAAAATATCGAGGAGGAAAGAAGTTCAAGTTCACATTAGGCTGCTCTGACCATCCAAATGAAACATCTTTTCCAATATGCAGAAGGTATTTGGTGAGGCTGCTGTCACACACACAGAAATCTCTTCTCATTCGACCCCAGTGGCAGCAGTGAGTAATTCAACTAAAAAAGAAGTTCCCAGAGCAATTAAGATGTGTGGCAACTCCCACTCACAGCATCCTCAGGCCAGCAAAGTCTTTACATTCTGAAGGCAGGCCTGAGGAGCTCTGGAACAAAACACAAAGAGAAGATGGGGAAACAAATGCTAGTGTCAGCCTTCCCATTCAGTGCACCCTCAGGTCCCTCAAACCCTAGGACACAATAATTCTCAGACCATAGGCAACAGGAAGCATTTACAGTGCAAACACCTCAGCAGAATCATCAGGCATTTGCTCTTCAGACCTTTTCAATCCACTTTCAGTATCATGCACATTGCTGGGAAAACCTGAAGAGAAACTGCTTAATGCAGCCTGAGACCAGGCTGGGACACTGCTGCAGGGTTGTGGTGGAAAGGTGACATGTAAAGGGATGGCCAAGCTTCAATCCAAATGAGAAATGGCATTTCCACTCCCTCCCTGTATCCCCCCACAGCACACGGGAAGCCCAGCACTGTAACCCCAGGCTTCAGCACTACGAATGATCACAGATTGGATTCTGGTATCTAAATAAAGACGACAGAATAATCTGTATTCACGTATGAAGACAGCTCGCACATAAGCACCCAATCTATCTTGGCTGCTCAGTGACCGCAGATTTAATCAAGAGACTCTTACCAAAGCACGCAGCAAACTCTTCATGTTCTCTCTTGGGTTTCAGTCCTCCTTCTGGCATGGTCGTAACAGCACAAAGCTTAACAGCTCCTGCCACTCCTGCCACACCAGGAAAGCACGGAAAAGACAGGTACTTTCCTGCACAGTCACTGGGGAAGACGTAATCACCCAAGCCGCTCCCTCACCTCCTGAATGGCATGTTTCAGCTTTCCAGGCAAATCGTTAATATTTAACAGTTTGGCAACTGGAACAGCATGAAATCAGTAAAATGGAAAACACTGCTGAAGCAAGGGATGGAAAGCCTCCAGAATGTTCCCGGATGACTCCAAATGAATGTCACTGCCTCCGGTCAATTGCCTGCTCTCTAGGAGATCCAGACTCCAATTTTGGCTCCTAGCAAAAAAAAAATCAGCAGCTTTCGTTTGGGTAGAAAGCGCTCAGTTTTATCAATGAATCTCCACATCAGCACCAGTGTCAGAGCACACGCAGCAAGCCCTGTAGGAAGCTCAAGGAAATCAGGAACTGAATGTTCAGAAAGGCTGACCTGGAGCTGTACCTCGGCATAGCAGAGGATGACTGAAGACTGAACGCCTCCGAGAGGCAGGAGAGCACAAGACAAGTGCTGCTGCACAGCAGGGGCACAGCCACACAGACTCTTTGTGACATGCCACACTGCAGCAGCTCCAGGCAGACTGCACACACCTCAGCAGAGCAGCTTCATACTGGAAAACAAAGCTCTAACAAAAGTTTTATTTGGTGTTCCTCAGCTTCGGAGCACACAGGTTGCTGTGGGTTATCCAGGAAGTCCCAGGTAGAGCTCAGCGCACATGCTTACCAAGAACCACCAAACAGAACAAAACAAAACGTTCAGAAATGCTGTTTTTCATGGGAACAAACATATATGGCACTACTGAGTGCGACCTGGTACAACATCTGAGCAAAAGAGCAGGTTTGGCTGTGACAGATTCAGAGATGGACACCTCCCTGTTGCTGTACTTGAAGCTACAGAACTCTTGCAGGTACAGTGCAATAGGTGCAGCCTCGCAGCAGTTGCCTTGGAAAAGGACAAAACAAAAGCGTAACTGCCTACAGTCACCGTGCTCCATTCTGCTGTTTCCTCTCTAGAAGCACGAGAGCAGCAAAAGAACTTTCCATATTCCTGGAAATCAACTGAGATTGTTTTATGTCCTGATTGTTTCAGAGCCCTTCTGCCCTTCTATCACAGAGCCACCATAAAGCAGCACCTACTTTCCAGACAGAATCTTCAAAACTTGCTCTTGCCAAGTTGGCTGAGATCAATTTCTGCACACAGCAGGGGAAGGAAGCTGACTGACCGCTTACATACTAGAAAATACACAAGTTAAAGAAATAATGAAGCCTCTTTCCCGTTAAACCCATCAGCCAAACTACACAGACCTGCAAGCTGAGACCTGCGAAGAAGACCCATCTCCTTCTTCCCATCACGGTCTCTAAAATGGTTTCCACAAGTTGATGAGATCACATTTCTGTCTCATTCCTGCCACAATTAATTCTGCAGGAGGCAGAGATCAATGCTACTATAATTCATCCGTTCATCTGGACCACCAGCACCTGGTGATCGACCACACTGGGGCAGCAGATGAGCCACCAGCACAAAGCACTCCCAGCAGCTTTGCTCAAGGAGCTCAAGTTGGGCTCTCACATCGGGGGCTTACCTTAAAGGGCTGAAACCCCAGCTCACACAAATCCAAATCTGCAGAAATCAGTCTCACAGAGGCTCAAATCCTCTCTCTCCCGCTAAAACAGAAGTACAGTCAGCAGGAATTACTATATCTCCCTGGTTAGGGACATGCATCAGTTTGCTGTTTCCTACTGCATAAATAAATTTCACATCTTATTGCTGAATAAAGCTCTCTTTACAGTCAAACTAATCTTCTCTGCTGAATCAACTGAGCCCACACCCCAGCGTTCACAACACCGCATCCACTGCGGATCAAGAAGCCGAGGCATCTCCACTCAACCACGGAGGAAGAAGACACAGATTACAAAGGCAAAGGATTCTGTTTACATGTGTCCTGGCACTCAGCATCACAGAAACGAACATCCAAAAGCTCGCAACAGCTCACCAGGGCTTACTGGAGCACAAAGGATGCTCATTCTGCCCCCATTTACCCTCATGCTGTTCTCAGCACCTCTGGGCTACATCACAGGGCACACTTAGAGTTGGTTGTGAAACGTCTAAAAAGGTCAATCTTCGCCTTAATGGAGAAGAGGAAAAGGAAACAAGCTCAGCTCCATTTCACACACACCCAGACAATGCCCGTGTGCTTATCTGTCACACCAACTCACAAACACGAGGCAGATCAGCTGCGATGTGCAGATTAGCTGGTTCCCACACTCAGAGGAAGCTTGGCTCTGTCGGTAAGCTTCTCTGTGACCAGAAAAGAAGTCTGACTTATAGACAGTGTGGATGAAGATACTGAACATAAACCACGACTCTGCACACCTTAAAGTTTCCTCTGAGAACCTCTGGGCACCTTGGAGGCTATAAGGTCCAATCTGTCATTAATTATGGAGCCCACAACAAACCTCTTCATCAGGTCACAGTAAGAGACCTTAAGTAACTAAAAAATATCATTGCTCTGATATTTCTATGTAAGGTCCTTGAAGCATCATCTACTCCAAATGACTACTCTGCACAGAGCTTGAAGCACACACTGCTCCTGCAGCACTGCCACAGCTCTGTTCCTTCTCATCCTTTGTCAGCAGGGAGAGTCACACCCATGCAGTGGCTCAGTCAGTGGGTGCTCTGATTCTCCATCCGTATTCTTTCACCCTGGCTGCTTCTCCGAGTTGTCTGAAGCACAGCTCTGCCTGCCTGAGGGAGGATGCCAGGCTTCACCTGCCCATTATCTGCTCCCCTGGTCATCAGCACAGTGACTTACTGAGAGAGGAGGGCTGGGACTGAGGCGTCACTCAGTTTGGTTTGCAGATTTACTATCTGCAGATGCTGGGTTAAAAACAAAACAACTACTGCAAAGAGCATGCACAGCCAGATGCTGCTAATATCTACATCAGCTCCTAGAAGGGATGTAGTTAGTTCCTTCTTTATTCACAGCCAGCACTGTCAGATAAGCTGTTTTCCAGTTGTTATTAGCTAATCTTACTGTAAGAAGTTGACAAAAACAAGTGAAACACTTCCAAAACTGCAGTAAGACATCTTCCAGCCCAGAGGGATCCCAAGGTGAGGATGCCTGTGGGTCCTCCCATGGGATGCCAGATGAGCTAGGGAGACTGCTCCCTCCACACTGCAAAAAATGAACTGGTTGGGATCTCAAGTTTGCTGGGCACTGAACCGATGCAATCCTTAAACATCCACTGGTCAGGAGTGCACCACTTCTAATTAGCAACAGACCACATGCAACATTCACAAGCGAGGGAAGTTTTAGGAGGCAAATGCTTTAACTGACTGAAGCATTTCCAACTTCACACTTACCTATACCCTCCTGCACAGTCATTCTCCCGTGTACTTTCTGTGTTTACATTTAATATCGCTTTAAAAGATGAGCAATCGTATCACAGGTAAGCTCCTACCAACCCCACAGACAGCTGCTGAACTGCTGAGAACTGACCCCAGTTACACACACCTCCGATCTAGTACTGGACAAATTTACGACCTCTCTTCCTTTTCCCTCTACACCACAATCCTAAAAAACCAAAACCCATCATCATAAAGCACTGTTTTCCCCAAAGCCATGTACTCACCTGAGGAAAATCACCATTTTTTGGTAAGAAGTCAGTGGGGTCCACAGATGCATAGTTTGTATCCAAGAAATGTGGTCTGCTGATGGGATTCATACAAAAATCGTGAGAGGAATTAAAATATTGCCTGTAAGGAAATGGGAAAAGCAGTTATTTCCTGTCGGCCCTTAGCATTCCTCAGGTTGCTTCAGACTCCGTCAGCAGCAGCAAAGGGGCAATTATGGGATGACACACACAAAAAGTTGATTTAGAAAAGCTAAGTTTATTCGGAAGAGATATCTGTGAGGCAAAATCAGACATCTGCAGGATCTGCCTCAAGATTGAGAATTCTGTTCCTCAGCAATTTGCGTGGACTAAGAAGGATTTCACAGAAAAGAAGAGTCCATGGGACTAAATGTTTTAGCCCTGGCAACAAAGCAGAACTGAGGCTCTGAGGCATCCCAGCACCCAGCACCTGACGGTGTGATGGAAGCTGACAGTCACACTGTGTACGGACAAGCATAGAGTTGCATGGAAATATCACACCCAAACCCCTGCTCAGGTCATAAAAAATGAGGCAGTCCTCTCTGCAAGCAAGGCTGGGGGCTGGGACAGCCAACAGCACCTTCATACCCCTGCAGGGACCTCCACCAGCCACAGAGCTCAGAAAGACAGATAGAAACTGAAGGGTTAGGAACATGCAAGCCCAGACAGAACTGTTAGTCCACACAGAGATGGGTTTCAGATGTAACTGATTTTACCTTGTCACAAGGCAAAACCTCTACCAATCTAATACAAGAGAGAAAAGCAAAGGTCTTCTGATCAGCCCCTCCTGCCTCCCTGCCCCAAGCTCCAGCTTCCTATGAGCAGAAAGGACGGAAGAAAGGCAAAAGAGCAATTCCCTTCCTCCTTCCCAGGAGCTCTGTATTCCATGGCTGTCCTCTGGCTTTGCTGTTACACACATGAGTCCTTTCTCTCTCCTGCAGCAGCAGGAATGTGCTCTGTAATCCTTCCCGTAAGGGCTGTGCACTCATGCTGCTTGGGCAATCGCCACCCAACATGCTTTCATGCTGGAATCACTGAAACGTTTCACCCCATCAGACTGTTTCCTCTTGCGGCCAGCTGTGTGCTCTCCACAGTGCCAAGGTTACAGAACTCAGAGCAATAAGCTTTAGCAAGGGGAAGGAGAAGCAAAATTGAAAAAGAAATACCATCCAGGAACAGAGCTGGGGATGGCTCTGCTGCTGAACTGTACGCAATTAGGACACGTGTGGCTAGCAGCTCACCACCACGCTTATACTTGCACACGTATTTATGTACAGGCACACTTATCTGCTCATTTTTCCTCCTTTCTGCATCATTAAAGACAGAATCCTCAACCCATTCAGCCCGATTAAAATCTGTGTACAGATTCTGGGAAGTAAAGTATTTATGGAGACGGAAGGGCTTGATTAAAATGCTTTCCAGCTGAAACTGCTGTGTTCTCACACTCTCTCCTCTGCACAAGGACAGAGCTTGGCCAGCACTTAACAAACCAACCAGGGAAACTATTTTAAGAGAAAAACGATCATTGCCTCCTACCTCCCCAGTGCCTCATGGGCTGGATAGGAGTCAGCCAAGGTAACAGGAAGGAAACCAAGATAGCCCCAACCTCCCTGGCCTGAACTGCTGTGGAATGAGCAGTGCTGGCATGCTGCTTTGTTTCCTTTAACCTTGGTTTTGAAATCTGTGAGTGCGAGATGCACTTCGTTCTTGCACTGGAGAAGCACTGTGCTCTTCAGGCAGAGAGTGCTGCATTTGCTGTGATGCAGGAACCTGCTGCAAGCCCCCAGAAGGGGGATGCTTTACAGCACCTCAGCAGCTCCCACCCCACCACGTTCCATGGGAAGCCAGCCCCTCCAGTGAAACCACACAGCCCAAAGGAAGGAGTGCTGGTCTTCCCCTTCTGTTTGTCACAGATAATCTGGCTCAAGAGCTCAGTTTCCATCAGGTTACATGTGCCAACCCAGTGACACCTCCTTCAACAGGTATGGATTTCTCTCTGCCCCAAAGCAAGGCAACGAATAAACCCAAAGTCATCTGTAAGGAAAAGAACATCTAGAAACATAACCAGAGGGACATCTCCGTGTAGGAAAGCATGAAGGGAAGCACACAATGTTCAGAACCCAACAAGCACACAGCCTTACAGCAGCCATGCTTCCTACCCTTCTGTAAGGAATAAAGCAGAGAAATTCTTTCATCCCTGAGCTCTGGGGCTTTGTGAGCTGGGCGGGGAAGCATCTTGGGATTATATCCATTTCAGACAATTGCTTTAAAGAGCAAAGCTGCTTTTTTGCTGCCACCCACTCTAAATATAGAAGCAGCGGAACAGTCTGGTACAAGGCAAACCTGAGCTGCAACCATTTGATGTCCATCCAGCCAGCGGGTCTCTGGGTAAGGCTATTCCAAAAGAAACTTGTAGGGCATTTTGTTTGCTTGATCTTTAATAATTGTAGTAAAAAACACACAACCTGTGTTTTCAACAGCAGGAACCTGCAGACGGGCCCTCACTGGAATCCACACCTCAGGTGAGCCAGTGCAATCCACATCCCTCCCAGGAGGTGGGCTTCCATCCCTTGATAGCTTGCCATAACCTCACACCAGCTGCTCATCGATGTGTTCAGTACATCTGAATCCCTTTTGGGGCCACGGTGCAATCTCACTGAGTATCTGCTCTGGGGACTTCGGCCAGGCTTTATGCTCTGATGGTACAGTCCACCACTCAGAGATGCAAGCTCCATATTTCCAGGCAGCAAGCAAGTAGAGTTCACAGGCTGCCCAGGTATTGATCCTGGAGTTGCCTGTTTTAGAAACCACAGAAGAAATCTTTGCTCCAGTTTTTGAGAAATACATTTTGTACGTGTGTGACACTGCTTTCAACAGCACCAACTGTGCTGACCTAGAATTCCTTGAAGGAAGGGAAGTATTGGGCTGACTGCTGCAAAAATCCCAGCTCCTCAGGGACAGCTGCCCTAGAAATTAACCCAGCTCCAGCTCTTCCCTACAGAGGATTTGAATGCCTTTTGTTCTTCCAGAAACGTTTAATACACTGTTTACATTTTCAGGTTAAGAAAGTCTGAAAGAAAGAGGCAAGCTTTGGTATCTTTTAAACAAATTCTCTAGCACGAAACTACTGAAAAGAAACAGGAAAAACCAGCTCTGGGACAAAGCTGTTGCCATGAGAGTAAACCATGTTCAAACACAGCCACTCGCAAATGAGATTTCAGGATTTCCACCTATGACATCCCAGCCCTGTACCCCACCTCTAGAGATCCAGCTGCAGTTTTCAAGCACAAAAGGACAGAGCTCTTTATTGGTCCTCGAAACAGATACAGAAAATTTCACCTGAAAGGTCACTTTTACAGTTACCAGGGTATGAAAAACAAGAAGCTAAAGATGAAGTCTGGGCTGAATTCTCGACCAAATAAAGGCTACAATGAGCCTCACTTCCTAAAGAAACGGTAACAAAGTCAACGAGTTCACATTTGCATTAAAAGCAGGCACGTCTTTGAAGGATAAAGGCCACAACATTTCCAGTAGATTAGACACAAACAGCAAAGAGCAGCACTGGAAAAGAGGAAAGCAAAGGGCAAAACCAGAACAAATAGTCAAAGGAAAAAAAAGAAAACCAACACAATAGACAAACAAAATCTAATCCTGTGGTTTGATACAGCAGAACAGAAATTCTGTTACAGCTCTCTTGAGAATTCACCAACTGTAATTTTACAGGAATCATGCTCAAAAAGGATGCTCTTTTCCAATCAGAGACAGGCCTGCTAAAAGCAGATACTGAACTTCTCTGAAAAGTCCTCCTGATCTCTCACTTTGGGGAGTTAACAGACAAGGCAGAGCTCCATGCAGCACCTATGGGACAGATTCTTCATCATTATACACCAAGACCTGCCCTGTTTCACTTTGCAAGCTGAGGAGGCCTAGGCACGTGAGAAACAAGCAGAACTAACTCAGAGACAAAAGCAGTCTCACCCCTCTGAACACAGAAGCCGACTATCACTACTGACAGCCAGGCTGGAACTCGGACACTCATGAGGATGAATCCCTGCTCTGCAGAAACATGCAGCAATCCATTCAGGAAGGAGGTTAAACTAAATCCTCAAGCTCCAGGAACACAGTATGTTATCAAACTCTCCTCCTTTTACCTTCCTTCCTTCCACCTCTGACCTAATTAAAAACATATCCTGTCTCTGTGCCACTCCCCACATTCACAAAGAAACCAGAGCAGCCATCAGCGTCACCCAGTCCCAGCAGAGTCCCAGATGGCACAAGGCCATTTTACCTCCTGCCATCCCCAGTGTTCATTCTTCTGCTCCAGGACAGAGATACGTCACAAAGGATGGGAACATCATTCACTGTCATATATAGATCCTCCCCAGATGCTATTTGCAGCATGTGATCTAGGTGATTTTCTGCACGGGGCAGCTTTACTTAGGAGGAAGACACAATTTCTCACACGAGCTGGTTTCTCATCACCTCACACCTTGGTGGAGTGAGCTTATCAGTGAAAAGTATCAGTTATAACCTGAAGAAAAAGACAGACTCACAAGCCCCGCATTGCAGTCAGGGGTTGTATAAAGTTTTTCAACAAAGACATGAGATTATAGTATTTGCCCAGTTTCCAGTCACCTACACAGCAATAGATTTAAATGTCACTTCACACAAGTCTGCCACCAGTACCAGCAGTTTGTCCTTTCTTGTCTGTGCTATCTGCATGAAGTTACAGGTGAACAGTGAATTTGTTCAGCTGGACTGTGCTAATGGGGTGTTCTTAACAACTCCATTAGTGTAACAAATCCAGGAAGAAACTAGGCTGTTCCTCTCTTGCAGCAGCCACCAGGTTTACCAGAAATCAAAGCTTTGTTGTCTTTGTGTTTTGTCTTTTTCCTTTTTTCAAGTTGTTTGCTGCTTTTCCCAAGTTGTATCAGTTTTTGAAATGCCTCAAGATGACTGTGATGCAATTATTTCCCCATCAGTTAGAGAAATAAACAAGGAAAGCACTAAGAAACAGTTGAATCACAGGGTGTGCAAGAGCAGAGGAAAATCGTATAAAGGAGAACAGCACTCACTGGTTTTCACTTGGGAAAGATGAGGTTGGGAAAGGAGTGGGATAGCAGTCACTCCACGAGTCAGCAGCCAGCATGGAACTCTGAAAGCAGAACGCAGAACAGTCAGAGCAGAGGACCAGCACTACTCCAACCCCAATTCATTTTCCCACTCCCCCACGCAGTGCCCACGTATGAAGCACCAGGAACTTGGTGAGAAGGGCCTCTTTTTTTCATATTCCTCAATGTGGGAACGTGGGAATAATTCAAACATGATTTATAAACAGAGAGCTGTGGGGACGTAGAGGCATTTCTGGGGCAGAGGATTGCTTTTTGCCCTGTTCAGAACAAACACCTCCGGGATTCGGTCTTGTTTCAGAAGCCATGCTAGGACAAATACAAGCCTATACATCTCTGCCACTCTCAAAAAAGACACAGGTGGACCCAAACACAGCTTGAGTATCTCTCAGTATGTCTCAGAGAGAGGAGTAACATGGAAACAAAGTTCATGATGCTGCACAAAGCCCTTTCCCTAGCAGCCTGGCACCTCCCACCACGTAAAGAGGGATCGTTTTAATCACAGCTGTTTTTTCCCCTCCCATTTCAAAAGCATTCAACAGCCGTCACCACAACCCTCCAGCATTCGCCATCAATACTTCACTGAACACGCCCTGGTCAGCTGCCTGGTACACAGCTCCTGTACAAGGACTCCCAGGATGCAGTGGCGGGGACTGCTGTCTGCACCCTGCCCAGACTCCCCCTGGGGGCAGGGGGACGACCCTGGGCATCATCCCCCCCACCCCCTCCCCAGGGTCACCCTGCAGCCTCACCTCCATGGGTGGCATGGTGAGCGGGGAGCAGAAGCCAGGGATGCTGCACAGGGCATCTCCTGCGGGCTGCTGCTCACGCTGAGGGCAGCTCTTCCCCCCATCCATGGCTGCGTGTGCTGAGGGCATCAGCCTGTGTCCTGCATGAAGTCCTCAGGGCTGGGGGAGCAGGCTGCAGAGCGGCAGGAGGCTCTTTATCTGTGCTCCTCACCCCGCAGCATGTCCTGCGATGGAAAAGAAAGACACGTTTATGGTTTGGGAAGAACAGAGGTGTTTTACTGGGAAATTGAGCTCTCAAAGATCACCACCCCTGGAATTCACCCACATGGTGATGTTGCAGCAAGCACTTCTCCTGCCCCAGCGCACACACCGTGCACACATCTGGCAGACTGTCGTACGTCTGTGACTTTTGCAGTAGACTGAGTGCTGGATTTTAGCTTGAGGAATTTTCTTTTCAATACACAAAAAGATTTTGCACTTCTCAGCAAAGTCTCCACTACAAATGATCCGTTTCCCAAGACCACTCATTTGCACAGCCACTCATGCTGGCTTACTAAGTAACTTGGCAGGCTTGAGCTGTTAGGAAGCAGCTGAAACGCCACACAAAGGCCGGCTAGATACCCACATGCCACCAGTAATCAGCATCTATTAGCACGCAGGCACTTAATTCAGCCCAGTGAATGCCAGGTTCAGTTCTCACAGCCAGAAGAATGTGAGCCATGGTGGGACACCACCTCTCCAAAACAGCCCTGGCACCACTGACAGAACACACACAGCCAGCACCTCTGGCTCCGTGAGTAGCTTACACAGTGCTGCCCGTGGCAAAATAAAAGCTTTTTCTCAGCCTGACACTGTTTGCCATCCACCTTCAGTCCAAAGAGGCTCACATGGATGGAGCAGACAGCCCAGATCTCTCCCTCACTGCTACGTGCAGCAAAGTGAAACTGCATGTTACACTCCTATCACTGTTGACCTAAGATACAAGAACTCACCAGCTGCCCCTTGCTCTCCCTGCTGCCAGCAAGCACAGAAAAGCAAGAGAAAAGCGCACATCTTCCTCGGTCTACCCTCTGCCTCCCACAACTCCGCTGCCAGCACTGGTTAATGAAACTTGCTAACGCATCTTCCTCGAGCTAGAAACACCAAGCAGCACAAACTGAAGCTGCAACTTAAAAGTACAGCAACTTCGGTCTTCAGAAGACACTGTTTGCTGCAAGGAGTGTCTCTGAAAAGACACTTCTGAGTCAGAGTCCCTTTAAAAATAAAGTGACCCTTCAGCCAACAGCATTATTTCTGCATTTGGAATGGAAAGTGAAATTCAAGTGACTGTTTGCTCCTGTCCTTGGGCAGCAGCTGTCAGGGCAGGACAGCTCTGGGAGAAGGAACATCAGCTCGGGAGCCTTCACATGGAAGCTCTCTCCCTGGGAAGGCACAGAGGGACAATGCCTCCAAAGAACGATGCTCATTCTGCTGCAAAAAAGCATGGCCAATTTTAATTAATTGCTAAATGAATAAATACTCTTTACCAAGGCCCGGAATCACCAGGATCCTTTTCAATGACCTTATTTCACCATAGATTTGCTGCGGTCTCATTCTTTTACTACCAGAAGTGTTTCTTTTTATTGCGCTATAAAATCCACACTTGGGCTTTATAGTCCATAAGCCCGGGAGCAAAAGTAGTTAAAAACACTCCACGAGCACCCCGGCACCCTAATTAACATACTGGCCTCAGGCCTCCTGATTTATTAGCCAAATATCATCAGCAGGGTTCCCAAAAAGCAGCCTGCCCACCGTGTGCAGCCCTGCAGCCTCATTAGGGTCTGCACACACACAGCCTTCCCCAGCAGCAACCCACTCAGAAGCAGGAACCCCATTCACACATAACAAAGTGCTGATGCTGAAGCATAAATCTGCTTGAGGAGACACCTCCCAGACACAAAGGGCTGTGGATGGATCCCTTGGGCACAGCTATGCTCCTGTCCCACCTATAGAGCTGCTCTGTGCAGGAAAGATTGGGGCGACATTAAAACATTCAAGGAATTCTTCCTCCTGAAGCACACACTTTATTGCAATACAGCTTGCAAACGGGGCTGCATAAATGCAGACTTCGACGTCCAGCCCATAGTGAAGACATGCAGGAAGAAGGTTCTGTCAGCATGAAGCAAAGCAGTGGAGCTATCCTGGGAGATGCTTTTTTTCCCTCACACTTCTGGGGTTGCTTTCTTCTTTTGCTTTCTATTTTTTCTCTGATGCCACAGGGTGGTCGACAAGAGATTCTACGGAGCTTTTATTTCTATCTTAGGAAGGAAGTGGTGAGAGAAAGGCTTAAACACAAAATAAGAGAAAGGCTTATCATGGCTCCACAACGCAGGTGAACTGAAGGGTTGGCTTAAAGAGCAGCTCTGCCTCGACCGTCCTCAGCCACAGCCCTCCCCACTGCCCTTCCCACTCAGAGGGTGTGACAACAGGAGCCATGCTGACAGTGCTGGGACACCCAGACCCCCCCACAAAGCAGCAGGGAGCAGAGACCCACAACAGGGATCGCTTGCCACCTCCATCAACCTGCTCCGAGTCCCCCAGCCTTCCAATCCGGGCAGACTGAAAGGAACACAGAGCAATAGAACAACGTAACAAAAAAAATCCAAGATTTTATTCAAATTCATAGAGCTGCAAATGGCACAAACAGCTTCCCTTTGTAGATCACTTCAAATGAAGTTCGGCTGCTGCTGAGCAGAGGTGGGGAGGAGCGCCGACCTCAGGGTCAGCATCACAGACACACTTCAGAGATATCGACGTCCTCTGGTGCCTCTAAAACACTGTCCCCGTTCTCACCAGAGAGCTCTGGGATTTTATTATTTTTTTTTCCACTTCTTCCTTCCAGTTTGTAACAGCTTTCAAGAGGAAATCAGAAGCAGTTATATTCCCGTAACAGCTGTAGCAAATAGACAGCTTTACTTCTACATCCAAAGTAACTTATAAAGGGGAAAATCAATAGCAGCACTTGTGCCTGCTCTGCATCCCTGTGCAGCACCAGGTCTCAAGGGCTGGATGCATGGCAGACTACAGCAGCCTTGGATCATCCTTAGGAATACTCCTGCACAATAACCCAGACCCAATCAGCAAAATGAAGGAAAAGGGCTTACTTAAAAAGTGCAAACTTCAATGCTCCAGCAACAGTCAGATGGTAAAGGGCAATGTGGAATTGCTCAGAGCAGCTCTAATTCAGCAGCAGCCCAGCAAGCAGGAGCGTTTGGTTGGGAGCCCCAAGGAATGCAGAGACAGTGAGCGATGCCCAGACCCCAGGGCTTCCCATCTTGCCCCCTGGATCACACTGAAAGGGACAGATTCCCTCATTTCCACATCCTAACAGTAAAAATGGACGTTTGCTGACTATCAGGTTTTCACCATTTCTACTCCATAAGCCTTAACGAGCAGCGTGCCACCACCAGGCTCAGGAACCACAAACTGACTGTGGCTTTTTATAGAACTAGAAAAGAAAATGCAGGATCACGGAAAGCAGTGACCTCAAATCCCAGGGCAGAGCTGCTGGGGCTGAAGCTGCTCCGGCTGCAGCACGGCCCCATGCAGGTCCTGGGTGCCAGGAGGTAACGCTGGCAGCATCCAAAAGCTCCCCATACACTTCAAAATACAACTGCTATACAACTAGACTTAATTTCTGGATGGTTGCACTGCTTGTTGTATAGAATTAGCTGAAGCATGCCATTGTCATCACTACTTAGGAAGTAAACAACCAAAAAAAAAAACCACCAAAAGAACCAAACAGTGGAAGGATAAATCCCTACGAACTGCTGGAACTGATCTTGCTTTGCGTAATTGTTTTTTCATTTGTTGCCACAAAACCTATAAAAAATATATATATATCTAGTTGCAAAAAATGAATGAAGAGCACAAGTCGCAAATCTTGACACCCTAACAGCTTCCAACCCAGCAGAAGTGCTCCGGAACCACTGAGGACAAGGCTCCTGTCACCAGCAGTCATGGTAAGGAAGGCAAAAGTGGGAAAGGAGAACAGCAGCACCCGGGGCAACCTGGGACAGAGCGAGCTGAGCCCCAACAACAAACAGGTGAAGCCCCCAGTGCTGCGTGCACTGCTGAGAAACAGCAACGTGTCCCTCCTGATGTGGGGTGATGGCACTCAGCAGTGCTTACACAACCAAAGCCCTGGGCTGGCTGCTGCTCCACCAGGCAGCTGGGGCTCATAGTGAAACTGCTCCTGCCGAGCGTGACAAAGCCCCGCGAGCAATCGTGAGTCATTCTGACTAAGCTATAGGAGCAATTCCTATATTAGTAAGTTTGCTTACAGGTTTGCTATTCAGCCCAGGACACAGGAGGCAGGAATTCCTCCTGCCCAGGTGTTACGGACACCACATGAATTTTATCAGCCTGATCTTTGTAGAAGTGTACAACTGCAGGAGCAGTTTCAGACTGGAAGCACACAGCGATCCGTCCTGCAGCAGTCAGCACCAGCAGCACTGTGGTGAGGGCTCAGCACACAGATACCTGCATCCAGGAGAGGTGGGAGCCCACAACCTGCTCAGGACAGGTGAGCACTTCCTCCTGGTTGTATTTCAGCCTTTGTTATTTACTCCAGGTGTTCTATTTTAAAAGAAGATAGTCAGGAAACCGCGGGCATGCTCAGAACAGTCAAAGCTGAACCAGATGAGCATTGAGTTACCATGTACCTGTAAGAAGAGAAAGGGTTCTGAAATGTGACCCTGCTCCTCTCCTGATGCAGCCAGACTCCAGTGCTCTGCTCCACCTGTGTGGCTCCCCAGGAGCACAGCTCGAACAAGAACTGCCCCGAGAAACAGGAACCGGGCACCACACCATGCTGTAAAGTGATTTTATGTCTCAGTGACTGAGCTAGCTTCAAGTTCCTCTTTAATGTTTCTTCTTGCCATATTTTTGGACAGAGTTTAGACTCAGTGTTTTGCCTTGAACAATGGGGAAGAAGGCCTTGAAGCAGGGCCCCAGCCCCTGGCACTGGCAGGGACTCACACTATGCAACAGGAAAACCAAGGAGGAAAAGTCAGGGTCAGTCCTGCATGTCTTCAGCTTTGCATATTAGAAAGCATAAAAGAAAACGAGCCTGATGCAGACATCTTAAGAAGCTACAGAAGAGTAAAGAAAAACTTATCCTGAGGCTGGTGAGGAACACAGCTCAGTCCAGATACAACAGCACAGGATAACATCAATCTAGAAGATAATAAGCATCCGTGATGAAAACTGAATCACTTTAGGGCACGCTAACCCAGCACTTTAAGTCGCCTTGATCTCCTCAATGCTTTCAGCTAGAAAGAATGCACACTGGGTGCACTTGTTCTGTACAGGCTTAGCCCCATATCTGTGCACACAGCACCACCAGGTTTGGGAGTGAGACAAGGAAACAGGGAAAGCCTCACTATTTACCTGGGCTCTGCCAGCCAACAGCAAACTGCAGTGACTGAAAACAAACTGTCTGACAGATTAACTGCTGCAATTACATTGTAAGCAGAGAGAAGAGCTGAGATCATTCCGAAGCTTCTTGCCAGATCTATCCAAGATATACGGTGGTGCATGCAAAGGAGCTAACTTGTCCTCCAAAGACAGTGGCACACAACAAACTCAAAAGGAAGAACTCTGCCTTCCCAGCAGTACTGGCCTCTCCTCGTTTGAAGTTAAGGTCATGCAGAGAAAAACTAAAAATCAAAGGCAGCTTTTGGGCAGGAAGCATTCTCAGCAGAATACGGAATGTCCCATGCAGGTAGACTGAAGTCAGGTGTGATTACATTAGCACGTAGGAAACCTTTATTACAGCTGGCAAGGAAAAAGTAAAAGCTGAAAACCAGCACACACAGACCAGGCAGGGGCACAGACTGCAGCTCAGGCACACAGAACAAGGAAGAGCAGCCCATAAAGTCAGGGCAGAATCTGACTTGCTGGAGGACACTGAAGGAATCCCTCTCCGAAAGGTGCACTGTTCTCACTCTGTACAGACAGCAGCAGTTTAGTTGTTTCCAGCTACAATTCACAAGCCATCGGGCAAAAATCAGTACAATCCTTTTGCAAAAAATAACATATTCCTCATGGATCTGCAGCATTTCACATTAATCTGCACCAAAGGCTGTGCTGTCAGCCTGCAGCCAGGCACAGCAGCTTGTGTCCAGGGAGCTTATCTACACTCGAAGACCTGCAGGAAGGTGCCTGTGAAGTTAAGCCCTACCAGGAACTCTCCGAAGTGAAAATGTCATTACCGTGAGTGTGAAGAGAAGAACACAGGAGCAATGTTTACGCCACACAGGTCTGCCATGGAAACAGTCACACCACCAGTGAGGAAGTGCCCCACAGCTCTGAGGGCCTCTGTGCACAGAGAGGGGAACTGCACTGAGAGGGGCTCCCACCCAGCCCCATGGGGTCCCCCTCCCCCTCAGGAGAAGGGTCAGTGCCACAAAGCACTCCCAGCAGTCAGGGCTGTGGCTCCAGGCTCACACTGCTCAATGCCTGGACACTCCTCTGCACCGTTTGGATGCTGGCAAGAGTCACAACAGCCTTAATCCTCAAAAGGAAAGCACAGAAGTCCAACTAATGAAAGAGGAGAAAATGTCAATCTGCAGCCTTGATGCTGGCATCTGCCCCAGCGTGCCATGCCCTGCGTTTTGTTGGATTCATATTAAGCAGTTAAATGGCACAGCAGCTTTACCAACAACGCAGATGGAGGAGAAAGATCGATTAACCTATCCAGAAGGTGTCTTATATCTTCCACAGATACCTTTGTTTCAGGGCAGCAGAGTCAAAGTTAACTGCTGATGCTACCAGCAGCACTGACTTCACTTCTCCCTCATTGGGCTCACAGCAGAGCACTGTCCCTCCTGCTCCCCCAGACTCTCTCCACCAGCAGAGCTGCCAGTCCCCACTGCACAATTCCAAGTCTCATGTCGCTCCCCCCCACACAGTAAAGCTGCTGTAGTATGGGCAGCTCTGTGCTCAGCCTGCAGGCCCCTCTGCCTCCCAGTGTAACATGCTATTACTTCAACAGGAACCCAAGCATGTTTGAAGTAAGGCTTGCTTGTAGAGATAAGGTGAATCTGTCTTCTTGTCCCTTTTTATCTGTCCCTGCTGCTCCATCAGGGAGGACAGATACAACTGCTTCTGGACACAGCACACTTCCCCATATCCAATATTCTTCTGCCAGGGAGCACTCAACACATTGATGAGGAAGCTCATCCAGCACCACTCACACACAGCCGTGAGCTGACATCCCCAGGGTGAGAACACACGGTCCCATCCACCTGAGCTAAGGCTGGAGCAGCTCAGACAGGAGCACCTGCCTGCTCCTGGAGCCAGCCTCAGAACACACCTGCAAGGCAGAACTACGCCATTATCCCAGTTAATTAGAGGGAAAGAGAAGAGCAGAAAGCACGCAGCTGACTGAGGCTCAAAGCCAAGGAATGTAATCTCCAGATCTACACTCTGCCTCTGCCCACTGCTGTAGGGACACTCACAAGAGAAGCTCTGGAAGAAATGCTCCATGTGAGCTGAGCAGGACCTGACACCAGCGCTGCCACGTGGGGTACGAGTACTCTACCTCACACACTGCACCCCAGGACATCAAAGCATGCTTCCCTACTGATCATGAGCACGTAAACAGCAGCTCTAAGCAGACAGCCTTCAGGCAGGCTCAGCACACACTTTCTCCGTGAAAGAGGCATGTGTTGGCCTCTCACAGCTCCGTGTTTACAGATCTTGATCGTGTTACCAAAAAAGACTGAAGAGTTTTAAACTGAAAAAGTGTTTCAGGAGAATATAAAACTTCTAATTAAGCCCATACTGCTTTCCAGAGAGATCCAGACTCTCACGATTGAAAGTCACAGTGCAGTATTCAGTGGCTGCACAGTTGGCTCTTTATTACAGTGTCACTGTTCAAAAAGCTTGAAACCCGTGTCAGCATTTTCATTATAAACCCTCCAATTCAGGGCTCTATAACTTAAACATAAAAAAAAAAAAATCCCTATTCAGTCAGGAAACACAACCCTCAAACAAACCACACGCTCACTACTTTAAACACAAAAAATTAAAAATAAAAACAAATAAAAAGGAAAACTCAGTCCGCATATGCTTCAGCGTTAAAAATAAATCAATCACTCTGCAGTGAGCAAAGCTGTCGCTTTTCAGTGAGCGTCCAGCTTGGCAGACACATCCTGTCCCATGTCTGACACATGATGGAGTGTGACGTTCCTGTTCTGAAGGCAGAAGGGATGGGAGGGGGGATCGAGCTCTGAGCAGCACACAGCACAAAGCCCACCCCCCCCCAGAGCCCAAAGGGAGGGATGACTGACTTCCTTTGAAGTCTGTTCCTGCTCAGGGAGGAGGATGTGAGACCTTGGAAAGTATGGAAGGAAACTGCGTTTGGTGATCCGTTACAAACTTCTACATTTGGATGTAAGGGAAGAATGATCCGCATGCAGGCTCAGAGAAATCTTTCAGATTTCAGAATCAACTTAAGAACTAAACATCGAAGAAAATAAGTTGCGAAATTCACTGGCTGTGCTATCCTCTGTCAGGCTCTGCAGATTTACCATTACATTGTTCTTGACAAAGCACAGTTTCACTTTCACCAATCTGAAATCCCTGCACAAGCAATAACACAATTCCAAGAGGAGAAAAAGCACTACCAGAGAAAACAGGTGGGGAAGCATGCTCCTCTTTCCCAGCACCAGTCAGCCATCCCAGCCACTACATGAAACAACCAGATCAAAAACACCACCCCAAACTAGACAGAGCGCCCACAGTGGAGCTTCACTGAAGCTTCAGTGGATTATGCTGCTGAAGGCGTTGTCTTATTTTAGGAATAGGAGAGTACAAAGACCAAGTGAATGGATAACCATCAAGAAAGAGCAAGCAGCAGGGCTGAAACCAGAACTCATGCTTCTGAAGCTGGCATCCTAACTAACAAAGGCTGCAGAGTTTTTAGGGCTGTAGGGGACGCACACTGTTCCCTGGACTCAAAGCCCAATTGATGCACTGATGCATGATTTTCCACTGGAGCACATCCCTGCAGCCAGCTGCCACCAAGTTCGGCGGTGCCCGCTCCGGGCTCAGTGTTTCAGATGATGTGGATAACTCACAGAAGACCTCAGCACACACACAAAGCCTGCGTCTTTCCGCCCACATTTACAAGCACGGCACCGCACAGACCAGAAAAACCTCACAGGATCCCAGTGATGAACCGACAGAACTTGCCCTCCAAAGGACCATCTCGTTTCACTTGTAAATGGAGCGCGTTAACCCACGGTAGGATAGAGTCCTCTTACAGCTACTTCTGAGAACGGAGCTCTTTCTCAAACGCGGCATCAGCGCTTAATTACCTCAAGAGCCGGGTATGCAGGTGACTGCTAACAGCGGAGTTAAGAGCCTGCTGGCACAGCTCTATCCCTCAAACGCCCTTAATTGGGCCATTAAGAACCGCACCACGACAGGCAGACCCGAGCACCGAGGCCGCGGTGACGGTTCGCGCGTACACTTAGCAGCGCTCGATTCAAAAGCGCCCGAACGCAGCGCACGAGCGAGAGCTCTCGGCGCAGCACGGCTCCTTCCTCAGCACCGCCGGCACGCAGCGACGGGGGCGACTTTCGCTTCGGACGCGGGGCTGCTACGGGAAAGCGCCCGCTCCCAGCGAACAGAAAACACGACAAACGCTTCACCCCGAACCGAGGGAACGGTCGGAAGAGCCCCTCCAGAGCCGCCGCCCCTCCGCGGCCCCGTGCCGCGGGTCCCACCAGCGCTCCCTGAAGGACTTTCCCCCCCCTCACGTCCGACCCACCGGACCCGGACCGGCGCCCGCCCGAAGGGGACAGCCCCCCAAATCGGGAGCCCTCAGCCCGCCGAGAACCGGAGCTCCAGAAGGAGCCGCCCCGCGCCCCCAGCTCTTACCTGAGGGGGTGAGGGGTGGGGGGGGGGGGGTGAGGGGGGGGGCTCAGGCTCCCGCCCGGCGGCCGCCGCCGCCTTCCGGCTTGCGCTCCGAGGCCGCCATCTTGGGGGAGGGACACGGACTTCCGGGCGGAAGCGGGCGGAGGGCGCCACCCGGGGGCCGAGGGAAGCGGAGGTTCCGAGGTGCGCGGCGGGGCGGACGCGGCTGCGGTGTACGGGAACCGTGCGGGGACCGCGGGGTAATCGCTTCCTACCCCCACCTGCGGGACGGGGCGGCGGGAGAGCGGAGAGGGGAAGCGCCGAGCCCCGGCCCGGCAGCGCCGCGAACCCGAGGGAGGAGCACACGCACCCCCCCCCCCCCCCCCCCCCCCAGCCCAACCCGACGACTCCCGCCCGTTCCTGGAGCTTGTTTTGAAATGCGTCATTGCTGCTGTTGGATCTTTGCCCCCGTTCGGACCCAGGACGACGAGCAGAAAAATCCCCGCGGGGTCACGTAAAGAAGCACTCCAGATAAGGCTATTTTTGCTCTGGCATCTCCAGCCCAGCAGCGCGGGGCTGTGTCTGCTTGATTCCCAGGAGGTGCCAGCAGAGCACGGACGTCTGTCTGAGCCCTCTGAGCTCTGGACACCGCCACAGCACCATGGGGAGCAGGGCAGCCCCTGAGCACGGGGCCCTGGCACGCTTCAGCCGGGGATGGAGCCTTGGCCTTGCCCAGCACGAAGGCAATTCCCTTTGTCCTGCTCAGACCCAAAGGCAGAGTTTGTCACGTTTGGGCTCTTGGTGCTGTTAACGAGCACTGCTCTCGGAACAATTCATACATCCGCAGGCGTTAATTAGTCAAAGCAAATGTGTCACGCTTCCTGAAATATCCATTCTCTGGAGCATAATGGTAGAGGTCCCGACTCTCTCACGTCACGCCTTTAATAGCACCTCCTGCTCTGACTTTAGCCCCACGCTGCTCTGGACACCAAAGTGTGTCCTGCAGATAGCGCTGCCCTGCAGTGCTGTGCTCGTTCCCTTGAGGACGTGGGCTCTCTTATCTGAGAACAACCACTGCAGCCCCATTAGTCACACATTTCCATGGCTTAAAATCCCCTAGAGTTATTTGTTTTGTATGATACAACTATGATTAAATCAAACGCTGGAAGAACCAGCACAGATCCTTCCAGCCACCTCCTGTGACCACTGCTATCCCTGCAGTGGGGCCACAACACAGCACTCACCTCCTTTCCACTTCCCACCCCAGTTCCCATTTCAGGCGCAAACCCAATGGCCTTGGCAATCCCCTCCACACCCCTAGAAGCTTCCCTGGGAACAAGGGAGCATTGAAAAGCCTCTGTCCTGATGACCATCTATGGATTAGGAAGGGGAGGGCTCCCAGATGCCCCTGTGAAGCTGTGCTGAGGTGAGTGCTGGTGCTGTATGAGGAGACGGCAGCACCATTGCAGGAGATCCCCCTGTGTTTTGGAGGCTGCAGCACAGCCCCTTCTGCAGGCCGCAGTAGGTTCTGTGCCAAGCACCTTTGTGATCCCTGGAGCTGAGGAGCAGCAGGGGTGCACAGGGCACATTCCTGATGTGGGAGGGTTCTGCTTTTCCTGCCCCTACATGGGGGTGTCATCCCATGGTGTTAGGGGTGTCTTGCATGGCTGCATAGCGCTGTGCTGGGCTGGTTGTGGGCTGTGTCTTGGTGCTTTGCTCTTGCGGGAAAGCAGTGTCCCTGTGAAGTGCTCTGCCTTCCCCAGAAGAAGCCTTTCCCAGGCAGCTGGATCTCTGGGGGGCAGCAGGTCCTGGGGGAGCAGGATCAGAAACGCAACATCAGGGCCCCGTTCCAGCTGCACTAGCTTGCATACATGCTATAGAGCCACTGCCATGGCCCTGTCAGGATGAGCTTGGCCACATTGCGTGCACTGGGTTCCTGTTTCTTCCCACAGACTGGAAATCCCCTAACTTTCTGCTGGGTTGGGGTACCCTGGACCCAGCAGGGTCCATGCTGCCCTACAGCTTCAGCAAAGGACAGCCCGGGGAGGGGTAGGAATGGATCCACAGCTCTGGGAGTGTGGGCTGGCCTGTGTCAGACCATCAGAGGGACCTGCAAAGCCCCCCTCAGAGCCTGGGGAACCTCTTCTTGAAGTATCACCTCCACGAGTCTCCTGGGAGCAGAGCACAGCTGATGCAACCCGGGTGGGAGCTGCTCCTGACTGGAGTTCTTTGCTGTGGACAGTTTCCAATCAGTCCTGCCCTCACGCTGCTGAGAACACGGCCCCCTCGGGAAGGGGAAGCACAGCACTTACCAGAATTTGGGTGATCACTTTCCAGCACTTTGGACTCAGTGCCAAGATCAAAGTAAATCACATGTGACCAGGCGCTATCGTAAGAGAAGCCTGCAAGGGAGCAGGGGGAAACACGGTGTTACGAGGCCCTGAGGCAGGAGGAATGCAGAGCTGTGGGGCCTGGGGCAGCTGTGCCTCCTCCTGTGCAGGCATTTTGTGATGCTGTCTGTCTGCTCTGAGCTCCTGCTTCCCAGAGAGGGAGAGGGGCTCGTGGAGCCCAGCACTGCTGTGCTGGTTTCCCTCTCTGTTCTTCTTTTGGTGTTCACTGAGCTCACTTGTATCCATGGCCACCTATGCTGGCAGACTGCTCTTATTTTTTAAATAAAAGTAGAGATTCCCATGGAGCTGAGTCACTTCCAGGAGAAGAGGTTAAAACACCCCTTAGTCCAAAACTCAAAAGAACAAAAATCTCAACATATTCCAAGGGAACCGCTGCTTTTTCCAATGCTCCTTGTGCTTTTTTTATTAACACTGCCCAAAAGCAGATGTGGAGGTGATGCCATATCCAGGACAGAGCAGCTGGGAGCAGCTGAGTGAGGGCAGGCTCTACAGGGCTATGGGTACAAGCAGCCCCAGAGCAGGGATATGTGGGGACATGAGCGCGAAGAACCGGAGACTGAGATCCACAGGGTCCCACATTCCCATGAGCTCTGCTGTGCACTTGGCCAGGAGGTGGCAGCTCTTGCCGCTCTGTGGTGCTCTCGAGATGCTGCTGCTGGGATCCAGCAAGCAGAAAGGCAGAAACACCCTAGTGAGATGAGGCCAAAAGGTCAGGATGGGGTGCGAAGGAGTGTCTGCAACGAGGACACAGACAGGCACTGTGGCACTAGCATCACCTCTGGCCTAAGAACGGTCAGGACAGGCAGTTGGTGAGGTCATACCTGTGGTTACTGCAGGGTTTGGTAATGTGGGAGACCCAGCAGCCGGGCAGATGCCTGGAGGACACTGCCATGCACACGAGGATGGGCAGCAGAGCTCGCTCCACGAACCTCCTCTGACTTATCCAAACCTCTCCTGCCCTTGTTTCTGATCACAAGCAGAGGACTGTAGCACACACAGTGACAACACACAGCAGAAAGCAGCCGCTGCCTTCCAGCCCAATGCCGGCCCCATTTCAGAGCCGCTGAAGCACTCCCTGTGCTGCATCACCTCTGCGGGCCTACAAAGGCAGCACTGCGTTGTTTACCATCTGTCATTTGTGAACGTCCCAGAGCGCGGAGACACGCGGGGACTGCCGGCTGCCGGACTCCTCAGCGGGAGCAGCGGCGGAGCGGAGCTTTCACGCATCACATTCAGCACCGAACGTACGGAACAGCAGAAAAGGTTCAGGAAAAGACGGGGACCGATTCCGGAGAGTTTGTGCCGCGGGTCCTGCGGCGGCGCCGCTCCCTCCTCCGCCCGTCGCCATGGCAACCACTTCCCCTTCGCCCTTCGCCCTTTGCCCCTCCCTTACGGCCGACGGAGATGACGGACAGCTCCCTCAGCCTATCACCGCGCGCCGCCCTGACAGGGCGGGCCGGGAAAGCCGCGAGCCAACCGGAAGCGAAAGCCACAGGGCCGGCCCCGCCTCCTCGTGCCGCGACCGCAGCCAACCAGCGGGCGAGTTCGCGGGGGCGGGCCCGGCGCGGCGGCCAATGGGAGTGGACGTCGGTCGGCAGGGAGGCGCACGGCACGGAGTTGGGGGGGGGGGGGGGGAGGGGGCAACGGCGGGAGCGCGGCGGGGCCGGGCGGGGGCGGGAGGTAAACAAAATGGCGGCGGCGTGCGCGCTGCGGCGGCGGCGGAGGAGGAGGGGGTAAAGGGGCGCGGTTCGGCCGGAGCGGCCCCCGAGGCGAGTCGGTGCGGGCAGAGCGGGGGGGGGCGGTGGCCGGTGGGGATTCCTCTGAGACGGAGGGACGCCAGGGGAGCGCGGCGCCGGGGTCCGGCCCGGGAGCGGGGAGGGAGGACGAGGCTGCCGGGCCCCCCGCTCCCTTCCCCGAGTCGGCGGCGCGGCGCTGAGGGAGCGGCCCCAGCTCGCGGGGAAGGGCCCTCCCTGGGCCGCTGCCGGCCCGCTGTGCGGCGCGGAACCCGGCGGAGGCGGCGGCGTCCCCTCAGCCCCGCGGCCCAGGAGCGTTCTGTGCCCGCTTCGCTCCTTCTCCCTTTCTCGGAGGGTCTGCGCTGCTCCTCCGCCCCGGCTGACACCTGTGGGGGCGGCCCGGGAAGGGTCGGTCCCTCTGCTGGCATCTCCTTCCTTTGGGCAGGGAATGGGGCGCTGGGGACGCCTGGCACAGGGGTTTGCCGCCTCTTGAGCTGTCCCACTCCTCAGTGCGCCTGCACGGCTCTGGGGGTTTGGCTGTCCAACGCCCGCTGACCCTGGGAGCAGCAGCGGTGACACATCATGTGCCAGGCGCAATCCAGGCGGCTGAAGGATGCCCCTGAGAGATCTCAATAGGCACCGAAGGCCTCAAACTTTTGTAGGCGTGAAAAGCGAAGAAATTAGAATTGTTTCTGAAAACTCTTTCAAAGAAACCTGGTTCCAGCTTCCAAACGGCTGAAAAAAGCCCTAACATCTGTGCTAGAGCTCGGAAGGTGAAGGCTGCAGGGCAGGAGTGCTTCCCCCCCCGTCCTGCTGGGAGCTGGTGCCTGTGCTTTACTGGGAATGGAAAGCCACGAACGAGACTTGGCAGTGGTCTGTTTCATGTGATGGTTTAAGGTCCCCAGGATGACCTAGCACTTACCTTCACAAACTGGGCCAAGTGAAAGGCCGAGGTGACTTGAAAGAACCCTAGTGGTGGGACCAGGCCAGGAGCAAAGCGAGTCCCAACCTGATTGTGTCTGGTCAGAGCTATATATTCTTCTTAAGAGACGCGTTACTGGAGCAGACCTGGATCTTTTAGCATCCACTTGAGCTGGAAGCAGCTCTTAGTTCTACTTGTTTTGGTTTTGTTTTTTTAATTCATGTTTGTACAATCTTCTGGATGTTTTTTTTCAAGAAGGAGTAAAAGGGAGTGTTGGAAACAAACAAACAGGATTAAAACCCTGAGCGCTTAAGGAAGACAGGTTAAGGAACTTAATCCAGGATGGATATGCAGGAGCCTCAGCAGCTGGGTATGTTTGGAGAGAGCGAGCTGATGTCTGTGGGGATGGACACTTTTATCCATCGCATCGACTCTACTGAAGTCATCTACCAACCACGGAGGAAAAGGGCCAAGCTCATTGGCAAGTACTTGATGGGAGACTTGCTTGGAGAGGGATCCTATGGCAAAGTCAAGGAGATGCTGGACTCTGAAACCCTCTGCAGGAGAGCTGTGAAAATCCTGAAGAAGAAGAAGCTACGCAGGATTCCCAACGGGGAGGCAAATGTGAAAAAGTGAGTAAACGTTTCTGGTAGCTGGGAGCAGAGGGGTTAAACTTTGTCCTTATGTCCCAGCTGAAGTTCTGTGTCGTTTTAACTAACCACGTAGCTTTGTGTTTTGGAAATGCTTCAAAAGTTGTAGGTAAAAAGGAATGTCTGCTGTTGAGTGGGAGCCAGCTGCGTGGCAGAGGGCTCCTGACCTTGTCCTGGATGGGGACAGGGAGCTCAGTTTCGAGGGTGAGGGGGCAGCTCCTTCAGCTGAATGACCCACACGTAGTGCTGCTGTCTTTGGTCCCACTGTAGAGAGAGGATCCTTCTTCATGGCCTCACATCAAGGTGATGAAGCGGTGCTCTTAGCTGTGCAGGATGAGGGGTGGTGAGCTGGGGGTGCACTGAACAGTGCCTGGGAGGGACTGTGCTCTTGGACTCTTCGGGCAGGGATTGCTGCCACCCACGTCAGTGCTGGGATGCAGTCCCATGCATTGTGTGCCTAGTGGGCATACCAAGCCTTGGGTTTTATTCTTGGGTTCCCTTCTGGCTAATGAGTTTAGGAAGCAATTCAAGGCTCTTTTCAGTTGATTTCTGCAGCTGTAAAATGGAGACAAGGGTTGTCAACCTCTTTTCAGAGACACTGTGCTTGGAAGGCTTTCCAAGTACCAGTTACATACTGATTAGTCAGGGCACAAGTAACTAATTAAAACATTCTGTGGGGAGAAGCCTAGCGTTATGCTTCATTTGCAGGACTCGTTAGGTGGAACTTTCCCTTTCAGTGGCATGGTGCCCTGCACACGAAGAACTCACAGCCCATTTCCCACAGCGAGCAGTTTGTTCCAGCCCTGCAAGATCTCTGTTTATCTGCTGGGAGGGGGGGAACCTCCTGCAGCCACAACAGTTTGCACGGGCTTATCTCATAGCAGGAGGGAGTACTGGGGGTGTTTAGAGGGCTCTTGTGTCGTGCCCTTAGCACCGACGTGCTGAGCGTGGAGCCCTGACCCAGCAGAGTCTTGTTTCTGTTTCTCAGTTTGGTTTGAGTTCGTGAGCTCAGCTGTGAGATACTTCACGTCCTGTTCTGAGCCTTGTGTCGGCTCCCAGAGTTTGGCTTCTAACCTTCAGTGACAGTGTAGTGACAGAGCGGGCGCAGGGCTCGGCGTTGGGACCTCCCTTTGCTGGCTCAAGTTCAGAGTGAGGGCGAACTGCTGGTTAATATGTAATAAAATGTTTCTTGTTTTTCTGGTAGAGGCATGAGTGCCTTGTTCCATCCTTCCGCCCTTCACTTCTATCAGGAGCTTTTCTGAGGAAGGGGGAGATTGTTTCTTTTTTATTCCTGGAACTTCAATTTTTTTTTTCTCCCTGGTAATGAAGGACTTCCAAATACCAGGGGAGATTCTGATGTCAGCACTATGGGGATGGTTCTGAGTCCTGAAGTGAACCCTGTAGCAGTTTTATTCATGCACAGAGCCTGTCTGAGGACGTCTTTCTTGCCTTCATTAAGGTTAGTTAGTAAAGCAGACTGGCTGAGTGCTGCTCTGTTTGGCCATGGATGTTTTTCTGGCTCAGCCACGCTTGCTTCGAAACACAGAGGCAGGTTTTAAATGTTGCCTCCTAATGAGGGCTTAACTCGGGCTCAAGTTCCTATTTCTGTCACTTTGTCCTTCTCTTAGGCTGCCTGTTTGTGTCCTTTATCTCCGTGTTCATTGGAGATCTTTTAAAGGCAGATTGTTGTGTTTTTGCCATACCCTGCAGCCACGCAGCTCCGAGCTGATAGGAACCGTCCCGCACTGCTGCCATAGGTGGTGAGAACCATCTCCTCTTTGAAAGAAGCTGCTGATCAGGCATCAAAGTCTTCCACTTTGCCCTGTCAGTTGGGTGGGAGGGGAGCACATGGTGGCATTTAACAACGTGTGTGACCACGGTAGGGCTTTATTTCCAGGTAGTGCTGGAAAGTGCTGCGCTGTCCCTTTTTAATGTCACGCTGCTTGGCCACGCTCCGTTGGTGTTTTGCTTTCTGCAGCTGCTTTTGAGCAGCTTCACTGAGTGGTTTGTACCCAGCAAGCTGTGGGCATACAACAGGAAACTGGATCGTAGAACCAAACAGCGCAGTTTGCTTCAGGTTCTTTGTTGGGAGTTACTAACGAGTGAAGTAATGAGTAAATACGCAGTGCCTGTGTTAGTGAGAGATACTTGCAGTCCTTATCTGCAGAATGCTGTCTGCAGCGTGGTGCGTGTCACAGCTACGATTGTGATGAGCTGTGTAATCTTTGCAAACATCCTGACTTCAGCTGGTGCCCTTTGAGATGAAAAATCTCCCATCCCCTGGCACGGAAGCACTGCTTCGTGCTTGCTCCCTTGCCAGCACCCTGGTGGTACGTGCGGGTGGAGGGCTGTCCAGGGCAGGATGTGGACAGCTGATCTCAGGGTGCACGGGGTGGATCAGAGAGGGACTTCTGAGTCCCCAGTGTGTTGCTTGCTCTGCTGCAGATCACAGAGTCACTTCTCAAGTAGATCCTCCTCTCTGGAGTTAACTTCACGTCGTGCTGCTAACACGTTTGAGTGCCCTGGCACTGGGGCTGAGTGGCTGTACTATTTCAGTCTCAGAATACCTCATTGTATTTTGTTTTTCCTTAACTGTGAAGCCGGAGCGCATTCCTCCAGCAGTCTGATCTCCTGCCTTGCTTTCTAACAGATGCAGCTCTCTGCTGCATGGTGATTTGTATGGCAGAGATGTAATTGAGTTATAATAACAGCCTCATGCCCCTGCAGTTATCACAGGATGCCTCAGCATCGCTGCTGCAGCAGTGAAGATGAAGCTCCTATTAATAGTGTGTCGTCAAAGAAATTCCCTAGAAAACAGTTCCTAGACTGTTGTCTCTTGGGTAATTAAACGAGCAAGTAATACACAGGGAGCAATGACAGTCAGGGAGTGAGTAATGAGCAGCCTGGGGGGGTGGGACAGGTCTGCATCCATGCTGGGGACTGGGCACACCAGCCTGGCTGGGGGATGTGGGTCTCATGATGCAGTGACAGTTCTGGGACCTCAGGGTTGGGGCTGAAATGCTTTAGGGGGTTATCTTACAGGTGGGATCTATCCCCACGAATAACTCCAGTTCTGCTCCTGAAAGAGGAGCCTGTGAGAGCTCTGCAAGCCCTCAATGCTCACACCGGTGTTAAACCTCTGAGAGTCATCTCCTAACACAGCGTGGGGGATCTCTCTATGTTCTCAGCCTCTGCAGAGGGAGTCTGGGGTGGTTTGGCCAAGCAGTTGGTGCTATGGCAAATTGCTGCTTGCACTTCACACCAAAAAGGAGTTCAGTAGGGTTGCCAACAAGATGAAAGAAAATTTGGAAGAGTGTTTGTCTCTAGCAGCAGTTTGTCTCTTTAATAAAACTGTGTGCTAATAGCCTCCCATTTTAATTAAGTGTTTGGGACTTTCTATGCATATCCCAAGTGTTTTGTACTGTACTTACCATGCTCGGTGATTACTTAGATTTGAATATATGCTCATCAGAATTCTTCTGAGGCTTAAAATATGTAGTAGGCCTGTAATTTGGCCATTTGCTACGCGGGCCTGCAAATTGAGAGTGCTGCTGAAAGAAGGGCTTGCTGCAAGCTGCAGGGCGTGTGCTGGAGGCAAGGATGGCTCGAGGCTGACTCATCCCAGCCTGCCCGTGGATGGGGGGAGGTCTGGTGTGGAGTGGGGCGGGTGGCACTGCTGTGCTGGGTGTAACACTCACCGTGGTGCACCCACAGCTCAGTGTGCGGTGCTTGGTGCCCAGCCTTGAGGTGGGCAGCAGGGGGTTGGGGCTGCCTGGCTCAGATCTGCTTCTGGCTCCATTTGCCTGGTAAAGATCCACCAGCATTTGCCTCCGGTGAAATCCTACCAGCTTGCACCTGTGGAGGAGCCTTGTGAACCAAAGGAAGGGACCTTCAGGCAGAGCCAGGCAGGCTCGGATCAGCTGTGCTGCATCTCGCCTCTGAAAACTCTGGAAAGCAATTCTTCTGAAAAACTTCGTAGGAACCATAGTTCTAAAGGATCTGAACGTTGTCTTGCTTTTGTGAGTAAGGACTTCTGTAAGAGTTTCTTAAAAAATCTTCAGCAGGATGAAGGCTGAATCTGATGCTTCGGCAGTCAGGGCAGGAGCATTGTGTTGCAGGGTTCTGTGCACCTTCCAGGTGTGCGGGATGAGCAGCAGCAGTTTTGTACACCAAAACAAGGAGATGAGGCTCAGTCTATGTGGATCATACAGTGGTCTGACAAAGTCCCTCAGTTGTGTTAGGTGTCTGTTTCCTCCCAGCTGCATGCAGCACCTGGCTCTGCCTCAGACCAACTGCCCTTCCCTGTGCTGGGAGAGTTGTCTGACCCCGAGAACAACCACTGTGATTTAAATTGCACATTGCGTTTTAGAAGGAGATGAAGCTGCAGCAACTGGAGGTTCCTGGGAATGTGGATGAGCTGCAGGCACACAGGTCTCCTTCCCAGCACCATCAGCTGGAATGTCACAGTGCAGACAAGGTGCAAGAAAGTGGGGTGGAGTGTTCTTTGTGGTTAGCTTGGGGGGGGTGGAGGTAAAGGAAGGCAACTTCTGCCAAACTGAGCACTGAGGTCGAGTTCTGAAAACCAAATGGGATTGGAGGTGGCTGTGGCCGGGCTGCTTCCATTCCTCAGTCATTTCAGAATGCGAGAGGAGCTAAAAATAGAGATAATCTTTCCTCTGGGAAATGGGCTGCTTGGCCCCTGCCCCGGAGGTGGGTGTGCTTTGCTGCTGTTTGGGATTGGTGGTTCACAGCGTCCTCCTGGGGGAGAAAAAAAAGGCAGAAATATGAAATATTTATTGGGCTGCGGAAGGTGGGAGGGATTGGTGTTTACGCTTTCAAGTGGTATTACAGGGAGTGAGCTGCTGGGATCAGGACGTTCAATGTGTTCCTAATATTGGAAGCTCTGTGCCTTTGCAGTGAGCAGCCCTGCTTAAACGTGTGTTTGCTCTGGCTGAGCACTCAGCCGTCTCCCTTCATTATGCAGAAACTTCTTAGAGCTCCGCTAATGCTGGCTGCAGTTCTATGCTAATGTAATCCACTTCGGCCTTTTGGTCATTACTATAATTAGAGTGGCTGCATCACTTTGCAGCTCTGTCTGCCATTTAAACTAAATGCTCCTCCGAGCCTTGCCTTCTTATCCCATGGTTTCTGTTCTGCTATCCTAATTTTTAAAGCCAGCTTGTGTCCTGCATCTTACGAGCTCTTTGGAGGAGCTGTTACTGGTTTGCTGGTCAGACACGTGCAGCTCTGAGCTGTTCTACTGGCCACTGCTTGTTACTGGAGGCAGTCGAATTGTGTAAGCATGGGGTGAGAGCTGTCTGAGCACTATGCTTGAGCTGTGGCTCTCTATTCTGAAGCCGTGCTCTGAGTTCCTTGCAGTGCTGCTTCCAGCAGTGCAGGCTGGTACGTGTGGCTCTGCTTCTTTAAGGGAGTTAGAAATGGCAGGAGAAATGCACCAGCTCCTCTTCCTGGAGCCTGGTTCAGCACCAGCCTGGAGCAGAGCAGCAGAGCGAAGCTGAGTGCCTGCACTGCCAGCTGGAGCACTCCGACCTGCCTGGCCTGATCCTCCTGTTTCCCCTCCTTACAGCTGGCAGCAGAGGGGTTCTGCAGGCTGACTTTAATATAAAAGATACTGAAATTTAGTGGTTTGGGGCTGAGTTCGAAATCCCAGGAGTCAGAGATCAAAACAGTGATTGTGAGATGAGTCCATTTCCGTACGCAGCTGAGGGAAGGCACCTTCTCACTGCCTCACGCCGTGGTTCCCACCAGCATCATGCAGTGCTGGGCAACAAGGCACCTTTCCTGGCTTTTGTAGTTTATCTTCTGTGCATTGCCTTGTGCTGAACAGGCTCTCAGGCTGGGGAACCTGGGGCTGTGTGGTATTAGTAGGGATGATTCTCCTTCTATTGAGCACCTGGGGAACAGTGTTATGGGCTAACCTGGAGCTCAGGAGTACACGAGGCCCTCTCTCAAAGAGTGCATAGAGGTAACCTTCAGTGAAGCAGCTGGGACTAATACAGTCTGAAGTATAACCATCCGTGTGATTTAGAAACATCGGTTTCATTCCACACTGAGGAAATAGACGTTGAAAGTGTAATGTTTTTCCTTTTCTTTTCCTGCAGGGAAATTCAGCTCCTGCGACGACTGCGGCACAAAAATGTTATCCAGTTGGTAGATGTGCTATACAATGAAGAGAAGCAGAAAATATATCCTTTTTAACACAGCGGTTGAAGGTTTGAATTGTTATTTTCCACTGTAGTGCTGAATCACTGTAGTTCTGCTTTTGTTGAGGGTTTTTTTGTATGTTTCTTAAACTTACAGTTGCTTTCACTAGCATTAAACCTGTTGCGTGGCTGCAGTGCTTCCACTCGAGTACACTTTCTTAAAGCTCCCAAACTTCAGTGTAAGGTATTGTCCCCAGGTTGCACGTAGAGGGCTGCAGTAGAGGAGAGCTGCCCCTCCAGTACTGTTTTGTTGTGTGACCTTCCCCACTTGGGCAGACCTGTCACTTTGAGCTTGTGGTCCTAGCTGCTAGTGTGTCAGTGCTTTTCCTTGAAGATGGACCTCTTACTGTTTATGCTTTGCAAAAAGTCTTTTTTTTTGTCTTTCCTTTATGCCTTTGGCAATGATTTAGTCTTGTTTTTGTTTTTTGGGGTTTTTTGTTTTTTTTTGTTTTTTTTTTACCCCTTGGGAAAAATGAAAAAATAAAGACCAACATGTGTTGTGGTTGTAAAGAACAACCATGTGTTGTGGCATCTGGACACTGGCAGTGCTGCCTTCCTCAGGGACAGCCGTGTCGTGTGGTCTCGCATGAGATGAGATGTGCTCCTGCCCCAGCCTGCTGTGCTCTGCTGTTTGTGTAGATGTCCCTCGTGAAGTGCTTTAAGTGACCTACAGCTTGTAATGGTCATGAGATAAAAAGTGTATTGCTCCTGTGAGACGTGCAGCTCTGGAAGCTGAGCTGTGCTTTGTAATCTCAGCACATCTTTCAGACTTTAATGTGCTGTTCCAGTGCACGGTGTCCTACAAATATGCCCAGACACCAACTGATGTGATGCTGTGCTGTAACATGAGTGAAATGCAGGAGGGGTGGCTGGAGAGTTTCTGGTGAGTGCCCTTGCACTGCTCTGTAAGCTTACTGAGCTGATCTGCTGTCATATGTGTTACAGATAGCTGCTCTTATTTGACAGTGTTTTCTAAATACTGTCTTGCAATTACAGTACTTCAGAAAATGAGTAATTTAATTTTGTGCTTTAATTAGATCGAATACCCTGCCACCAAATCATTGATATAAAAAGCATGACAACTTTCACTTGTGTTTTGTAGCCTTAACAGACTGAAGGGACTGTAATTCAATTACTGTCTGCAGAAAGATAGTATTTAATTAAGAAGCTGGGATGCTAGAGGAGAAGCATGTCGAAAAAGAGCCCGAGAGAGACCTCATGTGTTGGTAGTAGGTGATGACAACCCAGAATGGTCATTCAGAAAAGTTTTGACCTGGTGTAGAAGGGGGTGTTTTGCTTCCTTCCTTGTTACTTATTTAGGAAAAAGGAAAAAATCCTAATTTCCAAAGTGAACAATGTGACATTTGAAATCAGTCCTTAAGGGAGGGTTCTGTTCTTACCTGAGTGTTGTGCTGGTGATAGAAGTGCAGTCTTCAGCTGTGCTTATTCTCAGGAGGGTGGTTGTTTTAACAGCTTGCCTGTCCAGTCAAAGCCTTCAAAGATTTCCTTGGTAATAGGAAAGCTGTGATGACTGGATTGGAAATATCAAGCCCCTTTAGTATTTAATGATCTGCTCTGCTGACCTGCTGATGCTGGGAATGCAGAGCTGGTGATGAATGGAGAACTGATCCAGGCAGAAAATAACCCCTGTTGAACAAGCAGCATTGCAGCTGGCATCCTGACTTGACAGCTTCTGTTAGCAGTGTGTGCAGCTGTGCGTGGGAGCAGATCCCTATTGATGAGCAGCAATGAGAGCTTCACTTGTCTTGGGACACCTGTGCTGGATCTGCTCTGCCTGGAAGTTTGTGCTGGAATGTATCTGAGTGGCCAGGAATGGGCCAGCTGCAAAGGAGGGGGTGAGAAGCAGGCTGGCAGGTGATGAAACCAAAACCAGGTTGTTCTTTCTAGAGAGGATGAGAGCTGAGTTTTGCTTCCCAAGTGCTAGCCTGTGTTAGCATTATTTTCTTGAAGATGGGGGAGTTGCTGTCTTCCACATCACTGTGGTACACGTGGTCCCTATCTTTCTACCACAATAAGAATTTATAGGAATGAAATTTGGTCTATCTGCTGATTTTACTTCTGCTGATTTACCAGGTGGCATTGTGACTATCATGAAATCTTACAGCACCTCAGCATCAATCTGAAGAGCAGCTCACGTGGGGGCACGAGCACTAAAGCAGGAAGATTGCCCAGGGGTTTGAGCTGGGTGGGATGTTCTGCAGAATGTCAGCAGTCTCTAGTTTGGATCCCACTTAAAATGCAGGTCATCCCTTTAGCCTCTCTTGCCTCGAGAGTTGAGATACCATCCTGGGAGATAAGCAACTTATTGCAGGCTTTGGTTAAGAAGGCATCTGCCAGGAATAATTAGCAACTGAAGAAATGCGTCGTTACTGGAGAATGTGAGCTGCCCATGTCCGTGCTCTGCATCTCAGAGCTGCACTGCCTTGCCAACCCACCAGATGTCTCAGGGTCTGTCAGAGCCCCTCAGTGTGCACTGTGCCTTTCCAAATCCTGGGAGGGGGAGCAGAGCAGTGACTGCTCGAGGCACTTCTGTCACTGCCATTGTTTGGTCCCGAGATTGAAATGTATGGAGATGAACACTGGAACATGCTGGAAGAGAACAAATACTTAAAAAACCCTTGTGCGTCGTCTGCCTGGAAAGCAGCTCACCCTGAAGCTTCCTTAACTCTGCCTTCACGTATATGGTGATGGAGTACTGTGTGTGTGGGATGCAGGAGATGCTGGACAGTGTCCCAGAAAAGAGGTTTCCAGTTTTTCAGGCTCATGGGTAAGTACAGTTTTGTTCCTCCGGCTGCGCTGACTTCTCATCGCTGCTCTCACAGATTCAAAAGTATGCTCTGCTCTGTGCATTACGCTGCTGGCTGCTCACTGAAGGAAAACTAACTTGGTGTAATGTGCCCATTTGTCACAAAAAAAATCAGAACTGTTGAAGTGATCCTTTGATTCCAGGAAGGAAAGCATCTTTCTGTTAAATTTTGCTGCTGTTGATTTGCTACAAGAGATGCACGACAGCCTTTCCTGACCTTTCCTGTAGCTGTGCCATTCTGTTAGGTTGTGTGAGGAGGAATCTGTGAGGGCTTGCCTGCTTAAATGGGACGATGCAAGCAGCTCATTGTCAGGACAAAAAGATTAAAGATCTCTAATAGATGAAGAATTGTCAGTATCCAGCATGGTCTGTGTTAGCATGACCTCTATTAGCTTGTTCCCTTGGTGGACAGTCTGATCTGAAGCCCATTTCAGTAAAGGAACTTCAGAGTTCTGGAGATGGGTGTTATGGATGTCCTCAGTGAGATGCAGGTGCATTAAGATTTCTGGATACTGTGAGATTCAGAATAAGTCCATGAGCAATTGTTGCCACACTGTCACCATATGCTTCATGTATTCTTGGTGGTTCATGCTCTTAATCCTTGGAAGTGCTTGACTTTTTGGTTTTTTTTTCTTTAACTGTTTTTAGGTACTTTTGTCAGCTTATAGATGGCTTAGAATACTTGCACAGCCAAGGGATTGTCCACAAGGATATAAAACCGGGGAACCTCCTGCTGACCACCAACGGGACACTGAAAATATCTGATTTGGGCGTAGCAGAGGTACGTGAGAGCTGCACTGAAGTCAGGGATGTGGGAAGCGTGGCTTTCTGGATCCATATCACCTCTGTGGGATCGATTTGATTTATTGATTGTTCTGCTAAACATTCAGAGTGCTCTGGAGTGGCTCTGCTGAATATTTATTGAACTGGCAAAACTTCTTTATCTCGTTGTTGATAACAGTGCAAAACTTGCATCCAGGAAGCTTTTAGAGGAAGATGTTAATCTCAGATAAACCCAGAAAAGCCCAGAAGTGTGGTGAAATTGATAAACAGCATAACCTTGTACTTCTTAAGACATTCTCCATATACCAACTAGGTGGGATTGCAGGAAATGTCACTGTTGGCATGGAATTGTGGCAGTCGTGTTCTCGTGCTATGGAAGGAGACGTTCAGTAGCAGAGTTTTCCCCTTTTGTGAAAGTTTTGACAGTTGCAACTTGCATGCCTTGGAAGTTTGAAACTAATGGGTCTCTCTGCTGCAGGCATTGCATCCGTTTGCAGAGGATGACACGTGCCGAACGAGCCAAGGGTCGCCAGCATTCCAGCCACCAGAAATTGCCAATGGCCTTGATACTTTTTCAGGCTTTAAAGTAGACATCTGGTCCGCAGGGGTCACACTGTAAGTGCCCATGCAGCCTCCAGGAATTGCAGTGAGAAATTACATATCCCCAAATAGCTCAGTGTTGTGCAATCTGCTGTCATCGTTGCTCTTCTGCGTGGTGCTGGGGGGGTTGGGGAGGGCTTATACAGCTTGGCCTACCCGTGGGGGGGTGTGCGTGTTCCCTGAAGTGCTTGCAGTTCTGAATAAAGTCATCTCCACTCTTAGTAAGTCTCTGCCAGCCGTTTCTCAGCATCTGAGATACACAGCTACTGTAATAATAGAAACCACAAAGTGCTTGTATCTCTAGTATTTATTTTTAAGTTTCTTCCATCCCAGCCTGTCAGGGAGACATCTTCGTGGTATTGACTCATGTGGATGAAGAGGCTGTGATACAGGAGGACAAAGTTAGAGGAGGCATTCTAAATACTGCCAGATATTCATCCCTTTGTTTCCTCTTACCCTCTTTTGGTTTATGCTGTCACATCAGAACCAAGCACCTGGTGTGTGTGCGCTTCATCTCATACACCTTCTCCTTCTGCCTTTACAGATACAACATTACAACGGGTCTGTACCCCTTTGAAGGGGATAATATATATAAGTTATTTGAAAACATCGGGAAAGGTGACTTCACAATTCCAGAGGATTGTGGTCCTCCACTCTCAGACTTATTGAGAGGTGAGTCTCCCAGGTGACTCTGAGTGAACGGGTAAAATGTAGAGGTGCAACAAGTGCTCAGCTCTTAAAGGCCAGGGGAGAGATTTATACCATCACAGAACACTTGGAATTGAGTCCTATTTGAAAGGGAGGTAGGCTTATTTATACTGGGGTTATAACATAACCTTGTTGGGTTTAGAGTATATTTGTAAAGTTGGTTCTTACGTTGATTCTTGTGCTCTAAGCAGCTCGTAAACCTGGACACAAAGCTTACAAGGTTAAATTTAAAATGGCGGGTGACAATGCTTGATTAAATTCCTTGCCCAGGCTTTCTGTGTTGTGAAATACTGAGTACTCAGGTTCTGCTGTCCTTCCTCATCAGCTTCTGCTCTCAAAGTGCTTCGGTAGTTGGGGATAAGTGTGGGTGAGTGGCTGTGGGGTACTGAGGAAGCTGAGTCAGCTTTGCTTCCTGCTGTCCACAGTGTCATCAGGTCTGCTCCTGGTATGGGTGTTTGTTGCTAAACCAGGGGGCTGTCTGCTCTAACTGTGCTGAGGACAGCACAGTGCTGCTGCAGTTTGTGGCTTGCCATAACGTTAAGAGTTCCAGAGCTTTTACAGCCTTTATTTACCCTACAAATGACAGCTGCTGTCTTCTCTGTCTCTGCAGCGCAGATTCCCTGTGAGCTCCTTGTTTGAGGCTGATTTAGCTCCCCCATCCTAATATTGAGGATGAAATAAATAATCTGCATGTGTTTTATGAAGCATCATCTGGCCTGAACAGCTTTTGGAAACCATAGCTTGAGGTGTAGCTACAGATGGGGCTTCTGCTGAGGGGCCAGCACTCCTGGCTGCTGTGTTCCAGGCAACAGTGTCCCAGTCGATGTGTGGTGTTTGCTTTGAGGATGCTGACTCAAAGCACAGCAGCTTTTTATGAGCTCAGGATTTGCCCAAATGAAGTAAATCCAGAGGTTCTGCTAGCCTGGTAGCAGTCTTCTAAAGCATCCAGCAGAAGTAGTTGAAGTTTGTGGTAAGCCTCACAGCTGCACTTAGCATCATCCCCAGAGAAAGGGAGTGTGGTGGTTGTGTTGTCCTTTCTTATCCTCAGGATACTGATAGCTTCAAACCTTTATGCTCCATTAGTAGAATAATTCCCTGTTGTTGTTTTTTCTGTCCCCTGGAGTCAGAATCTCTTACTTTTCCTTCTGCCTCATTTTAAACATGGAGCCTTGCAGCTCGTGCCCCTGTGCACAATGTGAGTGTCACTTCTTCCATCCAGCCACTATCTGCCTTTCCCCCTTCTGTCTTTGGGTGCTGCAGAGATGCATCCCAGGTACATCTATTAGCAGAGGAGCTCAGCTGGGGGCATGTGGCCATCTGTCTTTATCAATTTTGCTGTTTCTTCCAAGACAGTAGGAAATAGATTCCTTTTGCTGTTCTCCCTCTGATCCACCTCAGAACGTTCTCCCACTCCTCTTGTAGCATGCACTTGATGCACAGTAAAGCTGGTAAAAGCTGTAATTCTCCTTGCTTGGTGTGACGCTCTTCTCTTTCTAGGATCACAGGATGGCTTGGGTTGGAAGGGTCCTCGAGGATCATCATGCTCCAACCTCACTGCTGGGTTGCTAACCACTAGATCAAGTAGTCAGACTGCCCAGGGCCCCATCCAGCCTGGCCTTGAGCACCTCCAGGGATGCATGCACAGCCTCTCTGGGCAGCTGTTCCAGAGTCTTGCCCCTCCTCTCACTGAAAAACTTCCCCCAGTGTCTAATCTGAATCTTCCCTCCTTTTGTTTAAAATAATTCCCCCTTATCCTATCACTGTTTACCCATGTAAAAAGCTGTTTTCCCTCCTGTTTACCTGCCTCTGTGTCCAGGTAGATGATGTCAGGTGCCCTTCCTTTGTCCACCAATGCCATCTCTCCATCACAGAAGGCCACCAGGTGGGTCAGGCACTGCCTTGGTGAAGCCACGCTGTCTCTAATCACCTCCACATCTTGCACGTCCCTTGTGGGGACTTCATCTGACAGCCACAACTTTTCAAATATGATGGAGGGTGGCTCAGCTCCCAACAGAGCCTGATGGCTACATGTGCACTGAGCACCAGAGCTGAGCCTTGCAGGGGTGACACTGCATGGCTGTGGTGACAGAACTGGAGTGCTTTATTTGGTTCATGCTTTTCCTTCAGCACATCTGCTTTTCCTGGTAGGTGCCTGCTGCTGCAGCAGGCTGAAATGGACCCCAGGGCTGCAGATCAGACATCAGTGGTGGGCTGATGCTTTCATATAGCAGCACAGACTCCCACAACTCAACTCTGTCTCACTGTAGATTATATTTTGCCATTGTGTTGTTTCTAAACGACTGTTAGAGCACTCTGCAGTGCTGCAGGCATTCATTCTGCCCTTAATGTAAGGAGAATTCAGCGTGCTGCAAAGTGCTTGTTTCCTCTCCGGCTGTGAGAGTTATGTTGACCATGGTGGCAGTTTGCCCATGAAACAAGTGCTTGAATTCACTTCTTAAGGTTTTCTGTCCTGTAGTTGACCACTTTTGAAGTGGTGTTTTTTTCTTTTTTTTTTTTTTTCCCCTTGTTGTCACTTCTCTGTTCCACGTTGCAGAAAAGCAGATTTTAGAGGACCTAAAACGTCTGTGGTATTTGACTTGGGAGGAGGCTTGTGTGGCAGTGTACTTCAACCAATCAGTTGGGATTCTGCCCTTCTTGTCCCATAATCAGAAACAAAGCTTTAGCTGTACTCTTCACTGATGGGAAAGGGGCTGGGACTGTTCTGCCCTCCGTGTCCGCAGTCAGAAAGAATGTGCCAGAATGGAAGCATCTGCAAATAGCCCTAAGGTTCTTCTGTCAGCATCTGCACACGACTTAATGACTCCTGTGCAGTTCACTTCTGAACAAGAAAAATGCAGAGGGTGAGCTTTGTTTCCCCTCTTCTAATATGCTTTCACTGAGTCTGAACGCTCCGCATTAGACACTTGGGTTTATGTCCTGGCTCTGTTGCAGGGTGATCCTGTGACTGGGGATGGGTTGGTTGGTTTCTCTGCATTCTGTTCTCTTTCTTTTGTACAACTGCTGTGACCTTACATTTCAGGGTTGCATTTTCTGACAGCAGTAGGATGCTTTAATGCTTCCAGGCCCCTGAACTGTGCCAGTAACCATCCAGCATTGTGTCCTGCATGTGTGATCCAGGATCGAGGTTTGTCTGCAGAGGAGTTTCTGTTTGGAACCCTGGTTGTGCTCGTGGAGGATGAAGGAGAGGGGAAAAGCCTTTTCTGCTTTGTGTTGATGGCTTAAAATTTTGCTGAGTTAGAGACTCTGGAGTAAAACCCAGGTGGAATTCTAGCTGTTAGATTTCTTCCTGCCTCTGATGAAACATACTTCAGACTGTGCTGTCTGCTTTTTAAGCAGCCGCTCTACTTGATGTAACACTGTGCTTGTCCAGGATTATTAAAAATCTGTGAGCTGTGGTCTGTGACAAGGAGCTCAAGACAGGATTGTAATCTCTGGTGTTCACACTGCCCCTTGGCACAGTTTGAAAGGAGTTTGAGAGTGCTGTAACGAGCACGACATCCCATGTATGGGCACAGTGGGTCCTTCTGGAGTCCCACGGGGTAGAGACTTGCAAGTCAGGCGTCTTCCTGACCATGCTCCCTATTGCAGATCCCTTCTCCACTCACAGATGATCTGCGTGGAGATCTTTACCGTAAATGGTAGAGAGTGCGTGTGGTTGCTGTGGGCAGACGCTCTTGATGACTGGTGAACAGTACATGATGTTTTGTCATGATGAGATCGCTCTTCAGTGCAGGACTTCAGCCACAGGCCTGCCACAAGTGAGTCACAGCTGAGCACATCAGTGTCCATTTTCGGTGATTGGATGCTCTGTTTTCTTTCAAACATTGCCCAAAGTACAGTCCTTTTCCTCAAAGAAAGCTTTCTTCTTTGTTTACCTTATTTATGCCTTTTTAATTGCATGTAGGAGAAAAATACAGCTCTGTGCCATAGCAGTTTGTGACTGGTGCTGGCAGGTTGTCTGGGGAGGCTGTGGAGCTGACATCCTTGGAGGAAGGAACTAGGAACCCCACTGGGCACAGCTGTGGGGAGCAGGAGGGTGCTGTGGGTGATCCCAGGGGTCCCTTCCACCCTCCCCTTATCTGGGACTAGGGCAGTTCTGAAGTGTTTTTGCATTAACGATGGCTTAGCTGAGGAAGCAACTTGGAATTAGTCTGATGGAAGCACCTTGCTGTTGCATTACAAGTGTTTTCAGGGTAGCAAAATTCAGGATCGATCCTTTCTCTGCTGAGGGTGGTTCAGATTTCTCTTCCCTGCTCTTTAAGTCCATCTCAAAATGCACTTTTGGTGGTGATCCTTACAGCAGACGTAACTGAGCTGTACAGCTTTTGGCACTGGCACTAATTGCTTCCTGCCACGCACTCCCAGCTCGGGTCCAGTTGCAGCCCAGTCTGCTGGTTGCTTGTTTTGTAGGTCTTTGTTCTGCTTGTGGGAGAGAATACCCAATGTAAGGAAGTGCTCTCAAGGCTTGAGGGTTCTTGAGCAAGGAGCTGTTGCTGTAGCTCCCGTCAGCTCAGCTGTGTGACGTAGCCATGTGGTGGGTTTTGTGGTCTCAGCAAGGCAAGTGTGCATTTCTGGTAAGTCCTTGAATGCTGAGGGCTCTGGTGCGTTGAGTTCAGGTGGCCAGATGCTTGTGCTGCACCTGGCAGAAGTTTTCCCATGGTTGGTTGTTCTTCATCACAGTGATATAATGTAGATTCATAGTGATGCCATCTGCATAAAGCTATTTGTGCTGTCATCAGCACTGATAAACCTTTTCAGATTGCCATGGGAAGCAGCATGTTGGTTTCTGAGGGGAGAATAACGTCAGTCCTTTCGTAGTGTACCTTTTCTTGCCATATTCTCTAGTTTTGAGCACCTCTTAGACAAGCACACGTGGCAGTGGGCTGGATCCCCAGCCATGAGTTTTCTGAAATCCCATTTGGTTTGGTATGATGCAGTGGACCAGGCTTCCACAGTGTGTTTTCCCAACCCCAAGCTTTTCCTCCCCTTTCCAGAGTTTTCAGAAGTGGTTGCTCTGAGAGCCAGGAGCTCTGTGTAAGAAACCTGCTCTCAGATTTGGAATTGAGACTCAGCTCAGTGTTTTCAGGAGCAGGTGGTGGACTTCTGCATCCCTGTTGGGCACGTGGTGGCAGAGGATAAAACTGATGCTGAAGAAACTCTTTATCTGCTGGAGGGGGAAAAAAAAAGATGACTATAAAAGCTTGTTTCCTTAAGCACGCCCTTGTTTGGAGTGTGCAAGTCTTGCAGAAATGTAGGTGCACGAAGTGGTGGCTTCCTGTTTTTTGGTTTTGGTTGTTTCGTGTTGTTACAGCTACCCCTGGGTGGTCACTGTTAGTAGTGTGATGCAGACTGAACTGACAGGATACTGCTGATCAGCTCTGATCTCACACTGTTGATTTCTCTCTTCTAATACCTTTGTTCAGCAGCACTGCAGAATCTCGTTGCAAGGCCCTTCCTTGCAACTCCTCGTTTGAATGGCAGTTTCTCATTCCAGCCCTCTGTTCCCAAGTGCTCATCTGAGGATACCTCCTCTCCCTGTATCTTCTGTGTCCTCTTTCTCTCCTTGTGAGACGTCCTGGTCACCTCAACTCACTGCAGGCCTCCTGATCTCTGACCTCTTCCCAAAGTCCTGCTCCTTGTGCTGGTGTCTCAAGAGCAGTGAGATGCTCCTATTGTAGAAGCAAAGCTGCTTGTGGTGTGGAGCAGCAGTTTAACATCCATGAGTTGGATGTGTTCTTGGAGGGGATTTTGCATTCCGCTGGATGACACTCGTTGGGTCCCATTGGACACTGTCTGAAGAATACAGCAACATTTCCTATCTTGCTTCTGTGGAACTGTGGAGTTTTTTCAGGGTTGTGGAGCAGAGTGGGCATCTCAAAACACTGCTTTTTAAGGAATCCCCGTCCTTCTTTTCCAGGGGGAAAACTGATAAACTATTCTCTCCACATTCCCCTCTCCTCACTCTAATCCCAGTGATCCTAGCAACAGGTGCCAGAAATCAGAACTCTGGCAGAAGGACGGCTGATGGGACGGGCTGTAGGATCATTTGTGTCAGTTCTCCCCAGCTGTACTTCCAGAATAGAATGTCACTGGACTGTAGAGTTTCAGGGATGCTGAGCAGGTGGATGTGTCATGCCTAAGGCCTGGACTCTTCCACAGGGAAAGTTCAATAGCGTTACCTGTGAAATGCAAAATCTTGCTGCTCCTTGCCTGGAGACACGTTTGGGCTTGTGATCTGGGGCTGTACTGATCTGTCCCTACAGGGGGAAGGAGGGAAAGGTCATATCCACCTTGCAGGTGGGGAAGCTGAGGAGCAGACTTGATCAGGAGTCAGCAATGGGGTTGGGGTTTGTGCCGAGCTCCCTGGGGCTGATGCAGCAAGCTTCTCTGCAGGTAAAGGTGCCTGGAACTGCCAGGAGGGACAGACAGAGGGCCAGGGTGGTGGGAGGGAAGGGCAGCACTTTATGCTTCTTGTCTTCAGCTTGGCTGAGAGCATGTGTGATCACACCTGGACTTTTTCTCCTTTTCAGGGATGCTTGAATACGACCCAGCCAAGAGATTTTCAATACAGCAGATAAGGCAGCACAAGTGAGTGTTCAGCTTCTTCCTATTAGTCATTCTCTTTCTGCTTCTTATGCTAATGTACCTGTGCTATTGCTCTCAACTCATTTTTCCTTTTGACAGCAGACACATGGAATTCACTAGATAACCTTCCTCCAGCTCTGCTGGAGCTCTGGCAACATCCACTTGGCTTTTTTTTTTCCTTCCTATTAGAGCATCCAGTTAAAGCATTTGAGTTGCTAACTGGCAAATAATGAATATGTTGAAAATATGTTTCTAGTGTGACTGGTTCTTGATAATTAAGGGTTCTGGGTAATTTGTTTCAGAGGCCAGCTAGTACTGATGGAGCAGGGGTTCCCTGAAGCTGCTTTCAGTAATGTGTTGGTTTTCTGGACAGGCTGGTGACAGAAATAACTCTTGGTATTTGATCCTTATGGAATCAGTATGTTCCAGGACAATGGGATTTTTTTCTTTTTTTTCTTTAATGTCATTCTCCTCCTTCCCCCATATCCTCTGCTTTATCCTCCCCTTTGTCTGGGGGGGGGTGGCAGGGGGAGAGGTCGTTATCTCTGAGGGTTTTTTGTGGGTTTTTTTTTTTTCCTTTTTTAAAGGATCTGTTTGAACATGCTGCCTCTGAGCAGAGATTTCCTGGGCGGATAAAAGTACAAGAACAAAAAAGCATCATAAGGATGCTTCAGCGCGGAGGCTGCATTAGCTTATCTCCTGTTTGAATAGGAAGTGCTTCTGAGGACATGCAGAGCTGCCTGCTGGACCGCAGATGCTCAGCAGAGGTCCTGCCTACAAGCTTGCCCAGAAAGCTTTTGGGAGCCTTGTAAAAACAAGGCTCTGATCCTGTAGGGCAGCGGGCCTGCTTTGTGCTGCCTGCAGGCAGGAAGAGCACTGTTTTTATTTTTTTTCCTGTTTGCTTCTCTGAAAAAAAGCAAAAATAAAGTGGCAGTGGGTAGCAGTGTGCTGTCAGATCACGATCCCTGGTAGATGTTGCAGCATGAGAGATGTCTGCAGGAGCAGCAGGACAAAAGCAGTCAGGCTTGAACTGCACCAGCATTCTGCAGAGGAACAGCTGCAACTACCCCTGCGAAGATCAAAGGGCCTGGGGGGGTGGGGGGCAAGTCTCGTGTAGCTGCCTGGGTAATTAATTAAGCAGTCAGGCAGAGTCTTTTAATAGTAGCCAAGTGCTGTGCATTGGTTGTTTCACTGGTCTGGGAGATGATAGGAGCAGGCGTTTGCTTTTCAAGAGTGCCTTTCCCCATGCACACGCTTCCTGGTAAAATAGTGGGCCACAAAGGAGCCTGCTTGGGGCTGCCCTCTTAAATGCTGCGTAGCATTTAAAACGCCCTGTAGAGCTGATCTCGGAAACAATAGCTCCTGCTGTTACTGACAGTCCTTCTCCCATCTTCCTCTGAGGGCTAGGGAGCTTCAAGCAAAGCACTGTATCCTTTTGTGGTGCTCTGTAATGAAGTAGTTCTGCTCATTGCAGCGATGTAGAGTGGTGAGCAGCTGCCGCACGGTCCAGCTGATGCCTTGTCAGTAAGCACAGTGAGGAAGCAGGGCAAGAATTAAATCTATGGAACAGATTGCAGGGATTTCAGTGGAAACACTGAAACACCAAAAGCACTTGTTCCTTACCAACGCTGTGGGCCCTGGTGTTGCACCCTAAGCTTAGATGTTGTCCCCTAAGCTTGGGACAGTGTAGGTGGTTCTCGTGTGTCACTGTCTGCCAGGATTTGAGCTACTTACCTGGCTCCTTCTGTGCCTTATTTTGTACTTCTCCCACGTGGCAGGGAGCTTTTGCATCAGCTCCGTCCAGCTGGAAGCCAGGAGGTTTCTCTGGAGACCCTGCCTGGAGGTAGCAAGCAGGAAGAAATAGAGCATGCTCCTCGCATGGGGTCAGCAGCATCTCTGTGCTGTGTGGGCACAGCTGCTGCTGGTGAGGCTTTAATCTCATAGCACCATAGAGGCTGTACCTGCGAACACAGGAGCATTTCCAAGGCTTAGTCTCTTATTAGTTTTCTGTGAGCTTAGCCAGTGCTCCTTAACAGGCTTTTCTCCCCTATTAGTAATTGCCTCCTTCCTCCTGCTGTGGCATCCTAATAATTACATCACTCACAGCAGAGCCTGCAGCCTTGGGCTTCAGATGTGGCCGTCCATCTCCTTTTTGTGGGGCAGCACTGTGCTAAGGAATCTGGCTCTTGGTTCTCTCTTCTTTTTCCTTAAATAGGAGCAAGCTTTGCCCTCATGCTTAACCAGACCCTGCTTTATTGAGAACTGAACAAAGCAATCAGAAGGACAGTAGGCGGTCATTCAGATACTGTCAGAGGGTTTTGGGAAAGCATTTTGGGTAGGAAATGCCTTGATTTCTAGAATTCTTAGACTGCTGTTTGGGCTGGAGGGAGGAGTGATAGTCAGGGATGATTTGGGGCTCCTAACCCTGTCGAGCTGCGTGGATGGCTGTGTTTCTCCTTCTCTGTGAGGCTTAATCAGTGGATATGGGAAATACTGAGCAGGAATTGAGTGCTGTTTGGTGAAGCACCAGAGCTGCTGGAGGTGGCTCAATGGGGCAAGCGAGGCACATCAGTTCCTCCCTTTGTTCTATTCCAAATGCTTTTCCCCTGCAGTGGCAACCCAGTCTGAGGCATTCTTGCAGGATGAATTTGCCCAGCCTTACATCTGCCAGCTGCCTTCTTCCTCTCCTCACTTCTGCTGCTGAGTCTCGCATCAAATTCATGTTTCAGCATTTTCTCTTAATTCAGCAGGACAGAGCTCACTTCTCTCAGCCCATTTCTTGAAGGCTTGAAAAGCATTTCAAAGCAGTGCACGCAGTACAGACCCAGGATTTGTAAACTGAAATGAATTAAAACTCTCCCAGCCTGTCATCGAGGTATCTGAACCACCAGAAGCTGACCCCCTGAATTACAATGAACGAGCCTTGAAACCTGCCCTCCCCACAAGGATCTGGGCCGGGATGATGCTCAATGAAAACTGACACTTTTAGCTCACCGCCGTGACTGTTCTGTACTCCTGTGTGGGGCTGTGGGGCAGTGAGGAGGTGCTGCTGGGCATTGGGGAGCGAGCAGCCTGCTCCCTGCAGATCATTCACAGTCTCCTCTCCAGCTTGTGCTTTTGCTGAAGGGCTTAATGCTTGTACACTGCAGTTTGTAACTAATTCACTGACCCTGCTGCAGCACTTAAAGTGATGAAGTGGATGCAGAATTCTACCTCTGTCCCCTGTTTCCAAGGCAACCATCTTGCCTTCCTTCTCCAGAAGTGTCACACATAATTTGTTCAGTCATAGATACGTTTGCAAGAGTTTATAGCAAGGAAGGGATGGCACTCCCAACTCTTGTTAGCTGTGGTGCTTGCTGACATGCTGTGCTGCTCCTGACTGCTGGGATCACCCCAAAGGTTGGGAGCATGGAGCTGCTGGACTGTGCTGCAATCCTGGGGACCCTGCTCTGTCCCTCTGGGTTCCTTCTCAGGTGCTGAGCATGTTCCTTTGGCTTCTGTGCCCAAATTGGAGGATTTTCCTTAACCTGAGCTGTGATGCACGTACTGCTGGACTCTTCCCACCCCTTTGCTGTGGTGTCATGCAGAGATCTCTGCTTGTGTTGGCGATGTGAGCTCTCTTCCTTTCTTTTCCTGCAGAGACACCTGGGTCTGTCTCACTTTCCTGTGGCAGGCACATGGGAGGGAGGGAGGCTTTGGTTCTTCTGCCCACGTTTTGCAGCTCGGTTTCGTAACGTAACTGTCTGCTGCGTGAAAGGAAAGTGTGTCTCCATCTGCGCACAGAACACCTCTCCTCCTTCTGTGGGAGTCTGAACTGTGACCTTTGGGTCTTGCATCAGTGAGGGCAAAGCTGCTTCTCTTACCTACTTTGTTTTTTTTCAATGAAACTGATCTGAAGAGCAGAGCATCTCTTCCTGCTCCAGGAGTTCAGGGGCCATGCTGCATGCCTGCTGAGTGGGGCAGATGTGCAGTGGGCTGCTTCTCGTGGTGACTGTGACCTTTCTGTAAGCTTGGAGCCCTCAGGCTGCACCATGGGAGGTGGCAAAGTGCTCATGGCTGCTCCTCACTGGCAGGACAGCCATCTGCAGCCCAACATCTGCTTGCGGAGAAGTCTGTCCATATCCAAAACAAGCAAACTGAAATAGTTGTGGCCTAGAATGGGAAGTGAATTAGCTGTAAGTATTTGGAAGCTGCAGCTGTGCTTACTGATTCTTATTTTAACCTTGCTTATACCAGAACTTGAGAAGAGTGGAGTGATGACTTCTGATGTAAAATTTGAGCTGGGAAGCGGCAAACCAGACAGACTCAATAAGCATTGGTTGACCCAGATCCCTTTTTTCGTTCAGTCCTTGACCCTTGTTATCTTAGCTCCCTGTAGATCATAGCAGCTCTGTCTGGACGCTGCTCCTTATCTGGCAGGTTCACAATTAATGCTGTGCTGCTGCTGTCCAGAGCCTGTGCTTTGCAGGCATTCTCGACAAGTTTGCAAAGTAGGGAGAGGAGATCTCTTTGCTGCTGCTCCCTTTGCTCAGTTTTAAGGCCTGGGAGTGGCTAAAAATGGCCTCACGGGCTGCAGAGGAGCCTGCCTCTTCCAGAGGATGCTCTGTGCAGGCAATGCTTCTGAGATCTGCAGAAGCTCATTTTCCTTTAACTGATAAAGCAGCAGCCTGCTCTCACTGGGTAAGCTGCTGTGTGTGCGATTGACTCAGAGATCACTGGAAGAGTTGTTTGGGAATAAATGATGAAATAGGCACTCTGTCAGCAGCACTCTGACCCAGGTTGCGTTCTCGTGTTGCTCAGCAGCACCTTGAGCTGGAGCAGGGCATTTGGTGGAGCCCGTGGTCCTCAGCTGAAGAGCAAATCTTCACTAATCACATTTAGTGCCGGTGTAGAGAGCAGCATCTCTGTCCCTGCTGGAAAATTGCTTGCCAGGAAATACTCTGCTACTCTATAAAGAATTGCTTGAGGCTCCTTCCAAGAGGTCTTTGATTTTCTTAGAACTTCAATGAATTTCTCTGCTCACTCTATAGCCTCATTACCATGTATGCATATGCAAGTACTTGAAATCACCTCCCAGAGGATGGGATCATTATGACTGGAGTACAGTGATTCAGGTTTCAGCTGTTAATAAAAGCCTATTTTTACTCTCCTGGTAAGTAGGACAGAAGGAAAGAAAGAAGAGGCAGAGCTGAAATGCAGCAAAATAAAAACACTAGCTGCTGGAGCTTTGTAGGCTTTCTCCCTTTAAAGTATTTCTTTCTTTGGCAGTCATTCTGATCTCATTTCTCGTGTATATTCCACTCTCCTTGTGTCTCTGGCATTTAGTTCCAGTGCCCCTGGCAGGAATAGCTGATGGCTGTGCTGGGTGCTCTGTTCCTGTGCTCGGTGCTCCTGCCAGGCTGGATCAGCCCAGGCACAGTGTGCTGTCTTGGCAGTCACTTCCTTGATGAAAGCAGTCTCCCAAGGAAAGGAAATCAAATGATCAAATTAGGAGAGCTGTGTGCCACGCACATCGCCGAGGAAGCCAGCCATGGCATTTGCTGAAACTGTTGGCCCAAATCTAGTTATGCTGGACCTGTTGACTTCCTGCTGGTCCAGCAGCTGGGATGAACTTTCCTTCACTCTTGTAATGCTGCTCAGTGAACCAGAGGACGAACTTGATGCGTTCTGTCACTTTGCTAAATGATGCTGCATTCACTGGGCAGCTGGTGTAGGAGCACTGGTGGATCCTTGTCAGTGCCAAACTGGGATGTGCTGACCTCCCAGCTGAGTGGGGGTCATCCTTTCATGCAGTCTGAGCAGGGAAGGGCCAGATGCAGTTCTGTGTGTGACACCAACGTGCCCAGTGACTAACCACAACAGGTTTTGTGGTTAAACCTTATAAACCTTACCTACTGAGGTAGGGACTGCCTCTCTCTTTGGTACTGCAGAACGCGAGATGCTGCCTTCCTCAACAACCTGGTCGTTGCAGAGGAAAGTGGAGGATGCCAGCTGTGAAGCAGGGCTTCTGAGCAAAGGTCCACCTCCTTTCAGTCCCAGTTGAGTTATCCCAGGAGTTATGCTTTCACTCCTAACTCCTTCCTTCTGCTGAGTGACTTTATTAGAATGCCACTTCTACAAGAGGCGAGCAGACAGTGGAACGGTATTTTTAGATCTCTCTGCTTTTGAGGTGTGTTTTCAGTTTATTCTGAGGCAGCACGCTTTAGTGGCCTACAGTACAGTGTGAGAGCAGGGGGGAAAATATCTTAGACTTTCTAGGCTACCTCCTGCTGTGGAAGACTCTCAGTGTCCCTTTGTGCAGATCAGTGGCATCCACATAATATTTAGCATGATGAGCGTGAGAGTGCAGTCGATATGATGAGATTTTGCTTCCTGTCTTGCTGTGCAAGACCAGGAAGAATGGGTCCCAGTGCTCAAATGACATCCAGCTCGCAGTGCAGGGGGAGGGGGCTGATATCAGTGCCTGTCAGGAAAGCAGGCTGTGTTTAAGGATGGTTCTGGATGTGGGAAGTGCAGGCACGTGCTGCCTGCCGTGGTGTAACGCTGCCTCGGCAGCTCTCTTTAAACTCCACGTACCTTTGAATTGGGGTGGAATGGGATCATCCCATACCATTGGGGATTTCTCTGTGCCTCCTGAAAAGTGAAGCTGTACTGATGAGGTTTTACTCTTGGACCCTTTGCAGTTGGTTTCGTAAGAAACACGCTCAGGCAGAGACTCTGGTGCCCATACCTCCTAGCCCAGAAACAAAGGACAAGTGGAGAAGTATGACGGCGGTGCCTTATCTGGAAGATCTGCATGGCTACAATGAGGACGAAGATGATGACTTGTATGACATTGAAGATGATATCATCTACACTCAGGACTTCACAGTACCAGGTAGGAGAGAGCGATGCTGGGATGAGAAGGGCCGAAGTGATTCTTCCCTTGTCCATTTAAAGTTTTATAGGAAAGGCTTTGGGATCTGAACGCAGTGGAAGGGAGTATTGATTATTAAGTGATGTGAGTGACTCACAGCGAGTGAGCCATGATGCTGTGGGTGCTTTGGTCCTTTATTTGATCAGCCAGGATGTCCCTTCCTGCGTGCTGCCCATCTGCTGATTTCCTTCCTCCATCCAGTAATAGCGTGCTCCTGCTGAACTGTTGTTCAAGCACACTTAATTCTCTTGGTTGGCTTTGCTAGACTCACTGAGTTATTTTGGAGCACAACCCTGAAATGACTCAGTGTTCAGAATAGATGGCACATCTGGGTGCTCATAGCCTTATGCTGAGCCTTTTTTCTGCTCTAGTCTTGGTAACTTGGTTGCAGAATTGCCCCTTTCTGTATGGGGGACCTCCTTTTGTTTTAAGGTAAGTTAACCAAGTAGAGTGGGGCGTATGGACTCAGCCATGTGGTTTTTACAGAGTGCTGGTGATCGAGCAGCAGTCTTTCTCTGGCCCCTCTACACTCGTGAACAAAAGGCTGAAGGCAAAGCTTGCTCAGCTTTACAGCTCTCGTAGCAGCAGTGCTGATTCACTTTACCACAGTGTGATAGGAGTTATCTGGTGCTGAGCTTCCCTGGTCATGGGGAAAGCCCTGATTTCTGTAGCTCAAGAGTAACCACACTTCTTTGGTTTCTTCCTTGATGACTGCTCGGTGGGCTTCTGTGGATCTGAGTAAAATCAAGGGCTGGTTTTACCTGTGCAGGGGTCTTGTACCTGAAGGCTTTGTTTTTTCTTCTGTGCTTTCTGCTTAGATGGAAACTACTTTTTGAAGCACGAGCACAGAAGAATAAAGTGTCAGGCCTTGAATTGCAGTAAGCCTCATTGTGCCCAAAACTCCTTTGGGAATACCCAAAACTTCTTTGGGAGAACCCAGATTGTTCCTCCTGGCAGAGCTTTCCAAGGGGAGAAGAGCTGGGACAGCTTAGCTTAGAGCCAGGCTCGCTGGGCCCTGTGCTGGGTGCCACCCCTGGGTGCTCAGCTCTGCAGCTGCACGGGTTTGTATGTGGGATGGAGGTGGAGCCTGCTGAGATGAAGGCAGCCACATCAAAGTGAAGCAGATCTGTTTCCAAGTGCTGATTCACTGGTGACAGCTGGGTAATTTATAACCTTTTCTAATCGAGCTGATGTCCCGGTGCCAGCTGGGTGACCTGCAGAGCTCTGTCCTTTGCTCTCTCACATCCCACAGGGTTTTCTGTTAGAGTCTGACCAGAGCTGGACCTTCCCTCTTGGCCTAGTGGAGGCTTTATGGAAGGAGGAATCCTTTTAAAAATGTGATAGGCTCTCAGAAGCACGTGCTTCATTGCTAAGGCCTTGCTAGTTACAGAATGGGACTTGCCAGGTGTTGTCAGAGGTTGCCCATTTCCCTCTACAAGGGCTCCTGCCAGCAGCAAGTGCTCAAGATGTGAAAAAGTGCCTGGTCTTGAGAAAATCATAACCGGTATCACTCACAGCTCTGTTCTGTTTTTTAAACTTGACCTTTTCCGCCTCTTGGAGCTGGTTTGGAAAGGAAGAGAGGTACAGTGGGTCTCTCTGCCCATAACCTCCCTTGGAGGGGCAGGTTTCCCAGCTGAGAAGCTGCAAGAACAGATCTGTTGCAGCTTGCAGCCAAAGTCAGGAGCCCACAGGATAGTCTGTTACTGCATTTTTGGCATCAGCATAGAGAAATAAGCTTGTGCATGTCTCTGACAGTGCCCTGTTGCTTCCCTTGTGCATTCCCAGCTGCAGAGGAGGAAGCTGAGGCAGGGCGTAGAGGAGAGACTGGAGTGCTGGGAAGCCATGGCGAGATATATGCAGGAGGAAGCTGTGCTCCCACTGGAAAAAGGCACAGAAGAGGAGTGAAGGTTAGCCTAGGCCCCAGAGCACTGCCCTCTTGGGCTTCCAGTGGCCTGAGCTGATGGCTGGTGCTTTGAACCCAGAGCTGGCCGAAAAGGAAAGCCCTACGTGACCTACAATAAAGGCTGTTAATCTGCCCGTGCACCCCAGGCTGCTCCTGCAGACCTGTCTCGCAGAGTCCTGTCTCTTCTCACTCCAGCTCAAGTTTGTTTGGTTTCTCTTTAACTTCTCCAGTGCTGAGTAGCTTATGTTGCTGCCTGGTCTGTACTCCTCTTTGTGATTAAAAAGTGAAAACTGAGGAGGACTTGGGAAATCAGAGAGTGATGGTGTGTCCTGCAGGCTCAGGTCAGATCTCACTGTTCTGGTTGCTTCTGAGCATCTCTGCCCCACAGCACTGCAGCTGGGCATTGGATAAGGGCTGTTCCTGAAGTTCCTTCAGAGGAAAATAGCGGAGTGTGTGAGATCCTGTGCTGCATCTGCCACCTCACTCCTGCCCCTCCTGCACTGCTGTGCTGGGGTGATGTTCCCCCACTTGGGTGCCTCTGACAGTAGGAGATCACCTCCAGAGCAGTCATATCAGCTGTTATGCACTCCTAATGCAAACAGTGCTATTTAAACCCAAATAAGGGCTGTCACATGAGAAGATGACAGGCAAATTACTGGAAGATGTTTCAAGTTCTCCATGGAGCTTGCTCTGTTCCAGAGGGGTAAGAGAGCTGAATCTCAGTAGTGGTGCCCCGTGGACCAGGCTTCCCTTGTTAGGCAGTGGCTGGGTGGGCTGAACGCTGTTCTGTTTCACTTAACTGCAGCGTGGTGATGGGTTTTAGCCTTCCCAGTTATTTCAAGAGCTATTATTCTGCACTGGGAGGTGGTGGCAGAAAGCATCCCTCCACCAGCCGGTCTCCAGGCCCTCATCCAGCACTTGCATGTTCTGCTCTCATAGCAATCGTGGACTGAGGTGGATGTGCCCTGACAGGTGGGTTCCTGGGGAACATCAAACCTGGCTGCAGCCTCAGGGGTCCCTGTGCAGCAAGGGGAGGGCTTCTCTGGGCTGTGTGCTGCTCTCCTGAGCAGCTGTCACACGGGAGTCTTAGGCAGCGTGAACATGTGTGAATTCATGTCCCCAAACCATGGGCATGGGGTGCAGTCTTCTCCTGCAAACAAGTCACCTAAGGCCAAAGTCACCTTATTTTAAAGGGATCTTGGCCAAAAGAAGAGCACAAAAGGATGATGTGGCTGCAGTGGGAGCAGTGGGGGTGAGGAGGGGTCCTGCATGGTGCAGGATGCTCTATGTGATTTGTATGGTGGGGGCAGCTCACACCGAGGATAGCTGGTAGACTTTCCCAAGGCTTTTCCCAGGATCTTCTGACGTCACTCAGCTCTGTGCCAGTGTCACATTTCTAACAGTGACGCCGTGTTAAAATAAGAATAAAGAAGCCAGCCCCCTTGGAAGTGACGGCTGAGCTGGGTTGCTGTGTTGGGCAGTGAGCTCAGGAGCACGCCTGACTCACAGAAGTGGGTGTTCAGGTGGGGAGGAGAGGAAGGAACCTCATTAAACCTTTCCTTCGGAGGAAGAAGGGGGTTCTGAGAAGGCACCGTTATTTTTAAAGGGCTCTTTAAAGATTTATGCAGCTCTTCAACGCTCTGTGCCCCCGGTTCAAAATGATGTTAAACACCTCAGCAGAGGGGGGAGCAGCTTACCCAGGGCTGGGAGCAGCTCGCTGCTGTTGTGCTGTGTTTGTGTTCAGGTGCTCTGTTCCACTCCCCCCCCCCCCCCCCCCCCCTTTAGCAGCTGCGTGTGGCTCTGAGCTTTGTGTCCCCTCCCATAGCAGTGGCTCTGAGGCTGGAAAACAAAACCCCTGTTTTGATGGTGGTGGGCTGCATTTCTCACCGCTCATCCGTGTGTGTGTGTCTGACAAACACAGCGATCCGAAAGCTCTCCACGGTTTGATTCTGGAACCTTTTCTATGCCTGAAGGAGCGGGATGGGGCCGCGAGGAGCCGGGAGAGGCAGCGGGGCCGCGCGTGCTCGCCGCCTCTCGGCCCTCCTCTCTTCTCTCCCTCTCTTATTTTTAGCCCTGGGCTGATGATGGTCGGTAGGATGTGGCTGCTCGCGCACGCAGCGCTGGCCACGGCTTCCGCGGGGGCAGGCAGTTGCCAAGATTTCATCCTATGCTGAATTGTTATTTTCATTAATTTGAACGTCAGCAACTGTCAGCGCTGAAGGAGGTAAAATTAGCCCGCAGCTTCGCCCTCCCTCCTCGGCATCCATAACGGCCTCCTGGGATTGTTCTTTTCGCTGGGAGGAAGGGATAGGCACACGAAAGAGAAATGAACTGTTGGGATTTTTCCCTCCTCCCCACCCCCCCCAGCTCCCAGTCAGAAACACTCATTGCCTTGGTCGGAGCCTGGCTGAGGGTGGGGGGAGAAGGGTAAGTGCTCAGCTGTGCTCTGAGGGTGGGCTGCTGGGGTCTCTGCTGCAGCACCCATCCCCCACATGGCCCTGTGGGGCACTGCTTCTCGTGGGCACTGTGTCCCTGCAGCTTTTGGGGGCTGAAGACAACTCTGAACCAGTAGACCTCAGTGTTATCCCCTCTTATTTCTGCATGACTCCCACCCACGGAGGAGGAGGAGGAGGAGGATGCGCTGCCCCATGGAGGAGCAGAAAGGAGCAGAGCCCAGGGGCACACAGTGGGGAGCTCAGCTCTGAGGGGACCCCCCCCATGCCGTGGGGTGAGCTCTGGCGCATGGAGCTGACGTTGCGCTCGGCCTTGGCGGAGAAAGGATGGAGCATCCTTTAAAGAAAATTATACATAATCATCTTACAGCTCTCGCTTCCACTCAAACCTCTGAGTCATAACTGAAGGGCCCTGGAGCGTGACGTTCCTGGTGGAAGGAAATTGCCGTGGCTGGATCCGATGTGGGGAAGCGGGGGGGGGGACCTGAAGACCCCTTCCCCCAGCCCCACGGGGCTGAGGTGCCTTGGGAGTGTGGTGTCACCCCTCCTGCCCCAGGGAAAGGTCCTCTGTCCCTGCACCAGCTGCATGGCGCAGGGATACCTCTCCTGGGAGCTTTTTTCCCCCAGTGCTGCGTTGGGCAGACGGAGAGGGGCTGCTCTGGGGTAGATGCAGGAAACTGACCCCATCTGCGTGTTCCTTGTGGGGCACAGGGCTGTGCCGATCCCTGCAGCATCGTAGTGCCCTTCTGCAGGTGGAGCAGTGTGCTTCTCACCCTTTGCCTTCAGTTTCTTCTCGTTTATGCAATGAATTCCCGTTCTGAGTGACGGAGAGCGCAGACACGGAGCGGCCACGGTGCCCCACGCGGGGCAGGCGCTGCCCACGGCCTCACGCTGCCTTCCCTTGCAGGACAGGTGCCTGAGGAGGAGGCAGGGCAGAACGGGCAGAGCCGCGGCCGGGGGCTGCCCAAAGCCGTCTGCATGAACGGGACGGAGCCAGGACAGCTGAGCACCAAATCCAAAGCGGAGCGCCGGGCCAGCGCTTCGTCCAACCCCTCGCGCAAGGCCTGCTCGGCCAGCAGCAAGATCCGCAAGCTCTCCACCTGCAAGCAGCAGTGATCCTGGGAGCACCGCTCTGCACAGGTACAGGTTGGAGTGGGGGGGGGCCCGGGGCTGAGCCCCCTCTGTGCTGCCAGCAGCCACAGCCTGCAAAACCCCCCCCATCCCCACCCCATTCCAGTGTGGGTCCTGCAGTGCTGCACGTGGCTCTGCTTTGCCCTCACCCCCCCCTCCCCATGCTGCTGTCAGACCCCCATCTCACGGGCCCCACGGCAGCTGCAGTGTGACACCCCCTCCCCTGGCACTGGGACCCCCCCCCCCATTTCTCCACTACACTGCTCCCAGCACTGCCACCCTCCTGCAGGCAGGGTGCATGGAGGCTGCGGGGGTCACCCCTGCTCTGGGACCCCCCCCTTCCTCGCACACACACACACCCTCCTCTGATGCTCGGGGATGCTGAGCCCTCCCCGCTCCCCCCCTCGTCCTTCCGAGCCCCGTCCCTTCCTTCCCACCTCTCATTCATAAACGAGGCAGCGATGAGTCAGGCTCAGCGCTCATCCACCCCCGGCCTCACGCTCGTCACCGGCGCTCCGTTGGGCTGAGGCTGTGTTATCTGTTTGGATCACGACCAGCTTTGTGGTGTGAAAAAGAAAAAAAAAAGCCAGAAATAAAAGCCCATTCCTCCCCCTGCAGCTGTCAGACCCGCACTCGGCTTTCATCTTTAATTCATGGTTGGGAGTGAGTCACCTGTGCGGGGAGGCACTGCGCTGCTGCCAGCGGATGCCTCTGCTCGGGGCTCCCCGGGGAGATGCTGCTGGCTGCCCCACGGCTGCTGCTGCCCTTTGCTTGGGGCTCTGCCCTCTGCCTGGGGGGGTCCCAGCGTGGCTGGGGCTCGTGTGCGTATGGGGCAGGGGCTGCCGGGCTGTGCCTGCTTCCAGCACTGCCCTCCGCTCCGTGCCATAAAATCCCCGAGAGCAGAAAGCAGCCGTGGCTCCTGGCTGTGGATGAGGTTTGTGGGCTGCGTTTTGGGTTCTGTGGGGCACACTGGGCTCCTTGCAGCAGCTCGGGGGCCGTGTGGGGTGGTTGGCCCCATCCTGACCCCCATCTCCCATTCTCCCGCAGCGTCCCAGCATCCTCCCCCCGCTCAGCGTCTCCTGGGAGCGACCTGTGCTCGCAGCCCACCGCCCGAGGACCCCCACCAAGGAAACCACCCTGACCCCCAGAGCCCACCCGGGACAAGGAGGACCCCGGGCCGGGGGAGGGTGTGTGTTTGGGGGGCCCCACCCTCCACCCCATCACTCTTTGCCAATCAAGACACTGATTCTCTTTTTAATTTCAATGTGGAAGGGTGGGAAGGGCAGGGCTGGGGGGGGGGGGGGTGCGTTCCCCCTCCGTGCCCCCCCCCCCCCCCCTCCGGGCTGTGTTAGAAGTCGTGCAAAGCCATTGCCGTGCACTTTATGTTTTAGACTACTGTTATATATTATATATTTTCCTCTTTTTTTTCGTTTTCGTTTTGTTTATATTTGCGGTATATTTAGAGAATTCCTACACATCGTCAGATAAACCAGAGGAGAAAAAAACAAAAAAAAAAAAACAAAAACAAAACCAACCCAGGTATTCCAACAAAGCAAAACTCCATTAAACCTGCATGCTGAAAAGGGCTCGGAAAAGGGAATGGGGGATGGGGGTGTTCATCGGCTTTTGGTTTCTTTTTTTTTTTCTTTTTTCTTTTTTTTTTTTTTTTTTTAAGAAAAAAATAAAGTGAAAACCGAGAGGTGGGGGCTGCTGTCCTCCTGTCCTTCCTCTGCAGCTCGGGGGGGGGGGGGGGAGGGGGAGGGGTTTGTCTGGAGGGGGAGGGGGTGAGAACCGCGCTCAGAACACTCACAGCCTTTGGTTTTGGTTTTGTTGGGTTTTCTTTTCCATCCTTTATAGACTTAAAAACGCGGATTGGAGGCGGTGCTTGGGGAGGAGGGGAGGGCGGCGCGGCCTCTGCGCTCGCATGCAATGGGGGGCACCGCCGCCCCCCCCCCCCCCCCCCCCCCCCCTTCCCCCGTACCCATGGGCCGATGTGGGGCCGTTCGTTTTTGGTTTGGTTTTTCTTTTCAACCACCCGTCCTTGGAAACATAAATACCGACCGAAGAACAAAAACCCGACCCACCGCACTACACCAACCGGGGGGTGGGGGGGGGGGGGCACCCACCGCCCTCCTCGAGGTGTAGAGGGAGGAGGAAAGAAGGGGGGGAGGGGGGGTGACCCCCACCCCACGGCTGCTCAGCCCCTCGGGCCGCCCCTCCCCCCCCCCAGCTCCCAGCCCGGGTCCCGGCTCCGGGCACAGCGGCGTTATTGCTCGTAGGAACCGCAGCGGGTGCGGGACGGGCACCTCCGCCCCTCCCCCCGCCGTCCCGGGGCGCCGCCGCTCCGCGGTGGGGGCTCAGCCCCCTCCCCGCACTCGACGCGGACCGCACCGCGCGGGCCCTACGCGGGGGCTGCGGTCCGGAGGAGCGTCGCCCACGGCCACGGCCACGGCCACGGCGCTCTCCGTCTCCGCCCGCGTCCCCTCCGCCTCCCTCCGCAGGTGCCCGTACAGCCGCTCCTCGAGGCCGCCCGCGATCTTGTCCAGCAGCTCCGCGCACCGTCCGGGACCGGGGCACTCCTCCCCGCCGCCGCGCTCGGCTCCGGCCCGGTGCTCCTCTCCGGGCTCCTCCACGATCACCTGGATCTCGGGCTCGGGCAGCGGAGCGGTGCCCGCGTCCGCCTCGGCCGCCTCCTCGTCCCCGGCGCTGACGATGCGGGGCAGCGGGCCGTGGAAGCGGGCGTCCAGCGGGGAATTGGCACTGTCCCCTCGCCGCAGAGGGGTGCGGTGCCGCTCCAGGGCGGGGTACCGCACCCCCGGATCGCTGTACTGCTTGGCGTGCTGCCACTGCTTGCGGAGGTGCGTGCGGGAGCGGTGCTTCCCTCGAGGCGGGGACTCGTCGAACTGCGGGTCGTGCCGCACGAAGGCGTTGAACAGCGCGTCTGTTTTCTCGTCGATGCTGTAGTCCCTCCGCGGCGACGGCGCGTCCCGACCCGACAACATCTGCCCGTACGGGGACCACGCCAGCGGGCTGTGGCTGCGCAGCGGACCCCCGCCCACCGCTCCGCGTCGCGTCTCCTCCTCCTCCTCCTCTTCCTCCTCGTCGGGCTCGCGGCCCTCGAAGCTCTCGAAGATGGTGCCCTTCCTCCCGGCGCTGGTGAAGCAGATGCGCTTCTCCGACGCCGTCTGATCCGCGGGCGGCCCCTCCTCGCCCCCCCGGCCCGGCGCCTCGATGGAGGCGTAGCCGCTGTCCATCTGCAGCAGCTTGCGCGTGCCGGGCTCCGGCTCCTCCGCTTTGGGCCGGGCCCAGAGCTTCTCCTCGGGGCCTTCGGCCTCGTCCAGGGAGGAGGAGGGGCAGGGGGCCGCGCTGCCCGACGAGACGCTGTCGGCGCCGTCGCTGCGCACCGAGTCCTGGTCGTTGCTGCGCTCCGAGGCGGCGTACAGCTCCAGCGAGGCACGGAGGCTCCAGATGTCGTGGCCGACGCTGCGCTGCTCCGGGGCCGCCGCCTCGCCGGGGCTGTCCTCGCCCGGCTCTAACCTGGGGGAGGGGATTGGGGGCAGCGGGGTCACGGCGGGGACGGTCCCCATCGCTGCGTGGTCCCCAGTGCCCACCCAAACCCGTCGCCCTCTGGGGGCGCGACCCCCCACTCGTGCACGCGCCCCCATCCCCGTCCCCTCTATCTACTGAAAAATACCTGCCGAGAGAGGGAGGGGGGCTGCTGGGGGAGGGCAGGAAGGGGCCGCCCGCGGGGTGGAAGGTGACGTCGTCGGTGTGGGCGATGTACTGGATGATGTCGGTCTGGTGGGGGTCGCGGTCCTCCTGGTCCATGCTCTCGCTGGCCGCACGCTGCCGCTGGAACTGACGGCGCTTGGGGGACCCTGGGGGGGGGGGGGGGGGGTGCAGGGTTAGGGGGAGGGGCACAATCGCATCCTTGCAGGGGGGCACAGCCCCCCACGGTCCCCTCCTGGCCCCCACCTCTCGTGTCCAGGCTGGACGCCCGCTGGGTGCTCTCCAGTTTCCATTTCTTGATCCTGAAGTAGGGGCTGGCCCCGTCCAGGCTGGCATGCCGGCGCAGGCGGGTGAAGAACTGCAGCACGGGGCCCTGCGTGGGGGCTGGGGGGGGCATCCCCGGGGCTGGCACCGCCCGCAACGGGGCCCTTCCCACTCCGGGGTGCCGCAGTGAACTGAGGGCATGGGGGAGGGAGGGGGAAAGGGGTCAGTGAGTGGGAACAGCCATGCACAGCCCCAGCACCCCCTGGCCCCCCACTCACCGAAGGGCCCTCCCCGGAGTCGGAGGAGGTGGCGGGGCTCCCTCCCGCCGTGGAGTTGTAGGTGTCTCCAGGCAGTGCTGAGCTGGGGCACACAGCGTGGGGGGGCTGCGGCACGGCCCCCCCGGGGGGCTGCGGGCAGAACGCATCAGAACGCATCATCCCCCCCCCCCCTCAGCCCCCACGCAGCTGATGCCCACCCCCCGGTGCTCACCTGGAAGATGGCGAGGCCGGGTTTGGGTGGGGGCCGGCGGGGGGTCATGGCCAGGCTGTTCTCGCTGGACTCACACTCGTGGATGGTGACGATCTTGAGGGCGGGCGGCGGGAGGTGCAGGTGAGTCAGGCGGGCGTTCTTCAGGTGGTGGAAATCCCCTTCTGTCAGCGTGTACCTGGGGGGGGGGGGGGGGGGGGGGCACAGCGGGTCAGGGGGCGGCCCCACAACCTACCCGCCCCCCCCCCCTCCCCCCCTCCCCAGCCCCAAACCCACGTGGACCTCCAGCCCTCACCTCCGCCCCTTCTCCTGGGTCTTCTTGCCCTGCTCGAACAGCGCGGCCTCGTTGAAGGAGACGCGGCGTGCGCTGGAGGAGCTGGAGGACAGGAACCGCTCGCTCTCCGCATCGCGGTAGCTGGAGGCCGACAGGCACTCGGGGTCCTCCACTTTGATGGTGATATCTGCGGAGACACAGGGCTCAGCCAACAGCCCCTCCCCCCCCGCCCCGCAAACACACACAGCAGCACAGCTGAGGCTGCACAAACTCACTGCACTGCTGGGACAGAGAGAGAACACGCAGTGCTCATCAGCACCGAGAACAGGGGACAGCCCAGGACCCTCTTCCCCCCCACCCAAGGAAGTACATCACCAGCAGGCAGCGGACAGCCCCGTGCCCCACACTCACCCTGGGCTGGCTGTGAGTCGTCCAGGTACGTGGTGGTGGTTTTCTCGGGGTCATCACTGGCTCTGCGGAGGGACCGACAGTCAGAGCTGCCCCATACCGTAGGGGACCACCAGGGCCACGTGGCAGCACCGGGCTCGGGGACACGGCGTCACCCGTCCCACCCACCTGGAGTGGCGACGTTCGGCCTCGCAGCAGCGGCGGCAGATGATCAGGATTCCCGAGAGCAGCACCAGCGTTCCCCCGATGAAGATGGAGAGCAGGGCGAGCAGCAGCACGTAGCCATCCTGGGGGGACACCTCGCCGGGCAGCGCCTGCGTGGGGCAGGGAGGGGTGAGATGCTACACAAGGACGTGTGCATTTCTTCTCGGGGGGGGGGGGGGGGGGCTCTCTGGAAGCTGCTGCCGTGCTGCTCCCCTGAGACGTGCGCTCCCCCCGCCACCCCCAGCCCTGCTGCTGCCTTCACCACGGCAACCGCAGCCAGGGATGGGGGGGGAGGAGGAGGAGGAGGGGGCTGAGCTGCACACCCAAAGGGAACGGGGACGGGACCCCCACGCTCAGCCCCACGGCTCCGCAGCAGCTGAGCGGGGCAGGGGAGGGGCTGCCAGCTGGGTGACAGCAGAGGGGAGGATGCTGCCATGCCCATCCCGGTACCCGGCCCTACAGCCGCGTCCGGGGCTTCCACCCCATCCCCATCCCCGTGCTCAGAGCCCATCCCCGGTGCCGCTCACCGTGCTGCTCTCCGTCGTGTTGTCCCACGGGGTCGGGTCATCGTTCATGGTCCGATCCAACCCGGGCGTGTCCTGGGCCGGTGTGAGACAAAGGGGGAGCGGGGTGGGGCCGGGGGCGGTGGTACCGGGAGGGGGGTCCTGCCCGGCCCGGCCCTACCCGGCACCGCGGAGCTGCGGGAGGGACCGAGGGGAGGGCCCGGATAAGGGATGGAGGAGGGTGTGGTCGGGGCTGGAGCCGGAGGGAGGGGCGGGGGTGGGGCCGGGGGGGGCGGTGGGTGCCCCGAGAGCGGTGACAGCGCCTGAGTCAGCGGGGGGGCGGGGGGGAGGGGGGGACAGCGGCAGCGGATTGTCAGACGGACGAGCGGCTCCGCAGCCCTCGGATCAGCGCTGAGCATCCCCCACCCCCCCCTCCCCCGGGGGCCGTGTGTCAGCCGCCCCCGTCCGCGCGTTCCTCACCCGGGGGTTGAGCTGCGGAAAGGGGGGGGGGGGGGGGGGGGGGGGGGCGGCAAAGCGCCCGAAATGGGGTCAGGGAAAAATGTGAATGGAGCGGGGAGGGGTTAGCGGCGGCGGGGGAGGGGGCGGGGGACGAGCACTGGGGGGCGGGGAGAGCCCCGATCCCGCCCGGCCCCGGGCAGCCCCCAGCGGGGGGGGAGGTGGGGGGGGTGGGCACCCCGAGGGGGGGCACCGCGGGGACCCCTCGCCCGGGGCGGGAGGGGAACGCCGCCGCCGTTCGCCGATGATGGAGGAATTCCGTCTCCATGGCGACCCGGCGGGAACAGCGCGGCCATTGTCTGCGCCCGGGGACGGTCCCCGCGCTGCCCTCGCGTTGCCCCCCGCCCCCACCGGGGAACGGGGCCCGGCAGGAGGATCTGCCCGGGGAGCGTGCGGGGAGCGGGGCTGCGGGGCACGGAGGGGCCCGGGATGCGGGATGCGATGCGGGAGGGATGCGCGCGGTGCCGGTGACAGCAGCTCCGGAGCCTCCGGCACCTCCGAGTGGCGGGCTCCCCTCGGTCGGCTCCTGCTGTCGCGATAGGCGCTGTCGCGATAGCGGCGGGAGCAAAGCACTCACCTACAGCCGGGGCTCCATCGCCGCCGCCGCTGCGCTCGGTGCGGTTCGAGCGGCCCCGGGATTTATGAATGAACCGGAGCCGCCCCCGCGCGGTGCGGGCGTCACGTGGGGACGGGGCTGCCCCGAGCCCGCCTGCACCGGGGGCCGCCCGCACCGCACCGGACCGGACCGGCCCGCACCCCGGAGCCGTCCGCACCCCGACCCCGCATGGCCGCGCCCCCCCCCACCCCCCACCCCCGCCGGCCCTGCCCGTCCCGCAGCCCCACACGCGCTCAGCGCCGATCGCCGCGCAGCCCCCGCCCGCCCCCGCCCCGCCGCCCCCCTCCCCATCCCCCTCCCCTCCCCCCCCCCCCCCCCCCCCCCCGCAGCCCGGGCCGGGCACGGAGCCGACCCTACAGTAACGACCGCGGGTAAACAACGGGAGGGGCGGGAGAAACTACAGCTCCCATGCTGCCCCGCGCCACGCGGTGACGTCACTTCCTCCGCCGCCGCCGCCGCCGCGCGCTGCCCGCCGGGCCGCGTAGTTCGCGGCGCACGGAACGCCGGGAGCTGTAGTTCCGCCGCCCGATCGCCCTTCACCGCCGCCGCCATGGCCGCGATCCGCGCCCGCCATCTCCTCCGCCTCGCGGCGCTGCCGCCGTTCCCCGCCCGCTCCTACGCCGATGCGGCGGCCGGGCCCGCGGCCATGGCCTTCACCTTCGCCTCGCCCACTCAGGTACGCGCCGCGCCGCGTGGGAGACCGCGGGGCGGGTCCGTGGGGCTCCGCTATCCCCGAGCCGTCCCGGCTCAGCGCCGCGCCGCGGTCCTCCGTGTCCCCCCCGACCCGAACCCCCCCCTCCGTGTCCCCGTGGGCTCCCACCACCTCCCCCCCCCCACCAACCGCACTGCGGTTCCGTGCCGTGACCCCGTGACCTTCCACCCCCCGTGTCCCCGTGTCCCCGCACCGCGCCGTGCTGCTCATCCTGTGCCCTTCTCTTCCCCTCCCAGGTGTTCTATAACGGTGCCAACGTGAAGCAGGTGGACGTGCCCACGCTGACCGGCTCCTTCGGCATCCTGGCCTCCCACGTCCCCACGCTGCAGGTCCTCAAACCGGGAGTGGTGACGGTGTACGCCGAGGACGGCACGGCCACCAAATACTTCGGTGCGAGGGCTGCGATGGGGGGTGGGCGTTCCTGGGGGCAGCTCAGCCCGGGGGTGCACCCCGCTGCTGCTCCAGGGGCTCCTCCTGGTCCCCCGGGTGGATGCAGCTGAGTGCCGGCACCCCCATGGTGGGGGGAGGGGGGGGGGGGAGGGGGGGATACACTGTGGGGCACGTGTTTGGGGGTGAGGTTTTCTCCCCCTCGGAGCACGTTGGATGTGGGGTGTGGGGGATGCTGCGGGAGGATGTTGAGGTTTGGTTTGGGGGTGGGGGGGCTGTCAGGTGGCAGTGGCTGATCCCGTGCTCACCCCCCCCCCCCCCCACCCCGTTCCTTCGCAGTGAGCAGCGGTTCCGTCACGGTCAACGCGGACTCCACGGTGCAGGTGCTGGCGGAGGAGGCGGTGACGATGGACATGCTGGATCTGGCTGTGAGTACCACACAACAGCCCGGCTCCTGCGCAGAGGGCTCCGTGCCCCACTCCTCCCGTGTGGGGCAGCTGCTTCGGGGCCTCCCTGCAGCTGCCAGGACCCACACCCCGCTGTATCCCACTCAGGATCGAAGGCTGCTCGTCTCCACGAGCTGCCCAGGCTGTGGGGAGAGGAATCCCCTTCCCCATCCCCGCCCTTGGACTGACGTGGTCCTGCCCCAATTTATCCCACCCTTCTTCATCTCAGGGGCAGCGTTCCCACAGCAGGGCCTGCCTGCAAGGGGCAGCAGTGTGCGAACGCACAGCCCGTGTGGGGCTGACTGCAGTGAGCTTTTGGGGGGACATGGGGGCTGTGGGCCCCCCCCCGGTCCTGCGCTGCTCTCCCAGCGATGTGTTCCTTGTGCTCTCGTGTTCAGACGGCGAAATCAAACCTGGAGAAGGCCGTTTCAGAGATGGCAGCCGCCTCTGATGAAGCTGCTAAAGCAGAAGCTCAGATTAAAGTGGAAGCCAACGAGGCGCTCGTCAAAGCCCTGGAGTAACGGGGGTAAGCAGCAGCTCGGCCCGGGGAGCGCGGGGCCCTCTCGGGGCTGTCCCGGGGCCGCTAGATGGCAGCCACGGCATTGGCAGCCCTGGGCCGGGCCGGGAGCAGCCCGCGGTCACGAGTGGGGCCTCCCACTCCCTGCAGGCCCCGCTGGGCCGGGCAGCCCGGGGCTGGCCGTGGCTGCGTGCCTGGGGCCCCGCGGGGAGCGGTGCGGCCTCTGCTCCGCGTACACTCCCTTCCACTGCAAACAAACAGCTTCTGTGTCTCGGGGGAGGTGAGGCGAGGCTGCTGTACCTCGTGGCCCATTTTCTCTGTGCCCTGCTAAGGCCGTGCCCCATCCCTTTGCTTCCCACGTGCTGGCGGTTGGGAGGCTTCGCTGGGCCTGGCAGGTGAGTCACCAGAGCTGGCCTCTCCCCGGAGCAGGTACAGCAGGGCTATCTCCTGACCTCTGGTCTCGCTGCTCTTTGGCCCTCGAGGTCAGCTCGGAGGGGGCACCCGGTGGCTCTGGTTTCCTCGCAGCCCTCAGATCAGGATCCAGAGCTCCACCCGCGTTCACACCGACTCCTCCTGTGTGTGTTGCAGGAATCCCACTGTCGCTGCAGAAAAACCCCAGACTGTCCTCCTCGTTCTGGCTTCCCCGTTTGTACAGATGGTGCGGGACAAACGGAGGCGGAGAAAGCGCTCCGATCCATTAAAAGGAAATGCAATCCTGTCTTGTGGCACGTCGCCTTCTTCCGAGGCAGCACACACAGCTGGGGGTGGGGCAGGGTCTGCAGCCCCCACTGCGGTGTTACCTCCAGATCAGCTCTGGGGTGGATTCCCACGGGAGGTTCAGCCCGGGCTTATCAGGCAGATTTCATAGCTCTCTCCTCCCTGTGCTGTCAGAAATCCGCCAGGACAGCAGGATTGTGGCAGCGCGGGAGGAGGACTCTGCAGGGCAGTGCAGGTCCGTACCAGAGGTTTCCTGTCCCGGCTCCCCCGCCCTCCCACTGGTTTTGCTCAACCTCCGTTGCTGCAGGAACAGCATCGGCTCTGTTGTTTCTGCACAGTCCTTCCTGCAGCTGGACAGCTGCTCTGACCCTTCTCCCTGCTGCTGTGCTCTGCTTCCCCTGCGTGTGTGGCATGCAGAGCAGGGGGAAGTCTCCCTCCGCTCCTTGGAGACGGGCTCGGCGAGATTGAGGGAAGCAGCTGCTGTGGGTGGTGGGAGTCTTTCCTCGGTGGGCTCGGTGTGGGGCTGCTGCTGATGCTCCCCCGGAGCTGTCCTGGCTTTGGGGCTGCGTCCCCTGTGCTGTGTGGGAGCTGCTCCCCTGCAGCACGGTGCAGCCATCCATCCACGCCAGACGCCTGAGGACGCCTCTTGCCAACGGCACCATCTGCTGCGAGAGCACTGCCGTCCTCCCCACGCCTCCAGCAGTGGGGATTTCAGGATCCCTGTGCTGCAGGGAAGGGGGAGGGGGGAGGGGGGGGTTGAGGAGCTGCTGTCCCCATGGCACGCAGCGTCCATCCCCTGGTCCCTCTGTGCTGCCTGCAGCGTGAGCCACAGCCCCACGGAGGACTTGGTTATTTTCAGTGCTGCCACCCAGGATGTAATCTCTGCTGCCTCCTCACCGCCACCTCCTCCCCCTCCTCTCCCCCCCCTCCCCCCGACACAAAAATAGTGCCTGCAGTGTTAGATTTCTCGCTCAGGAGCTTATTAAAAGCCTCCGAGTCCTGACGCTGAGCCTATTTGAGGCTCAGCCCCGATCCCACTTTCTGAGCCTCTCCGGCGCCTTTCTTTCCCCTTTCCCTCTCTTCTCCCTTTTCCTTTCCCCCATGAAGGTCACACCGACGTGAGTAAAAGCCTCAAAGCTGAGCTCCGATTAAAAGGGCTCAGGAATAACGGGGGCCCCGCTGCCCTCGGCTGCAGCGCGCGTTGTGCTCTCTGCCTCTCTCTGCCGCGCTCTTTCCGTCGGAAGGTGGCTGCGTTTTGTCATCGGGTGGAAGAGCGTTGGCGAGGCCGGGAAGCCGGGAACGGCCGGCTGCTATTTTTAGGATGGGAAAGGGGAAAAAAAAAAAAAAAAAAAAAAAAAAGCCCTATGAAATAGAAGTGTCTCCGTCATCATCAGCTCTTCCCACCGCCTGCAGCCAGCTCCGCTCCTGGTGCCGTCAGCACGGAGGGGTGGGGTGCCCTCCACACCTCATCGTCCTGCTGTTCACCTGGGTGCTGGGTCCCCTCTGGGCTCGGGGCACCGCTGTGACCCCCACAGTGGGTGCTGTGGGACCAGGGACGCGTGTCCCCGTGTGGGATCCCACAGGTGACCGTCCCCTTCTCTCCTGCTGTGGGGACGCACGGTTCAGCCGCTCAGCACGGCCCCACAGCGTCCCTGCAGCCCCTTCCTATCTGTGTCTGGGGTGCTCTGTGGGTCGGGGCACAACCTACATCGGTTCCCCCCCCAGCAGGCAGTGATGATGGGCTGCCTGGAAGCTGTGTGAGTGGGGCTGCATCCTTCCTTTCCACCCGGAGCTTCTGCGTCTCCTGCTGCCAGATGGAGGGTGGGGAGCGGAGCATTGCGTCCTGGGGGAGCACGCTGCCATCCTCCCCACGCCTCGAGTGGGGATTTCAGGAGCCCTCTGCTGCAGGGAGGGGTGGGGGGGGTGGGGGGGGTCTGAGGGGCCATTGTCCCCATGGCACACAGCAGAGGGGTCGGGCACTGCCGTGCTCGGCCATGCTGCGTCCCCATGGTCCCACTCGGACCCCAAATGCGGGGGGAAATGTCTGAGGGGAAACAAAATATTACCCCAACCCTGCAGCAGCGCCAGGATTCCCCCCCATAGGACTGACTCATGGTGCAGAGTCACCCCCACGCAAACCTGAACCCAAACCCGCAGTGCCCGACCTCCCAGCCCCACACTGCAGTGTGGGGGCAGCCGGGGGGGGGGGGGGTCGGGGGGGGGCAGAGCTCCTCCACCCCTATGAGTGCTTCGTGGCACTGCGGTGTGGGAAGGGCAGCAGAGCACAGCGTGTCCTTGTGCCATGCTGCCCTTGGATGGCTCGAAGGCCGCGTCCTCGCAACTTCCTTCTCGGGGTGGGGGGGGGGGGAGGAAGGGGGGGTGGAGTGCTGCTGTAATGATTAACCTGCGCCGTTCTGCCCCGCAGTCTGTTTTCCTCTCTGTTTCCAACGCTGGAAAATGCTCTTCCACCACCCACTCTGCGCTGCCCCGATCCTGCACACGGGGAAAGTCCCACTGGGACATGAGCACTGGGAAGGGGGGGGGGCTCAGCTGGGGCTTGCCAGTGGGGAAACTGAGGCAAAGGGGGTGAGAGCTGCGATGGGGGCAGGGACGGATGCTCTCTGTGCTCTGCAGATGCCTGGCTGAGCACGGGGGTGGGGGGGGGGTCAGCCCTATGGGGCTGCACAGCACTGTCCTCGCTGCCACTGCTCAACGCTGCTGCACACGCAGGGGTTGCTGCTCCCCCCCCCCCCCCCCATAACCCACACCTCCCTCTGCCCAGGATCGGGACCCACACCGGGCAGGGGGGGGCCGGGAGGAAGCGGCTGCCAGCTGGGCTCCATGCCGGCCACAAAGGCGGCCCAGAGAGCCCGAGCGGAATGAGGTGGCGGCCAGCCAGGTTCCCACGGCGGCCCCGGTTCAGAAAATAGGCCCAGAGCTGGCGGCGGCTGCAGCAACCAACCGGGTGCTGCTGGGGGGGGGGGGGGGCTCAGCCGGGCCCAGGTGTGCACGGTGGGACCCCCGTGACCCCCGTGTGGGGTCAGGGCTGGTGGTGGAGCCGGGCACCAGGGCTCCTGCTTCCACTGCCCCCAGCAGCTTTGCCCAAGAGGTTCCTGTGAGCTCCCAGCTGCAGCCCCACAACCAGCCCTGCATCCAGCCCCACAACCAGCCCTATATCCAGACCCACAATGAGCCCTGCATCCAGCCCCACAACCAGCCCTGCATCCAGCCCCACAACCAGCCCTATATCCAGACCCACAATGAGCCCTGCATCCAGCCCTACATCCAGCCCTGCATCCAGCCCTACATCCAGCCCTGCATCCAGCCCTGCATCCAGCCCTACATCCAGCCCTGCATCCAGCCCTACATCCAGCCCTGCATCCAGCCCTACATCCAGCCCTGCATCCAGCCCTGCATCCAGCCCCACAACCAGCCCTGCATCCAGCCCTACATCCAGCCCTGCATCCAGCCCTGCATCCAGCCCCACAACCAGCCCTATATCCAGACCCACAGTGAGCCCTGCATCCAGCCCTACATCCAGCCCTGCATCCAGCCCTACATCCAGCCCTGCATCCAGCCCTGCATCCAGCCCTACATCCAGCCCCACAACCAGCCCTGCATCCAGCCCCACATCCCGCCCCACACCCCTCACTCATGGGGAGGAAGCAGCCGCAGCTGCCGGTGCTGATGGGGCTTTTCCTGGCGGGTTGGCGCCTGCCAGGGGCCGGGTTGTGGGGGGTGGGGGGAAGCCGGGGGGGGGGGGGGGGCCGGGGAGCTGCCCTCAGGAATGCCCCCGCACAGCGCTTTCATCCGCGCTGCCTCAAAGGGCGCCTGTGTGCAGGAGAGCCGGGTATAAATAGCGGGGATTGAGGCCTGGCGTGACACTGGAGTCCCTTCTACCACTGCCACCTTGGGTGCCCCCCCCCCGCGTCACCTCAATGGGGGCATTGTGCACCCGCGGCCCCTTCGGGCACGTCCCCGGCAGCTGCTCAGCCTGACCCCATCCGCTCCCCCCTTGTGTGGGGCCGATGTGGGGCCATGGGGTGCAGCCGTGCCCTCCTGCAGATCCCACCCCCCCCCCCCCAACTGTGTCCACATCCCCACCTGTCCACCGCAACCCCTTCCCAATAAGTGCCGTGGGCTGTAATGATGGGGAGTGCCCATCCCGGGGTGCGGGTTGGGGCCGTCCACAGCGGTGCAGACCCCACTCAGCCACACCGTGGGGACAGTTCCCCCCAGGGTCGGGCTGCGGGGTGGGTGGGCTCCACGTGGCCACGCTCCTTCGTGTCCCCATCCCATTCCACCCGGGAGTGCCGTTCTCCACTTGGAGGACCGTCGGGCGCATCCATCGATGGGCACCGCTCGGTCCCCGCTCCGCATCCCGCAGCACCGCCCGCAGTGCGTTTTGGGGCCGAGGTCCCGGAGTGCTACGGGGAGACAAAGGTTTCACACGCAGTGCCGGGCTCTCTCTCTGATCTTTCCGCCCATTATCTCATCGGAGCCGCGTGGATGAGGCCGCGCTGTGTCTGAGTCACTTCCCCGGCGCTGCCTCAGTTTCCCGCAGGTGATGCCGTCGCCCCGCAGCGTCGCGGCGGTGGGGAATGCGGCGCAGTGGGTCCGGCCCAGGGTTGGATTCCTCCACCTCCTCTCGGCCCCGCACTGACTCACTGACCCACACGTCACTTCCCCCTCGGTCTCGGTTCCCGGAGCTGGGACACATCCTAGAGATGTGGCATCGGGGCAATGCTCCCTTGCATGGGGTCCAGGATTTCCTTCCTCTGTTCCCAGAATAAAGCCGCGGCCCTACATCCCTATGGGGCAGGGACAGAGCCAGTGCTGAGGACAATGAGAACCAGTGTGGGGCAGCTGAGCAGCGCTGGCACCCCATAACCAGAGCCACGCGGTGCAACACAGCGGTGTCCCCAACCCTGGGGGGGGGGACTGCAGTGCTTGAGCCCATCTGCACCCCACACATGGGGCGGCCCCCCCCCCTCCGTGTGTGTGGGTAAGCTCCCTGCATTCCTGGTGCGGCTCCAAGTGGGGCAGTGGCAGCGCAGGGGTGGGGATTCCGCCACGCTGAGTGTGCGCCGTGTGTCAGCGCGTGGGGCACCCGTGGGACGGAGCTCCACCCCCACCCCGGGCACCCTCCGCCCCACAGCAGGCGTCGCCCCCGGCCCTTGGCGCAGATTCGGGCCCTGCAGGATCCCCACGCAGAGCCGGCGCCATTCCCACGTCACGGAGGGGTGGGTGCTGCCCGTAGGTGCCCCCCACCCGCCCCGTGGGACCCCACGTGTGTGCACTGAGCTCCCCTGGAGCTGTGGGGTGGAAGGGGTGGGTGCAGAGGATGTTGGGCAGAAGACTGCAGTCCCCACGGCGCACTGCGGGAACCCACCGGCCCCACCCACTGTGGGGTGTACGGGGCAGGTTGGGACGGGTGGGAGCTGTGCGTGGTGGGTTGGGACTGGGCTGCCCCACTCTGGCTCGTGCTGACCCCATGCAGACTGAGTGGTGGGCACTGGGGGGTGACCCCCACCCCCCCAAGTCAATGAGCTGGGGTCACCCGAGGAGCCGGGCTCAGCACGCGGCCACGGAGGCTGAAGGCGCAGGTCCTTCCCCTGCCCAGGGCTGGCGACTTGCTTAAGCATTTGCAATAATGATAATAATAATGACGATAATAATAATAATAATAATAACAGCACCACCAGCAGCAGGCTGGGTGTCGTCTGGCTGCTGGAGCCGGTGATTTAAGGCCGCCCAACCGAGGTGTTGGAGGCTGAGGAACAGCCGTGCAACCAACGTCGGGTGCTGCAGAGCTGCAAAGTGGCCGTGGGGATCAGGGGCTCCGCACCCCATAGCAAGAAGGGTCCCTGCAGCCCCCTCCCCCCCTTCCCCCTGCTGTGCAGGGCTGGGAGCTCTGAAGCTGAGCAGAGCTGGGCTGCACCGGTGCCAACCGAGGGAAGCGGCCAAATCGGAGCCCCAGAGCTTGGGGCCGTGGGGTGGTGGTGCTGCCCAGGGTCGGCCGTGCGCCAGGGCTGGCACGGAGCCGCTCTCCTGCGTCAGCGGGGATGGAGCGTGGCGTTCCGAGGGGACCGTGAGCTCAGGGTGCCCAGAATAGTCCCGACCTCAGCAGCGCTGCAGCACGGCCAAGTACGGCCCCACACCTGGGCTGCTCGTGCTGCTATATCCGGAGGATTCGCCATCCCTCCGGGCTGGATGGGGGTCAGCCCTGCTCCGGGCTCCTGCAGCGGGGGCTGCTCCCCGAGACCTCTCCCCGGGGGACATCACCTCCGGGCCGTGTGGCCGGGTCCTGCTGCCAAGGTGTCCCCGGGAGTGACACCCGGACGCGCTGCCAGGAGCCACCAGGACACGTTCCCAAGGGCCGGGAAACACGCGGAGCCGATCGTGCGTTTCTAAGGACACACCTGGGTGTTTACAGCCCGACAGCGTCAGCAGCGCACACCGCTCACTGCCCAAGGACACCCCACCCGCCCCACGCCGCCCCCAGCTCCGCTGGGTGGGGGGCTCTGCTTGGGGCCGTGCCCAGAGCTGGGGGATGGGTGGATGGGGGGAGGGGGGGTGGGGGGGGGCTGGTCCTTCCTCACCGCACGGCTCACCTGAGCACCCCACGGTGACACGCGTCACCGTCACCGCTGTGACTCAAGCCGAGCTTTCATCCCAAGGGGCACTGGGGGGGTGGGGGGGGGGCTGAGGGCCCACTTGCAAACCCCACACCTCCCCCCCTGCGTGGGGCCGGGGAGGGCAGGGGTGAAGCGGTTCGGGTGTGTCCCTGAGCCCTGCGTTGGCCCCGCGCCCGTGGGAACGCTCCCACTCAGTGCTGGAGCTCAGCGCCGCGCACCCCACAGCGGCCCCGCGCCCTATGGGGGTGGTCCCGCTCCTCTCGGGGCTTTGGGGGGCTCGATGGTGGCAATGGGAAAAGGGGGCCCCCGTCCCTCCCAGGCCCCATCCCCGCTCCCCTCTCTGCCCTAATCCCATGACCCCGCGCCTGCGAGGGGAATGCGGAGCCTCGCGATCCAACCCGCCTTTGCCAAAGCTGCAAAATCAGACAGGAATTCGGTCCAGGAGGAAGAAAGAAAAAAAAAAAAAAACCAAAAAACCAACAAGCCAACAAAACAAACCAGAAAGAGGAGAGAGAGAGAGAGAGAACGGAGAAAAGAGCAGAGCTGCAGCCCGGGGCTGGTGGGGGATTTCCCCAAAGAAGGAGTCCTGGGAACTCCCTTCCTTCGAGGGACTGCACTTCCAAGAACCCCGCGAGGTTCGGGCAGCTCAGCCCCTGCAGCCCCGGGGCCCTCTGTCCCCTCGGCCGCGGCTCACGGGCCGCGTGGGAGCGCAGGGACACGCGTGGCTCTTTTGCTCGTCGCGTCGTCTCTGTCCCCGAGCGGCTCCGGCGCGGGGTTTGGGGAACGCTCCCTCTGGAGACCTCCGACGCCGCGCAGCGATTCTGCCCGAGCTTTAACGATTTATTCTCCAGGGCGACCCAATAAACTAAACACACAACATCGGGGCTGCTGGGAGCCCTGGGATCTCCCGGCATCCGTCTCTGGAGACCTCGAGTACCTTCACCCGGACCCGCAACCACGACGAGCACCGAGCGGAGCTGCGGCTCTGGGCGCCGGGAGGGGGTGGGCAGAGCATCGGGGGGGGGGGAGGGGGGGGGGCACCGGGTGCTCGGCAGACCCCCGGCGCTGCCCCTCGGCTGCCGCCGCGTCCCTTTGTCCCCCTGCAGACTGAAGCCCGTGGGGTCGACGGGGGCCCCGCTCCATGAGGACGCCGGGGGCCCCCACGGCCGCGTCCCCGTGGGGGTCTCACCCACGCAGCGCTGTGAGCGCCGCGCGGCCCGGGGAGAACAATGGCGCGTCCCGGCCCGGCCCTCTCCCGGGGACAATGGCACGGCGGAGCCTGAGCTCATCTCCCCCCGAGAGCCCGCGGGGCCGGGGCGGGCGGGGAGCGGGGGCTGTGCCACAAAGGCTCTCTTCCCTCCGCCCGAGGGGCTCCGCTCCCACCCACCATAGGACGACCCCCCGACGGCAGCGATCGGGGGGTCCCGAGGTTCCCCCGGGGCTCCGTGCGCCGCTGCCTCGAGGGGACGGGGGAGCGCGGCCACCTCCTCCCGCAGCCTCTTTGTGTCCCTCCGCTCGTTGCGGGGCATTGTCTGAGGGGGGGAGCCCGGGGAAGGGGGGTGGGGGGGGGGGAGGGGCAGCGTGGGGTCAGACAGAACCTCGCAGCCCCGGTTCACAGCTCCCGGGGGTCGGCCGGCCCCGACCCCCACCCGCGGCCCATTCTCCGTGGGGAGAGCGGATCCGGATTCTCGAGCACCGTCAGCTCTATCCCCGCCCCGAGCCCCGCAACCCCTCCGGGACCGCTCCAGGGTCTCCCACCGGCCCGACGTCGGGCTGTCCCCTCCCCAGCGCCGGCCGGAGGCGGACCCCC